>PVKU01000774.1:63794-398360 GCA_004027475.1 Anoura caudifer | reverse complement strand
GTACTAGGCTCCCTTCTAGGCCCAGGGGACAGAAGTAGGAGTAACTCTTTACTGTCACTGAAACATCTCACCGTAGACAGTGATTCCAGGCATCGCAATAAATGTAATTAGTGTTATTATCTGTGTATGCATCTCGTTGCTCTTAGGTGGACTATGGACCGCAGAGAGGTGATCTGCCATTTTGCTGATGTAGATTGAGACATTGGGGAAAATTTTCATGGAGGGGCTCTACTTGGCCCAGGCGTTTAATGATGTTCAAAGTCATGAATGTACCATTTCTGTCAACGACCCCAGAATAAGTTTAATATGTGGATACTGAGTGCCATCCAAATGCACCCATTGAAATGTAGATAACTTTTAAAAATATTCACTTATTTGCTTCAGTTCCTTTTTTTTTGTATAGCCATGATCACCCAGAAAGCAAAGTTAATGTTTCTTGATGGAAATTGTGGTGGTGGCTTTGGGGGAAAATAGGATTTTCCCCTAAGGAAGAAAGATATTCATTTTAATAATTTGATGAGTGAAAATAATTGACTCAAGATGTGTGGAATAACTACAATGTGAAATATCTTTCTTAGTGTTTCGGGGCTGTTTTCTAGGGTTCAAGAAGCTTAATTTTTGCTTCTGAATTCTTGTATTTCCTTCAGTTAGTAGGTATAGAATTAGTCTGATTCTTCTTCAGAATTTACAGTGTCTTCCCAGATTCCTTTCCTTCCTTCTTCCTTCTTTTCTTGCCTTCAAACGAAAACAAATTCAGACCCTTAGTGTGAAGATTGCAGCTTCTTAAGTGGATCAGATGTGCTTTATTAACAGTCCTCTGACCTTCTCGTGAATCTGGGGTAAAGGCAAGTCACACACATTTTTTACCAGGATGCAAAATGTGTAAGGATAGAGCCAGTCTCTTTGTCTCTGACCTTCAGTAATTTTTCATCGCTGGGAAGAGCGTTTAGTCTTCTGATTTACACTTGAGAAACCTGCCAACTATGGCTGAACGGCACGTTCGGCGACAGGTGAGGCTTGCTTGCCACATCCGACGTGAAACAATCCTTTTGTCAAAGAAAGTGAATGCTACCACAAATCTCTGAGTGGAGAGAACAGTCTGGAGACTATGACATCGAGGCATTTCAAACACCTGAATAAAGTCACAGTGGAGTCATTTCAAAGGTACCCTGATCCTTTGATCTTCCTGCAGTGAGGACCGAAGTGTCACTTGGCCAGGGAGTGAGGACACCCCTGTCACAACAGAGCTGCTCTCTGGAGGAGGAGGAAGAGCAGAGCGAAACGCTCTGTGCCGAAGGTCCGAAGGGAAGGAGGCTGTGTGTCCTTCCAGGTCCAGTCACAGACCCTTCCTAGTGCTTTGCCCCTGGATTTCAAGTGCCCTCTAAATGGACACTTACAATGGAAACCACAGTGATAAACAAGGATTCGGCACCCAGCTCCCCAAGTGATTATTTGAAGGGATAACCGTATAGCCTTGGCAGAACCCTGCTGAAACCCCCCTCTGCAGGGGCCCCTGGAACCCGCCACCCCTGAGGAAGCCGGGTGTTTCACAGACTCAACTCGGAAAGAGCAGCCCACAGGGGCCGGAGTGAGGGGTGGGGGGCTCAGGCAGGCGTGCCGGGAAGGAAGCCGGCATTGCCAGCTCCTTCCGAGTCTTGACAGTGCAACTTCATTAGTTTTATTAGAGCATCATCTGTGCCCTAAATGTCCCCTGGCGCTCTACTCAAATATAAGTAAAGACATGTAATCCAGAGACAAACAAACCTTGTTTGGAGATTATCCCGCATTTATAAATGTTCCCACTCTGGCGGGCCTCCCGGGGGTGCATGGAGAGCTGACTGCGCCTGCCCCTTCCCTGTGGTTTCCCTGTCTGTGCTTCCAGTTACCCTCGTGTCCGAAATATTCCACGGAAAATCCAGGTGTTTTGAGAGAGGGCCAGAGAAAGATATTCACATACCTTTTATGAAGGTATGTTGTTATAATTATTCTATTTTACTATTAGCTGTTGTTAATCTCTCGCTGTGCCTACTTTATAAATCAAACTTTATCATATACCTGCATTTTTAGGAAAAACATATAGTGTATGTAGTAGAGTACAGTATACTAGTATAGTATAGTATAGTATAGTATAGTATAGTATAGTATATGTATATACTATTGTAACAGTATACGGAGGGTTGGGTACTCTCCACGGACTCGGTATCCCCTGGGGGCTGGGATCCTGTCCCCCGTGAATAAGGAGGTACCACCGCACCCACGCTGATTCCCGATTCCGATCAAACCACTAATTTGCGAGGGACTCAGTTTCCTTATGTCGGAGAAGTGTCTCTCCAGGTCCTTTGCCCATTTTTTAATCGGATTGTCTGGGAGTCTTTTTGATGCTGAGTTTTGTGACTTCCCTGGACGATTCTCGGAGGTACGGCTAGCACGGATGTGCTGTTCGTTAGGTTAGTGGCAGGCAAAATAATCCTCCCGCTCTGCCCCTAAATGTTCGTATCCTAATAACCGGAAGCATGGATGTGTTAGATTGTGCGACAGAGGGGACTTCAAGTTGCAGATGAAGTTAAGCTTTCAGTCCTGGGTTGAACAGTGTGCCCCCAGCCTCCACCCCACCAAATTCACGACCACCCGGAACCTGCGAATGTGCTCTTATGTGGAAATAGGACCTGCGGTCGTGTTTAGATCTAGTCGTACTGGATTAGCGTGGGTCCTAATCCGATACGACCGCTACGTTTAGAAGAAGACAGAAAGCTGGTGCACAGAGACGCACAGGATGGAAGAGGCAAGGAAGGACCCTCCCCTAGGGCCTGCAGGCAGACGATGGCCCTGCCGGCCCTTCGGTTTTGGGATTCCGGTCTCCGAAATGATGAGGGAGTGAGTTTCTATTCCTTTAAACCGCCCAGTTTACGGTCCTTTATTCTGGCAGCCCTAGGAAATGTGGCTTCCAGTCCATTCAGTATAATGACCAGTGTCCTCATCAGTCATTAAGAGGAAGAGGGAGGCAGAAGGAAGAGCCAGGGGTGGCTGTGTAGGGAGGACTGGGCCTGCCGTGGGGGGCTGGGAACCCCGAGGAAGGGCCGTGAGCCAACGCACACACGCGCAGCCCGTGGAGGCTGGAGACGGCAAAGGAATGGCTTCTCCTCTGGAGCCCGCCGAGGGAACCCTGCCCTGCCGGCGGCTGGTTTCGGCCCGAGACCCACGGCAGACTTCTGACCTCCAGCCCTCGCAGATGATGGGTGCGGTGGTTTAGGCCACTGAGCAGACAGTCATTTGTCAGAGTCACAGCAGGGGAGTAACACAGTGTTCGCTGGCGCTTTGACCCTAAGGAGACGACTCGCAAGCCAAGCGGGTTTTGGTGGGAAGAGGCTTAGCAGTGGGACCAGGGAAGGGTGTAGCAGGATGGATGAGCAGGACTCTGCCTTCTGGTCAGAAGCCAAGGAAGTGAGAAGAGACGGGGAGTCAGGCCCGGGTAGGGGCTGACCTGTGTCCCCCCGAATTCCCATGTTGGAGTCCTCCTCAGTCCTCCTTGGACAGAGGGCTTCTGCAGAGGGGGCTAAGAAGCAGGGCGGTCACCAGGGTGTCGCCCTAATGCGATGTGCCCGGTGGCATGGTGGGAAGGGAACTTGGGGCCTGAACAGACACACACACACACACACACACACACACACACACACACACACACACACACACAGAAGGCTGTCCCCGGAGACACGGGGAGGAGGCTGCCCTCCACCAGCCTCGGTGTGGAAGCCCGCCTGCTGACACCCTGCTCTTGGCCGCCTGGCCTCCAGAGTAGTGAGAGGGTACGTGTCTGCTGTTTAAGCCCCTCGGTCTGTGGCACTTTGTTGCTCCCCATCAGCTAATAAATGGCCCGGGCCCTTCACTTCCCTCATTTCCTAGATTAGGACGAGAAGACTCAGAGTAAGGAAAACGGAGGACTCAAGTCACTGGCGGCGTCCCTAGGGCTGGAGCCTGTCCTTGGCCGGGTGCCGGTGGCTGTGCGTGCCGGGCTCTCCCTGTACTATCAGGTGAGGGTCCGTGATGGGGCTGCCCGGTGCCGACCCCTTCACATCGCAGTCAGCGCTCGGAGTGGGTGTGTTTCCATAACTTCATTCCCACGGATAAAGGCCAAGTCAAAAAAAGGAAAAAAACCAACTAACTGAAATGGCCAAGTGATCATGAAATTTGACCCTGAAAAGGGAGATATTTATTAGACACCAGGCAGCTATGATTCTCTTTAATATTGCATTTTCTAGTTGATTCCACTGGGAAAAAAATGCATTTCTCATGTACGTTGCTGATCTATTTTTAAAATTTCTTTTCTTAGGGGATTTGGGATGCAGGAGGATGGGCTCATAAATGGTGAAAGCTGTTTTCAGTGCGGTAACTCAGTGGAACTCCATGTCATTGTGCGGTTCCCTTGGTAGTCAGGGCTAAGTTCGGTTCATTCGAAGGTACCTGTGCAGCGCACTTGACCGGAAACCAGATTCCAGCTGAGTCCTGCCGCCCTGATGCACAGCAAGGCAGCAATATGTTTACATATTTAATCCAGTTGCAAGTAGCAGTTAATAATAGATGTTACCAAATAAATTACTCATTGCAAATTAATGGAGACTGGGTTTTTTTTTTTTTTTTCCTATTTAATTTATTCAAATCAAACACCCTCAGCCTCAGATCTCCCAGGAAGAGAACAGGGGTTGCTTTCCATCCTGGGTGTGGGAGACTAACTTAAGCAGACTATAAATTATTTAAACCAGCCACTTTGCTCTAATATATTCTAAGTAGCTCCTTAAATCATTAATGAGAGCATCAGAACCTGCAATCTGGTGGGCAAATTAAAAAAAAAAAGAAATCTATGCTGCCTTTAATTACTTTTAAAGAATAGAATCAGACCCTGATCTGATTAAAATAGGATCATAGGTATTTAGTAATCTAGAGCAAGAGAGGAGAATGAATTTTATTCTACCCAAAGCTCCAAAACTTTAACCCGTCACGGGCTCCTGTGTGTTTCTATGGCGCCTCCTTTGTTCCTGTAACATTTTCTACATTGTTTCCGTGAGTCCTGATAACAGCTCTGGAGGGAGCCATGGCTAACCCTCCTTCACAGATGAGGAGACTAATTCAGAGATTTAAATAACTCACCAAGCTGACAAGTCTCTGAGCCGAGATTCATTCTGCGTCTAATTTGATGCCAAAGCCCACGCACTTTCCACTACATCGTGCTGAATCTTATTTCATGGTTTATCAAGCCCTTTCGAAAATATTATCTTATTTGAGGCTTCAAAAGCTTTATGAAGCAATTCTCTATTCTATGGCTGAGCAAACGGAGCCTTGTAGCATCTGACCCCAAATAATACAGGTGGCAATGGCCTTGGAGTGCTTCCCCCCCCCCCCCTCCCCGGCCAAGGCCGTGCACCTGAGCTCACGCGAACTTCCCTACACAGGTGGAGGGCAGGGAAGCGCTGTGTCCTTCTACCCTTCTAGGTTTTTGCCTGGGGTCCCTATGACAAAATGCAGGCTAAGGAGAAAAAAAGAAACAAACGTATCAGAATGTAAATCCATATGCATGGAAGAAACTCAGGGATGATGAAACTCAAAGAGGCGGCAGGTGCTAAAGCTTCAACGTGCTAAAGCTTCAACGCCGTCTTCGGCGAAAACAAAAGGAGACAATTCAGCCGCTATACTGTGTATCTGAAACTGATACAGAGTAACAGTGAGTGTAAAGTATCTGAAACCGATACAGAGTAACAGTGAGTGTAAAGTATCTGAAACTGATACAGAGTAACAGTGAGTGTAAACTGTCAGGGAAAAGAAATAATAAATAAACCCTGAGGAAGAGGCGTATAATTTAATAAGGAAAAAGAGTCATCGTATAAAATTATATATTCGGTCTGATGTCAACTGTATGAAACACGCATTTTTACAGGATAAAAAGAAATGAAAGAGACTAATGTTAATGAAAAAGAAGAAGAGGAGGAGGAAGAGGAGGCATGGGGGGGGGAGGGGCCAAGCTACGGGGAGGCAGCCGGAAAAGTAGCTCAGTGAAGGGAAGGCTTGCCCCACGGACTGAACCCACTGGCCTCTCCGTTGAGCCTGGGGTTCCGAGTCTCCTGCTCTTTCTGGGGCAGAGTGGGAGACACTTTACAAAGGGCAGTTTCCTTTATAAACGCGATGTTCCCGCACGGAAAGGGAAAATTGCTGAAATTTCTCTTTCCAGTGCTTTTCCTGCATCTGCTGTTTCTCAAAATAATCAACCCCAAAGAGTCTGTGTGCCAAAGAGGCATGTTTGGGTGGCGTGTCCTGGTCTCCTGCACCTACACGTGCGTGGAGAAATAAGTAGGCACCCCCAGCCCCGCCTTCCCCTCAGAGCGCGGAGGGGCGTTCCTGGCAACGGACTGTGGGAGTGGAGCTGGGAAGAGTCTGGTACCTCGCCGCCCAGGCCATCTATTTGCAGACCGTTTCGTCTGGTAGCAATGGCAGCGCACAGGGTAGAAATACTCTTCAGTGTCTGTTGCTTCGCAGAGAAAGTAACGGCTACGGATCGAACAGTTTTAGACCTCAGAGCTTCCTCTTCGATGGCCCTGGCGTCAGGTAGGTCTGCCAGATAAGATTCGGGGCGGCACTGAACTTCCTATATTTTTAAAAAAACATTTTATTTATTTATAAACAATGAATAAATTTTAAAGTATAAGTACAAGGTCCCTCCAGAAGGTATCCAGCCATGTACTATGAAAAAATAGGGACATTTATTGAGGAAGATACAAGATAGAAGAAACATTGGACACAGGACAATGACACCTCAGTCCCCTTCAAAGTGGGCACCTGGGGACCTCACACAGTTCTCCCAGTCGCCATCAGCTGCCCTGTCGTATTTTCCTGAATCTCATCAACAGTCTGAAATCTCTTCCCTTTCAGAGGTGATTTTAGTTTTGGGAAAAGCCAGAAGTCACAGGGCACCAAATCTGGGCTGTAGGGGGGCTGAGTCACCTGGGTGATTTGATGGTTCACCTAAAACTGCATGAGACGTGATGCATGACTGGGTGTGTTGTCATGACGAAGCTGCCAGTCACCAGCTGCCCATAGCTGTGGCCTTCTGAATCATATGAATAGTTTCCATGGAGGAATGATCAAGCTTAATGTAAAATCTGAGGCAGGTTCATTGCTCTACTCGCTCAGTCATTTTGAATGTGACGGCCACACAGTGCACATGCTCGCTCAGTGGCGTCTGCTGCCCCCACTGACTGGTACACTGAAGTCCTCATTGCTCACACACGCACATCCCAGCCCCCTCTCCTTGGTTGCCAGGTCACATCGATGTCAGGCAAACCGTTCTCCTTATATTAACACCAGCCGGACTCTTTCCAAACAGACCTCATATATTCTAAACATTGCCTGGGACATACTCCTGATAAAAGAAAAATAGCTGTTTGTCTGAAATTCAAGTTTAACTGGATATTCTGTGTTTTTGTTAGCTGAATGCGGCAGCCCTTTCTGGGGCGGGGGAAGCTGGGAGAGATGTGGGACCTATGGGGTCTCCATCCACCAACCACAAGGTCAAGGACCTTCCTGGCAAGAAGAGCACCGGCACTTGCCTCTCTTACCTGGCAAGTCACATGACTTCCCTGTGCCATGGATTCTGCTGTAATTCTTTTATTTAAAAAGTGTTTTCCACCCTGGCTGGTGTAGCTCAGTAGATTGAATGCCAGCCTATGAACCAAAGGGTTGCCAGTTCGATTCCCAGTCAGGGCACACGCCTGGATTGTGGGCCAGGTCCCCAGTAGGGGGCGCACAAGAGACAACCACACATTGATGTTTCTCTCCCTCTCTCCCTCCCTTCCCCTCTCTTTGGAAACGGTGAATAAAATCCCTAAAAAAATGTTTTCCATGTTTGTTGAACTTACAAAAAGCACTTGTCATTTTTATCCTCTTGTCAAATTGTAGATATCTGATCTGCTGTAATTCTTACGAAAACCAGCAATTACAGTTACTTACACCTGAACAAGAAAAGGAAGGTGGAACATTCGTTAAAGGTAAAAACCAAGCGGATTCTTTCGTATTTTTATTTTTTAATTTTATTTCTCAATTACAGCTTGCATGCCATTATTTTGAATTAATTTCAGGTGTACAGCACAGTAGACAGCCAATCCCATAATTTACAGAATCGTCCCCACCTGGCACCATACGCCATTATTACAATATTACTGACTATTCCTTAGGCTGGACCTCACATCCAGTGAGTGTTTGCACTTCCTAATCCTTTCACCTTTCCCACCCAGCCCCCAACACCCCTCCCCTCTGGTGACCCTGCGTCTCTTCTCTGTGTCTGTAGGTCGGCGTCTATTTTGTTTGAAGAGCTTCCGTGGCTCCTGAACGGTTAATACAATGTCCCTAAGTACCTCATTTACAACAGAAATTAGTTTCGGCATTTGCATGAATACAAGTCGTTTAAGGGGCTCCGAATCAGGAATCACCCAGCAGCACGACGGGTAATTTTCACGAAACATCGTTAAGGTCTCTGTTCCTGTGTTAACTGCTTCTGTTGCGTTTAAACCAAAGCCCCACTTCGTTCCAAATTTAAATCCAGAAGAGATTTGATCTTTTCTCCCTGCCATTTTGCAACCGATGCCATTTTGAACAAGGGCCTTGAAACAAGGTGTCAGATAGAAAAAGAGAGGAGGAAAAGGTAGGACTCGGACCAGAGCCCTGCATTTGAGGCCGAATGGAATCCCAGAGCCGAATGGGGCCGAAGGGGCACCTCGGCGCCTCCGTCGCCATCCTCCAGCTGCCCACGCCGTCCCCAGCCCCACCCTGCACTGACTTGCAGGACCACCCTTGTTCCACTGCCCAGAACACTGCGCTTAGGAAGAAAAAATAATTCTTCAGAGCGAAAACCTCAAGAGTGGCATACGTGTAAATATCGATAGCAGATTTTTTCATAAAGCCCCAAATGTCCACCCACTGGTGGATAAATAGACAAACTGAGGGGCATTCGGGCGAGGAGCACCATGCAGGAGCAACAGGAACTCGCTGCTGATACACGGTCGCACGATGCGGCTGGGGGACGAAGTTGAGCACAAAAGGCCACTGCATCCCGCGTGATTCTCCTTCAGGCTCAGTGGGAGACCTCCCGGAACCCGCCCCCCTGGCCTGTGCATGACGGTGGGTGAACACCACTGAGGCCCAAGGGCTCAGGAAGAGCTGTTTGCCTGCGCGGTACCCGCCTCCAAGAATTTCGATCACGGGCCAGGTCCAGAGGGGCGCTGTCACCGGGCACAGCTGCAAAGAATTCGGGATGCCTGAGGCAGCGGAGCTCGGCGGGGCGCGGAGACCAAAGCCTGCGCTGTGTCCCCCTGTCTCCGCAGGGCACAGCGGACGTTTGTCCACCAGACACTCGTTTGTCCGTCTCCATGGGAATTACTACCCCCCCCCCCGCCCCCGCGCTGCAGTCCCAGGTTCTGTTTCTTGGTTCAGAGTGGTGAGCTAACCGGAACTGCCTGGCTGCTGGAGGGCCCCCTTCTTCTTCTTATTCTTGTCCTTATTCTTTTATTCTTATTCTTTTTTTATTTTTAAGAGATAGAAACATTGATTTGTTGTTCCATTTATTTATGCATTCATTGGTTGTTTCTTTTTTTTTTTTTAAGATTTTATTTACTTTATCTTTAGAGGGGAAGGGAAGGAGAGAGGGAGAGAAATATCAATGTGTGGTTGCCCCTCATCCATCCCCTGCTGGGAACTGGCCTGCAACCCAGGCATGTGTCCTGACCGGGAACTGAACCGCGATCCTTTTGTTCTCAGGCCCACGCTCAATCACTGAGCCACACCAGCCAGGGCTTAGGCTCACTCTTAGTCTTAGTCTTAGTCTTAGTCTTAGTCTTAGTCTTACATGTGTAACTAACTTTATTTCCTGTTCTGTTCATCTGTCGCGTACGTTTTTCTCCCACCAGCCAGAGGACCTTGGAAAAGCAGAGCATCCCCCCCACCCCCTTTCCCAGCGCTGTGTCTATGGTCACGTGGACGAGGGAAAACTGTGGGGCACGAATCAGTTCAGTTGTGACCACGGCCAGGAACGGGGCAGAACCTGACAGCAAAGGGTCCGTGGGCACTTCTGAGGGGTAGGAAATTGTATCGGTTTTTTGAAACTGCTATGACAAAATGTCACAAACTGAGCGGCCTGAGTAACGCATGTATGATCTCGTGGTTTCGGAGGCCAGCTCCACCAGCCAGGGTTTCTTTTCTTTTCCTTTTTATTGTTGTTCAAGTACAGTTGTCTCCATTTTCCTGCCACCACTTTCCCCTGCGCTACCTCCCACCCTCAATCTTTCCTTCCTTTGGCTTTGACTATGGGTCCTGTATACATGTTCCTTGACGACCCTTCCCCTTCTTTCCCCGTCACCCCCTCCCCCGGCCTCTGGCCCCTGTCAGTTTGTTCTTTATTTCCACGTCTCTGGTTCTATTTTGCTTGCTTGTTTGCTTTGTACGGGCACCGGTCCCATTGGTTTGGGGTCCCCGCTGCTCCGGCAGGGCCTCACCCTACCTCGCTAACTGCGGCTGCTGGGACTACATTTCCAAACACAGTGTCATTCTGAGGCCCTGGGTTAGAATTTCAACATATGGATTTGAGGGGTTAGAGCAAGTGTGTCCCACCCATCGCCCGCGGGCTGCCTGTAGCCTGGGATGGCTGTGAATGCGGCCCAACGCAAAATCGTAAATTTACTGAAAACATGATGAGGTTTTTTATGATACCAGTTGCAATGTATGTACGGTGGGGCCCAAGACAACTCTTTCTCCAGCGTGGCCCAGAGATGCCTGAAGGTTGGACACCCCTGGGAGGACACCACCCCAAAACACACCGCTCTGGCGTTAAGGGTGACTTTGAGATAAAGCAACTGAGAAAAGGCAGACACAGGGCGGCCTCCCTACCCTTCCTCCGCCTACAGGGGCGCAGAACCTGAACTCCCCTTCTGAGGGCATCTCCCTCCCCCTCTTGTCCCCAGACAGGAGTAAGGACTTTGGGACCAGCGATGGGGTGGCACCGGAGGGAGGGTTCTATGTCAGGAATCTTCCTGAAGCAACCCTGGTCTCCCCCCACTACCTGCCCTTACCTTTCCAGCCGTGTGCTGTGCCTCGAAGCCCAAAGCCCTGCTCCTGGGTCTCCTCGAGCTTCTACGGATCCCCTGTTAAAATGCCGTAGAACCCCAAGCTCTTTGACTTACTCACCACTGAACTCTCTCCCCCGGGGTGTGTGCTCCGCTCTTGAACACCCTTTGTTTTCTTCTATTAACCCGTGTGACTTTTCTGGAGTCTGATTTCTGGGGACCCCTGGAGAACCAAGAATAGGAAGGCTTTTCTCCTGCCCTACAGGAGACATGATTCACCCCCTACCAAAAATAGTCTGATGTTGGAGGTGGTTACATGGCCGTATTTGTAAGTCAGATTCATCCAACTGTACCCTTAACAAGGCGAACCGAACCTCAGGAAACCTGACTTTTAAATTACACTCAGTAGACATACTTTGGAAACAGCGAGGAAGGTCCCTGTTATTTCTCTCCCAGGCAACTGTGGGGGATGCGAGCCGGCCTCTCCCTCCTCCTCCATCATCCGCATCGTCCTGGGAGCACCCAGCTCTCCTCTCTGCCTCCTACTTCATCAGCTTCCAATCGTCCTCCTCACCAGCACGCCAAGCAGAGCGTGCTCAGGGCCGCCCGCTGGCGTGCACTGGGGCGCAGCATCTTCTCCGCCCCCTGCCCGGAGTAAATCCTTTTTGTTAATGAAGTACCGAGTTGATACGATCCCTTCAGGGAGTGGGCAGCTGCAGGCTGGGACTCACTCTACCTGCCCGCCCCTACCCCAGGCTCTGCATTTATCCCTCCTTTCCCGCGTCCCCCGCCCTCTCTTCCCCAGAGCCAGGGGACTGTCTGAGGGGGAGTGACCTGGGGACTGTCCTGGGGACTCCCTGACGACAGGGGAGGAGGGCAGCGGGTGAGAGCTTACCCCCCACCCCCACCCCCAGCCCTGACCCTCCACGACGGCCTCCTTCGCAGACTGAAGAACTGAGCAGAGCCGGGCCCAGGCTGGTGGTGAAGAGACACTATTCCTTCCACTTCCTGCCTGGGGAGGCTTCCTCCGTAGCTTCCTTTTCCCTCTGCGCACCTGCAACTGTAACGAGCTGTAGCCATTTTTTAACGTTAGCCAGAAGATTTGTTTAACTCCTGCTTTCATAGGAGACTCTGCCCACTTCCGCTACCTGCTCCCTAGATTGTAGCGAGTGGCTGTGGAGTAACTTCTCCTGAAGGAAGCGCGTCCTTGCCGCAGGTATTTGAAGTGGGTTACAGTGAGCGCAGATGATTGCCTTTCAGTCCGTTGTTCTCTGCACCGGGAGGCGAGTGTTCTCCGCGTTAGCTTGCTGTCGTGCTGTGCTTCCGTAGCAGTTATTCCTGTGGGACCAGCTGGTAATTTCACTGACTTTCCTTCAGCTGAGACGGCGCGGTTACATCATCATTTCACATTGCCCCTCGGATTTGTCAGGCTGGCCTCTAGGACGTGCAACTGGGGAAAAACAATGGAGCCCCTTTGTTCCTATTCTCAAAATAAAAATCCTGTGGAAGGAAATAAAATGCTTCCTTATGAAAATGGATAGAAACACGCAGCTGGCCCGCCGAGGGTGACCTCCCCAGAGAATCGAAGTCGCCTCCTCTCGGGGTGGGGGGGGCGCGGGAACACGGGGTGCGGAGGCCTCTGCTGTTGCTCAGAGGGATGCAAGCCAAGGTTTGGCGTTCAAGGTCTCCCAGCCCCCGCACAACAGCTTCAGGAGCCGGACCCCCTCCGTCTGAGGGGGAGGGCTGGGTGGGGGGACCACTTCCCACCGTAGCTCCTCGGGGCAGGAAGGACTACTAAGAACTTCCCGCCAGATGTCAGGAACTGACCGTTGATTTCCCTCTCCTTTCAGCAATCCTCCAAAATGTATTTTTCTTCCAGATAGGGCAACTGAGGCTCACAGAAATTGAGCCATTATTCCATTCCAACTTCCCACCACCAGAAAGAGGTTGGGTTGCAATTAAAATCTGAGCTTCGATCGAAGGTGAACCTGGCGTTGCTCAACATGTGTTGCCTGAGCCCTGTGGCCAGGCTCTCGGAGAGGCCTGTCCCCAAAGGGTCATTCCTGACTGAGTTGGGGTTAGTATAACACACCCCGTTGTATCCCCATTTGTTCTCAGAGCCTGACTGTATAGTTTGCAATGTCAAGTACAGAACCCCCCCCCCATCCCCTGCTATTCACGCAGCCCAGGTGAGGTTGGCCTTCCTGGTAGCTTAGGATTGTAGAGCTCAGGAAGTTGGGGAGGGGTCTGCCTTTTAATTCTCTTAAACCACCTTGAGGAAGAGAGAGGTCAAATGTCAAGGTCACACTCTCCAGTCGCTTCCAGGATCTCCCAGGACTCATTCCAATAGTCCTTGCTGCCTTTCCCTTCCAGGAAGGAGGTGGGAGATCCAAGGGCCTGCATGGAAAATCGAAGGCACCGGGGACCTGCTGGGGGGTGGGGGCCAGAGGAACGCAGCATCCTACACAAAGAAGCGGCACAGGACAGGACCCTCGGGAAGAGCGGGAAACCTGGCTTTCACTCTGGCTGCCTTCCGTTCATGGTCACTGGGGGGCCCATCTCTCCCAGGCCTTCCAGAAGTTCCAAACACGGGGCCGATGGGGGGAGGGGCGAATCATCTGTGAGATCGCAGAACATCCCCATGATCCAGAGAGGATGGAGGCGGACTTTTTAAAGACGAGGTCTGAAGGCCAGTGCTGACACCTCTGAGAAAGGGCACCCCCGTGACTCCCCCCGAGGGTCCCATTTCTGCCAGCGAGTCATTGTGATCAGCCTCCTGGTTTGAGGCTCAAAGGCGGTAAACAAAACACAACTTAAAAAAATGACAGGCAGCTACCTAGTACCATCTAGTGGCAGCAGAGAAACACACTTTTTAAGTGACCTTTCACGAAATGGGGAAAAGGACAGCCCCACTGAGGTTTAACTCCAGGCGCTGAGCGTCCACCTTCTCTTCACGGCCAATGAAGAGCATTTGAAACCTGGGCACCTGCCAGAGGGAGCCGTGCGGAGACTGAGCTGCGTCTGAAGGTCAAGTCCATTCAAGGCTGCAGAGTGGGGGCAGGCTGAGATTTACACCAAATGGCTCGATTTCTGTTTCGATGTCTCTTGTGGTTGGGGAGGGGGATGCTGATTGCTGTGGGGGGGACTGGGGGTGGGGGGGCGTCCTAAAAGCCAGCTGCGTCGGTTTATAGGTCTTGTCCTTCCGGATCTAAGTCTTGGATGGAAGTCCGGCCGCGGGGGTTGGATTTAGGGCCTTGGTCGCTCCCGGCACCTGCCTCTTTGTCTCGTGGGCAGCCTGTCTGAGCAGCGGACGTTCACGCCTCGCGCTGTCAGGGGGTTTGCTTCTGCCAGCGCAGCTGCAGTTCTCCCCAGAGAATAATCCAGATCACTCCAGTGTCCTCGGTGTGTGCCGGTTACCGCGGCGAGCGCAGCAGCTGCACCGGCCGACGGAGGTCTCGAAACGACTTTGAGGCGGGTGGGCTTGGCCTCCTTCAGGTAAGAGGAGTGCAGCTCAGGGAGACCCCACAGCGCATCCAGGGCGACAGCGTTCACAGAGGGAGCTGGCACCTGAAGCCCCCTCGTGCTCCCGCTGGCCACGAAGGAGGGTGCACTCGCAGCTTAAGGCACGGTCTCTAGCCTCAGAAAGCTTAGGACACGAGGGAGGCCAGGCGTGCGCAGAAGCAGAAGCACCCGGTAAGGGCCTCTGCCAAGGGGTTAGGTTTCTAGAGATCCATGACCGGCGGACGAGGGTAGGTAGGCTGGGGCGTCGCTTCCCTCTTCCCCCCAAAAATGTCCTTGTCTGCGTGGCTACGAGGCTCAGAAATATTCTTCGTCCGCCCCTCTCCATTCATTGACGTGCTCCTCAGTTTGTTGGTAACCAGTGAACCGGCCCCAGTGTGGAACAAGGAAATGCTGGCTGTTTGGAGAGATGCTTCTGGTGGCCCCGCAGGGGTCAGGGGATCAGCGAGGAGGAAACTGTGCCCGCACGGTGTCTGCGGATGAGTGTGCACTGCGGCGACGGCTCCGAAGGTGCCTGCCACGCCGGGCGTCGGAAGGGAAGAGCAGATAACCGGGGCTGGCTTGTTTACGGGGGGGCGAGGAGGAAACGTGACTGGTGACTGGGGGAAAGGGGTGTGTGTGTGTGTGTGTGTGTGTGAGAGAGAGAGAGAGAGAGAGAGAGGAATGGTGCCCCCGGTCCCCGTCAGTCACTGGGATGGGAAGTTGCCTGGCCTGCCGAACCTGCCCCGCCGGTCGGTGGACAGGAGCTTCCCAGAGAGGAGGTGTCCCAACAAAGCAAAACCAAAAGGGGGTGGGCCTCTTCCTTCTGAGCCCGTTATTATCTAATTTTCTCCTAACTCCGTGTTTAAGTAACTGGGTTACTAAAGTAAGTTGAATATTTTTTCTATGTGTATCATTACACGATGCTTGTAGGTTTAAGATTTTATTTCTCTTCATTTCTTTGTCTCATTTCGATATCCTGACAACAAAATACCTTTCAGCGCCTTTGAAAAGGCATTATATTAAGAAGTACAACTTGGCAGTCACAAAACAGCCACAAAAGATGCAAAGTACAGCATAGGAAGTGTAGGCAGTAATATTGTAATAACTGTGGATGGGGGCGGGTGGGCACAAGATTTATTGGGGGGGTCACTTCGTAAGTTACATAAGCGCCTGCCACAGTCTGCCCTGGGTTGCATCGGTGTGTGTGTGTGTGCGCGTGCGCGCGCACATGTGCTATACATATATTTCTCCATGTATTTCATGCTGAAATGCTAGCAATTCCCCAAATGTATTACGTTATCACTTTAAACCAGGGTGTCAAAGTCATTTTCACTGGGGGCCACATCAGCCTCGCAGTTGCCTTCAAAGGGCCGAATGTTATTTCAATTCCTTGACAGTTAAGGAGTTAGTTACGTTTATACAGCCCTAAAAAATTTTTCAGCCCTTTGAAGGCAACCACAAGGCTGGTGTGGCCCCTGTGAAAATGAGTTTGACACCTTTGCTTTAATCCCGTTCCGCTGTTCTTGGGACCCCCCACCTCCTCCTGGCTCCCAGCAGATTAACTTCTTTCTGAATCTGGTTCAGGCATCATCTCTTCCCAGCAACACATCAGTACAACAGCCCATACTCACCGAGCACTTGCTGGGTCCTAAGCAGCTCTCCTACGTTAGTTTAACTTCGCCCACACGGTAACCCCACCAGGGGCACGTCGATGTAACCGTTTTACTCGTGGGGAGAGGGAGACTTTCCTCTAAGCAGCTGGCCCGAGGTCCTGGCTTCAGCAAGCGGGTTTGGACTCAGGCCCGGCCAGCTCCGGAGCCTGCGGTCGTCTCCCCTCGGAGACCCCGCAACGTCGTTTGGACACCCCGCACACAGCTCTTGCCTCACCCCCATTGTCGAGGCTCCCGCGCTCGCCTCTTTCCTGACCTCCACCCCCTCCGACGGGGATCTTCCCGGTCCCCCAAGCACAGGTCACGGGCTTTGTGGGCGCTCAGCATGTTGCAGAACAAACAGCGAAGTGAATGGAGAAAGGAGGCACACAGGACTGAGTGACCTTAAGATCCTGTATCAAATGTTTACACCAAGTTCTTGATTAGGATTTTTGTCGCTGTGGAAGAATCACTACAAACATCATGGCTTAACACAGCCCGTATTTCTTAGCCTCCCCATTGCCGCGGGGCCGGCGTCCAGTGCGGCTTGGCAGGCCGTCTGGCCAGGGTCTCTCCTGGCTGCAGTGGGAGAGCCGGCCGCCTGGGCTCCTCTCCTGAGCTTGGGCCCTCTTCTGAACTCGGGTGGCCGCTGGCGGCGTTCAGTCCCCATGGCTGTGGGACTGAGGCCCCAATTTCTTACTGTCAATCCGTCACCAGGGGCCACTCCCGTGCTCAGAAGGTCCCCGCTTTCAAAGGGCCCCTTGCCACCTGGCAGCCGATTCTCAGAGCCAGCAAGAGGAACTCTCGCTCCCACCGACCGAGACAGAGCCTTCTCTAAGGTAGCAAAGTCCAGGGACCGGCAATGTCATCGCCTTTGCCGTGTCCGGCCAGTGAGGAGCCGGCTTCCAGCTTCCCATGTTCACGGGGAAAGGGATTACACTACATCGTGATCCACTGTGAGTTGTCCAGAATCCTGCCCACGGTAGTTCCCTTTCCTTCCCGAAGTCCGTTCATTGTGCTCCTGCGCAGATACGTGAGCCAGAAGAATCTGCCTGCTCTCTGCTGCTCACACCTGCTCTCCGTAGCTCCCGGATCGCCTTAAATCTCAAGAGCTAGCGAGCACTTTCTAGGTCGCCTTTTCACAGTAAAACCCGCCCACATTTCCTTAACAATGAGACAGAGCCTCTGTTGATACCGTGGTGGAGGCCCCTCATGCCACCATCTGCGTGACGTACGGAAAATCGTAACTGTAATTTTAAACAAAAATTGGTTCCACCGCAATCCTGCTTTACAATTTACTTCTTTGTTTAACAATATATCACGGACATTCCAAAGCCATTAAATATGCTCTTATGGCATAATTTGCAATTTCTCTGTAGTGTTGTGTCTTACAAACACCTCACGATTTATTGAACTGGCTTACTGGAGTTGGACATTCAGATTATTTCCAATATTTTGCTATTATGAGAGTACTTTAATAAACTCTCCTGTAGTTATCTTTGCCTATTACCATAATGACTTTGGTGGGATAAATTCCTAGAAGGGATTTTTTTGTGCATCTAAGAATATGTGCATTTAAAAGTTTATTTGAATCACCAAATTGCACCGTAGAAATTTATGGTCTAACCAGCAGTATAGTCTATACATACAACTTGGAGAACTGTGTGTATGTGTGTATTTTTACATTATTTTTTTTAGCACCTTGCTGTTTTTCAAGTTACAGGACAGGTAGGAAATTTCAGAAACTTCTAATACAAAATTAATTCACTGTTTGCTTTTTAAATTCCATCTGTTTGAGGTAGCTGATGCCATCCATTTGGTGTGAGTCCCTCTAGACCACCCTCAGTGGAGGTGTCTGTCTCATTTAGAATTAAACAACTGGAATGTGGTATTTCACCATTGTTTTAATTTGATACAGCAGACTTATCAGTGAGGCCAAACATTTCTGCATTGGCCTGGGTAATTTGCATTTTTCTTCTCTTAATTACTGGTTCATTATTTTTTTATCAGTCAAACATTTATAACCTTCAGATGACCTGGTGTCACTGTTGTTCATAAGCTTTACATTTAGGTTAACATTTTATCTTTGGGGCATATCATTTTACAGCAGAAGTAACTTAAGTTCAAGGAACAAAAACTAGTTTAGTGATAAGATCAAAGGCCATTCCATAACTATCTTTTGATGATCAAATATTTTCTTTCCTAAATGTTGGCTCATGTATTTCAAGTAAAATTTCATGTTACCTAACTCCAACACATCAAAGGTATTTAAGATGTGCCGAATATTATCGTAGTAAGGTTTTCTCTGTTTTAGAAAAACGTATAAAACTATTGTCGGGGACTGGGAGCGTTCCTCCTTCCACCTTCTTTCCTTCTCACGCTGGAAGAGGGACACAGACCAGATCGACGGGAGGGAAGAGCAGCGGGACCCCTGCGTGCAGGAGAGTCATTGCAACAACGTGGCAGCCAGATCTCACCCTGAGGCTCCAAAACAAAAACAAAAACGATTTCAGACAAAAACACCGAGGCTGTGGGGAACTGGCGGAAGGAAGTCAGTGCTTGCTCTTTTTACGGGCCTGGGGAGGGCGCCCGTCCCAGGAGATTTACGTCCTGTTTCAGGGGGACAGAGGAGGGCCAGGGAGCAGGTGATTTTAATTTGAAATCGTCACGTGACACAGTGGGGTGCTGGGGCGGCCCGCTCTGGGCCCCCCACTCTTCAGAGGCGGGCACCGTCGCTGTGCTTCTGCACTGTGTCCTCCCCCGGGTGTTTCTCGCATCCGCTGCGCCCTTGGGCTGTAAATACGCCGTCTTCGGCGAGCATTTTCGTGTTGTGGGCTGTGGACTGGAAACCTTCCTTTTCTGTTTGAAAAAACTATTTGAAAAAACATACCAGGTCTACTTATTTCCTGACAAGAGGTATTGGGTTCACGTGTGAAAATCACAGAAGTTCTTACTATCAGTGATGAGGAGATACTCAAATTCAACACACAGATAAACGGGGTTACAGACCCCAGTGCTGAACGCAACCAAGAAGGAAGTTGGGAAACAACTGTGCTCAGCCTCAGAAATTAAGGGATCTAAGTGCCGTTAATGAAGGAGGCAGAGACCGCAGTTTCCCGTGGATCCGTCGGAGGTAGCCTGGAGGAACGGGTGAAGGAGCGGAGGCGCCGTGAGATTGTTTTCCTGAGTCTACTGTTGCGAAACATTTTAGTAGCACGCACAGAAATACCACAATGCGCACACAGTGACACAAAGTTACAAGTGACTGACAAGAGAACCTACTGAAGTGTAACATGGTAATCTACCTCTTAAAATAATGGTATTTGAACTGTATCAACTCACATTTGTATTTTGCTTGCCTACCAATTAGTCTACGTTGGGTTCGAAAGAATCCTCTTTTATAAGTTAAAACGTATGTCTTCTACACATTTTTATTCTATTTGACATAAAACTTTTCAATAAGACACAATTTTTGTAATTAATATGTCTCTGGCATTATGTCATTTTACATCAGTGGTGATCTATCACTTTCCTCTCCAGTTCTTTCTGCCAAATTGAAAAAAAAAAAGGTTGCTTTTTATAACATTAAAAAAAACAACAAATTGGAAATTAGGAGAGTTTGTTTCCCTAAATATAAAAATACACTATTTTGCTTGTAGACTTACAAATTTACTTATTTTTCTTCACTCTTTCTGTTGCATTTTGACATCCTCCCCTCCAAATACATTTTAGCACTTTCTTAAGCACTGTGTACAGCTACTGTGTCCATACTGAACATGGTTTAAAGACAGGGGAAAAGTTTCTTGTTTATATAAAATACAACATGTCTGTATCTTTATTTTCATTTAAGTGGGGAAGTGCCTTGAATTACTTTTTAAAAATAGCAAACTTGCATATCATCATGTTTTCAATAGATCACTGCATTATGTCACTTTTTAATTGAATTTCTGTTGAGCTGAATTTTATACCATTAATTATTGGCTTGCCCAGGTTGGATTCATTAAAAAATAAAGCCTAAGAACATAACTGACAAGCTATATACAACGATCTTGGGCTTTATTTCTTCTAAATCACTAGTCTAGATGGAAACCTCTAAACATTGATTACGCCTTGGGGTTTGGGATCGATGGGAGGTAGGAATGGTTTCCTGCCAATGTGGATAGTCAATTAGCTTTTATAACCGGTCTTCAATTAAAATAAAAATGGAATTCTCTATGGAGAAATCTAGCCAGAAAGATCACTTTACTGCAAATAGGCCAGTCAATTTTATAGGAAAAGCCTCTAGCACCCAGCACTCACTCTTACAGATATTGATTTGTGCCTTTAACAAATATTTACTGAGTGTGCACGCTGTCCAGGGCATTGTGCGCATCAATTAAATTTTACACACATCATTGACATGACTTAGTTTTGGCAACAGGGCGAGTAAAACAAGGGCTGGTACTCCTGTTCCTAGCAATAACCAGCACCGAGGCGAACCTCTTCTGTGCCAGGCAGTATCTAGTAACCTCACTGTCAAGATTACTTTCAACAAACTGTCCAGAGAGAGATTACAATGTCAATTTTACTCAGAAGATATTGAGAGAGTGTATGTTTTCATGAGGCCATCAGATGTGTAGATAGAAAAATAATTGGAAAAAGCTTTTATTTCCTTTTTAGAGAGACGACATCATTACAAAAATAATGCCAGAGAAAAATTGAGAGTACAAAAGAAAACCTAAAGTGAGAGTTTCCTGATTCTGAAAATCCAAAGAGAAAGAAAGAAGAGCAAAACATCAGGCTTATATCAGCAATTACTTTCTTCCATTTACCTTCAAATCAGATTTTTTTAAAGGAAAAAAAATGAGTTCTGTGTGGCAGAAACTAATGTGTACAGATGCCCATGTACTCCTCACATTTTCCCAGCCTCCCTTGCAGCTAGCATGCACATGCTAGCGGATGAGAAGTGACTGGTTCTGGCTAATGCGTGCACATCCTAAGTGCCTTCCACCCACATGTGCTCCTTCCCTTCATCTGCTGGCTGGTTGCTGAAAGGACACCCTTGACCCCAGAAGAGGGGACCAGCCTGGATCCCAGAGCCCCTGGTTAGAGGAGCACGGCCCTGCCTGCATTCCACTGTGAAGACAGTAACAGCTACACCTTCATCGTGCTAAGCCCTGAGGTTTAGGAAGTTATCTATCACCAAAGCTAGCGTGAATGACTCTGACTCACTACCACGTGGACACCTGGTATCTATCTATCCAGGCTGTGGGACTGGAACCTAGAACTCCTCGGTTCCTCGGTCTGTGCTCTTAGAAAGCTGCTACCAGAAAGGGAAGGGAGAACAAAGAAAGGAGGAAGCCAAGCAAGCAGGGCGCTGGCTGGCTGTGAGGGTGAAGACAACTAGGCCCGCCCTGGAATGGGAGCAGGGTGCAGTGAGTGGTTCGGACAAACCGGGCTTGTCTCCCACTTACGGGCACCGTATTATTATGAGCAACTTACTTTTTCTTTTCTTTTTTTAATCCTCACCCAAGGATTTTTTTATTGATTTTTAGAGAGAGAGGAAGGGAGTCAGAGGTGGGGTGAGGGGGAGAGAGAGAGAGAGAGAGAGAGAGAGCGAGCAGCATCGATCAGTCACCCCCCATACACACCCCAACCAGGGATTGAACCTACAACCTAGGTATGTGCCCTGATAGGGGATCGAACCCACAACCTTTGGGTGTATGGGACGATGCTTCATGCAACTGAGCCACCCTGACAGGGCTTATTTAACTTCTCTGAGTCTGGCTCATCCTGCAAAGTCAGGTGAATAAGCACAGTGAGACGCACTCGGTAGATGAGTGAGTAGTCAAATATTATCTTTCGTGACTCTCTACCGCCACCCTTGACGGAGTGAAAGGTTAAGGTGGTGAATGTAAAGGTAAAAATATCATGCTTAAGGGCAACACACTGATGTTTATTTTGTAGTGAATGAGAAAGTGAGTGAAAATGCCATTGTATGTACAAATTAATATAAACAAAGTGTAACTGAGAGAAATGAAATCATTTTGTGTCTACCAGAGGGTGCATAAAACCTTGTGATTCCGCAAAAATTTAGATGATGTAATCAAATGAATGCACTTCACCCTGGAATAATAGAGGGTTATTATTTTCCAACGCAATAGGGCAATTATCAAAGGAAAAAAAAAAGCCCTTAAAATTATTCTGCTTCGCTACTATAATATCAACATGCAGCTCATGAAACAGAGCCGTTTTGAACAGGTGGCACTGGAACATTTGAGGATGCGGCTGTCAGAGCGGAAGACTCTCTAAGACAAGCTTTAAGGAGTTAGAATTCCAGGGCTGTGTTCAAAACGAACATTAATGACTTGGTATTCCGCTTGCATCACCCTGTGTCCACAATGAGAAGCGTTCTGACATCCTCAGGGGCAGAGGTACTTCATGAGATCCCACTGTATTTTCTAACTCATCACGGCGAGCCCGAAGCAATTTGCTTTCTCTCTCTCGTGTAACCTCTGCCCATGGCCCTCCACTGTGGCGTGGCAAGGGGAGGCGGTGGGGGGGGGCGCGTGGAGGTGCCGCAATGGGAGGCTTGGTCCTCCACGGTGGGCGCCTTGGTCACAGAGATCATGTGCCTGGAGCAGCCTGCTTGGGGCATCCGGCTGCGGATTCTAATCAGGGCCGGTCTGAGTGACTCTCTAACTCAGTTGACACCATCTGATCCCAGTGCCCTTCCTCTTGACCTTTGGGGTTTGGCGACTCTGTCATCATCTGTGTCAAAAAAGGGATGTCTTGAGTTGCCAAGTACACGTACTTGTGAGAACCACGGGCTACAATATCTGCCAGGGCACAGTTCCGAAAGATCTGTGAGTTTCCTTCGGGTAGGTAAATATCTTCTTCACATCCGCAGCCTGTGTGGGGACTTGGTCCTCAGGAGGAGGGACTGCCACTCTCTCTGTCCCCGTGTCCAGAAGACCCCACTCTTTCCCCGAAGTGGCACATGAACTCTATGGTTTCGATGCTCATCATCGTTTTGAATAGTTCTTAGTGTTAGATTCTTCGTTTGCAGACTATGTGCCGCAAAACCTGTAGCGAGGTCAAAATGTGTGCGCTGTTTATGGAGAGGACGAAAAATGTGGGTTCTCCGTTTTCCGAATCCAATTTTATCTTCCCCTCAGCCCTCCGATCCTGCTGCTGGCAGAAGGAAAAAACACAGAACTTTCTCGTTAATGATAAATTCGTCCAATTCAACCATCTCTTTCCAGGGAACTCAGCCCCGTTTTGGATAAATACTCAACCCATCGAAGTCTGAACCCTGCGAAAGTTCTGCTCCCCTTCCCTCACGTTCCTCCCGTCACTCTCTTTCCAAGGCTCCCCCTCACTGCCGGGGGCCCCTTTGTGCTGAAGGACTTACTGCACTGACGGACAACGACCCCCGTATGTTCAAAACGGAACTCTGAGCCACCACTTGCAGGAACCTGCCCAGGAAGCCACCCCCTTAGCCACAACAAACAGCTCAGGCAGTCGGCCGGCTGCACGCAGGAGGCCCCATGGCTATTTCTAGCGGCAGTCCAAGAAGCTAAACGGTACCTTCTGCTGGCTACCTGCCCCAAATGGCCGGGACTGGAAGAATAACGGACAGCTTCCTTAATTTCTGTCCTTGCTCCAAATTTAGAGCCAACTGGAGGAAGTAGAAAATGCACCCTTACCCGTCACGTAGGGTGCCCCACTTCTAGCGGGCCTGCCTGCAGCCCCCCAGGCCACCAGCCCCCAGCGCGGGCACCCCTGAACCTCTCTTTCTTCCACTGAAATCTTGCCTCCGTTGCCTGCTGTGGAGTCTCCGTCAAAACGCAAAGGGCTCTCGCTGACTCCCTTGCTGCATCAAGCTCTGAAGACTTGGTGTTTGCTTTCTCGGCTTCCTTGGTCCGCGTTTATTTTAGTGGCTCCCTTAGCATCAGTGGGGAGCGGCCAGGCGTGCGCTGTCCTTTCTGCCGACACCCACCGAGACAGGGCGGGCACCGGGGGTGGGGGGGGCTTTGCTCCTCATCCCTGCTGCTCCCTCTGCCGATCGAGTGTCCGGCGCACCTGGGCTCTCTCCACTGGGCCTTGGAGGCTCCCTACGTCCCACTGCATCTGCCCCAAAGTTGGCCTCACCTCCACTGTCTTGGTGTGCAGGTATCTGGAATCTTAGCGGAGCACCGGATTTTGTCCCTGCCTGGTCTGTGCTCCCTCAGGTAATCTCGCACCCCTTGCCTCAGTGGCTTTTTCCAGACCGATGTGGCTCCTGAAATTCCAGCTCCCTCCTCACAATCCCCGGCGAGTGTATTGCCACCTGAGAACTGAGAAGGGCACAGGGGTGGTCTCCTGGCCCCTGCCTGCCAAGCACACCACACCCCTGTTCCCCCAACGCGAGCTTGAGGGCCCCCTGCCAGCAGCTTCCAGATGGCAACGGCCGGCAGGCGCTCTCGCCTTCTGCTGCCTCTTTGTGGGATCTGCTGGGCTCTTCACTTTTTCTCTCTCTCTCTCCTATCTCCTCTCGAATCTTGACTTCTTTTCTTTTCTTTCCTTTTTATTCTCCATTGTTCTCAACTCTGGGGCTCAGGTCCAGGGAGGTCCAGGTGCTGCTTCCCTGAGACCCAGGCCGCACTTGTCTCCTCCTCTGCCCGTCACAAGCGTCCCCTTCCTGGCTCAGTGGGTCTGGTAAGATCCCCGCCCCGTGTGAGACCCTCATTTCCCGGGTCTCCTGAACCTCCCACCTCTAGGCGGCTTACTTGCTTTTCCTCCCGGAGGACGGTAAGCCTTGCGCTTAGATTTCTCAGTGGAAGGGCGCAGAGAAAGCCACCCGTCTGCTGGTGAGGCGCCGGCACCAGGAATACCCAGCGATCTCACTCCGTCACAGAGCACTGCGGACTGGCCCACGGTGAGGTCAGGAAGGTGGACAGCGGCCCCGGGCAAGGAAACACTTTGGGATGATGAACGGTGGGCAAACACGCATTGTCATTATTGACAGCAGAACTTAGCCACTCAGTCTTGTCCTTATTTGCTTGCTTATTTAAAAACAATTCCCATTTTTTCCTGATGGTTTATAAGGCAAAAGATTTCAAATTACACCTTTTTCCTCTCCGGGCTAGTTTATAGCACTTTCCTTGAATTTATCAGTTTCTCGTGGCCATGTTGATTTACACTGATAGAAACCAGCAACGTGGATTCCCAAGACTGCTGAGGATATTTTTCCCTGCTAGTTACACATGGCGAGGACACAGAGCAGCCCGAGAAAAGCCCACCAGCTGGCCGGCCCCTTCCCTGCCCGGGGTCTGCAACTGAGCTCAACCCCCGAGGGGCTGACTCTGCTCTTCCGTAGACATGTGGGAGGGAAAGAATGTTCCAGAGTGCTTAAAGAGGAACCAGGAGGGACCAAGAGGAACACTGCATTCCTGCTGGTGTGTGAGGACCGTGTGTTCTGATGTAGAGTGGAAGCTAGCATGGGTATTTGCACAGCACTTTACAGTTGCAAAGCTCCTCTCCCCGGGTGGGTTCGGTGTCCTCTCAGCGAACGAGAATCCCCCGAGAGAAACGGCATCGCCCCCATTTACGGAGGAAGGCAGACTCATCCTGATTTGGTTGTACTTTGACTATTCCTCTAGTTCAAGGCGCTATTTATTTAGCCAGTTCCCTTACTCTTAAATGTGCGCATGTAAGGAGATGCCAGGTCTGCTCGCCGCGGCATCCAGAAGGTTGGGGGGCATTGCTTACTGCACCCTAAAACTCTCCAACTCAACTCGGGGCGGCGCGGAGGCGAACCAGGTTTCTAACACCCTTCCCCGTCAAAGCTCACGAGGGCTGGTGGAAACCGTAGCCAGCACAGACCACCAATCCAACGACGAAAACATGTAATTTGGAGACGCGTTTCCATGGCAACGCAGCGTGTGCCAATAATTACGGCAGTGCAAACGCGTGAACGGCCGGTCGGAGAAGTCACACCTGTTTCTAAGTGCGTTGCGGTTCCACCTTGTCTTTCCTTTGCCAAATTTTATTGCTCAGGGTGTATGTTCTTCGGGCACGAGTTCACCATCACCACTTTAATCATCTGTGATCTACTGAGCGCACCTAATAGTCGGGGTGGGGTGATCCTTGCTGAGTTTGCAATGAGAGGAAAATGTTGACACTGGGGATGGGAGGTGGGAAGCTCTTCCGCGCACTAGGGATGGTGTGGGGGAGGGGCGGACGTGGGGACGGATGGTACGGAGTAAACAGAGGGGGCAAGGGAAGCTTCTTGCCTGATTGGGAGCAGAAAAGAAAGGAAGTGGAAAGTGGTAGGAAGAAAAGAGTATGAAATAGGAAAAGGAAAACAGGAAAGGAGAGGGAGAGGGAGGGGGAGGGGGAGGGAGAGGGAGAGGCGATCGGGGAGAGTACTCGCTTATTCCCTCGTTAATGAAGACACAAAGACCTGTTATGAATCCAGGCAGTCTGAGATGCTGCTATCCCTTCAAGTTAAGTGAGTTCCCACAGCCAGTAAGTGGTTGACCTTGACTTTGAACCAGAGCCTTCTGATCCTGAGATCCGGGTTTTCTCCTTCACGCTGATGCTGCCGTACCCTACACGAGGCACTGTTTTCTTTTGGTTTTTTGATCATTTTTCTTGCATACAAATTTTTACACTTCCGGAATTGGAAATACGTGTAAAAAGAAGAGGACATGCGGAGTTCCGTGTATCGGAGAGATGGAAAAGGCTGCTAACCCTGGCTGGAAGGAAATCATGGGTGAGCACAACTTTCCAGTGGTCATTTCATAACGCATCTGCCCATCAGATCGTCTTGTACACTTTACATGTATGCATCGCATTTGTCATGCTTTCCTCCACAAAGCTGGGAACACAAGGGAAGGAGAGCAATTCTTAGCACTGAGTGGTGGAACTGCTGGGAAGAGGGTCAGGATGTGCCGAGGGCTTCTTAGAATGACTTGTTCAGACAGCTAGGAATGCTCCAGAAACAGGATTATTATTGGGTTGTTTTCTTCTCCTTCGATTCATTTGTAGACAGACAAGATTTTTGAAGAAAATTCTTACTGGCTGTGTATTTTGATTTAATTATGTTGTGTCCTCAACCATGAAGTATGAGGGTGCTTATTAGATCACAGAGCTGACATTCAGTATTTTTATGAGCTAAACTCTTGACAAATCTCTGAATGGACTAAAATAATTTCTTCAACTGATAAAAAGACATGCCCTCCCAAAGAAACTGTTTTCAACATTGCATTAGTGTGTCAACCTGAAAAATTAACAGAATACTTTCAATAGCATAATGTTGAAGATTTAGAAGCACCAGTTTGGCCCTGGCTGAGTAGCTCAGTTGGTTAGAGCATTGTCTCCATATGCCAAGGTTGTGGGTTCGATCCCTGGTCAGGGCACATACAAGAACCAACCAATGAATGCATTAATAAGTAGAACAACAAATCAACATTTTTCTCTCTCTCTCTCCACACACACACACACACACACACACACACACACACACACACACCCCAGTTTGATCTTCACAGCAAATTGCCTAAAAAGATTTGGTGACTTTTAATTTACCCACTTAGTATACTCTGTAATCTGTGAAGAACCTTGACTTAGGGTTCAAGCAAAAACAAACTTTTCATTTCAATGTTCTGTGTGATTTCAAGAATAATTCAGAAAGGGCTTCATGCAAAATGAGGGGAAAGAGTCACTTATCTCAGCAAATCATCTCCCCATGTGTCCCGTGTCCCAACAATCACTTTGGAAACCAGTAGAAGTGTCTGCCCACGTCCCCTTATTTCTCTTCGTTTTCCATTGTCTATGACGGACCGCCCTGTCTCGGTTAGACACGCAGCTCAACTTCTTGAATCCCATCTTGCTTTGCAGGTGGAGGCTCCCCCGCACACCTGAGAACTTAGGAATCGGTGCTCAGTAATGGTTATGAGTGTCATGAAAAAAATATGTAATTTATACATTTCCAGGCAATTACCCACTGCTTGGTTGCCAGCGTTACTGCCACATGAGGATGGGCTCACCGATGCTTCAGAGGCCTCCTTCTCCAAGATGCAAAATTGCCCTCGATGCATCACACACTTCTGCGCCCTTAGCTTTGTGCCTCTGGAGTTTGGAAACCACGGATTGTTACTAGCAACTGCTCAGCAAAGATCCGTCTCATATAAATGGACACAGAGAGGCAATGGTTCAGACCGGCGCCTATTCAGACACAACCTGTGTGACGCAGACAGCAGAGCCAGGGAGCCAGGGAGATGGGGTGGGGGGGGGGATTGGGTTCAAGCAATCTGCGGAAGCTACCTGGAGACAGCGCGCCTTGTAGAATGCTGAGCGATGAGCCTAAGACATAACAACGGGCTCAGTAAATAGTAGTTGGATGGATGAGTGAGTGAGTGAGTGAACGAAGAAGAAATACAAAGGAATGATGGGAAGGGCATAAGCAGCCCAGGCAAGGAGGGCTTCCTGGGAACATTTATTTTCCCCAGTATCAACTCTGTCTGCTCTTTTACCTTATTTCTAACAAACCCACAAATGTTTTAAAAGTATATTTTATTGATTATGTTCTTACAGTTGTCCCATTTTTTCTTCCCTTTATCCCCCTCCTCCGTGTACCCCCCCCCCACCAGCATTCTCCCGCCTTAGTTAATGTCCATGAGTCTGACGTGTGAGTACTTTGGCTTCTCCATTTCCTACAGTGTTCTTATCCTCCCCCTGTCTGTTTTCTACCCACCATTTGTGCTTCTTATTCCCTGTACCTTTTCCCCCATCCTCCCCACTCTCCCACCGACAAGCCGCCATGTGATCTCCCTTTCTGTGATTCTGTGCCTGTTCCAGCTGTTTGCTCACAAACCTCCTTCCTCCTTCCCCGAGGTTTTGCACCCGCAGGGAGCTTTACCTTTCAGCCCCTCCCTTCACGGAACTGCACTCACACAGCCTCCGATCGATCGATCGTCCTGCTGTGGGGGAAGGAAAGGAGCTCAGCGAGGTCGGGAAGCCGCTGGGATGCGCCCGCAGGGACGACGCCCCCATCACCGAACTTACCGCTTCTCATCGGAAAGTCGCCGAAAGAAAGAGTCTCTGCGGGGAAACAAGTTTGGGGAGACCTGCGCACCCTCTCTCACCTTGGCAGATTATAAACACATGATCGTACTGCATCCTCTGAGAGGCGCTGCCATGCAGAAGCCGGGAGCAGGTGGCTGGATGCAGCATTTCCCCTGATTTACGCTCACGAATCTTTTTATCCCGTCGCCAGTCACCACTGTGTCCCAGGACATGATTGCTACTTTCCTCACCCCGGAGCATGGCTCTAGAATCTCATCAAATCCGGGCCTCCCTGTTCCCCTCCTGTCATTAAAAAATATACATATATACATATACATATATATATATATATAGAGAGAGAGAGAGAGAGAGAGAGCGAGAGAGAGAGACAGAGAGAGAGAGAGAGAGAGAGAGAGAGACTCTCACCTTACACACGCTCCTGGCATGTGCTAGTTTACCTGAGTCACTTTTCAGGGGACGGTGGGTCCCCTTTTCAGGGTCCTCCCCTGAGTCTGTGTGTTTCAGTCCCAAGCCCCAGCCCCTCGGAACATGAGCTTCTTTGAAACCGTGGTCATTGGAAGTGCAATTAGTTATGTCAGGATGAGGTCGTACCGGAGTAAGGTGGCCCCCACCGCCTGTGACGACAGGTGTCCTTACGTTGAAGGGGGCCTGGGCGCAGATTCTCGCGCAGGGAGAGGCCCTGGGAAGGTGACGGCAGAGGTCGGGCTGAGGCCACTTTATAAGCCGAGATTGTCAGCCACCTCGGCAACCGGGACAGAGGCCGGGACCGATTCTCCCTGTCAGCCTTCAACAGGCCCAAACCCTGCCAACCCTTGACCTGGGACACCTCGACCTGAGACACCTCGACCTCCGGATCAGCAGGACAGACAAATTCTGCGGGTTCAGCCGCACGGTTCGATGCCCAAGGCTGCTCTACACGGGGCGCACCCTACCGTGCTCCGGAATGTTCCTTTCTTGTTTTTCTACTCCTCCGCTGGTAGCTGCCGAGCGCCCCAGCACTCAGCAGATGTCACCCCCTCAGTGACGCTGCCCTTGGCCTCCAGGGCAACACGAATTGCCCTCCCCACGAGCTCCCACAGCCCTTAGTTGCTTCCCCTCGGGCTGGCAAACCCCGTGCAAATAGCGCTGTCCCTCCTCCTTGTCTTCACAGCGCTTGCCAGCGTGGCGGCTGCATCGCCCTGAGCTGGGCACGCAGTAAACGTGCGATTGACGAGCGGGTCCCTGGGGCTTCTGCCCCTGACGTGTTTTGTGTCACGGAGCATGGAGTGCTGGCCGTGCTGGCCCTCTGAGACCCTGCAAACGGCTTCACTGAGTACGTCCAAGCATGGGAGAAGTGGATGTTCCCCTCTCTTGACACCCCTTTGCTAGCGGCTGGGGGGAGGCCCGGGCCTCACGGGCACGTCAGGGTGTGGTCCTCCTGCAGCTGCCAGAGATGGCAGCTCCCAGCCTCCAGTGTCAAGTTCACGCTGATGCCTGGGGGATGGAGCTGCACAGGGCAGGACAGATGCTTCGTGGTTTTAATGGGAACACGCCGGGCTCCTCACGCCAAGGATGGCTCTAGTGGGAGATGTGGGAATTTTTAATTAGTACCTTTACTGTGGATTTATTTTCTTTCCCCCAAAGGAAGGAAAAATATTGTTGATTCATGGTTACATTGAAAGGAAAATTATCAACCTGCTCTTGCTGTGGTAGTTGTGAGTTGAGAGTAATAATTGTCACTACATCGGAAATGGATTTCTGATGAGAGTGATGAAGATTGATGTGCAATGGTTTGTCGCTATATCTCTCCGGTGTTCATGTCTCTTTCGTCTTTGAGAAGTGTATTTTGCCAAAGCCAGTAGGAAAGTCACAGAACAAAGCGCCCACTTTGTTTTAGGAAATGAAATGTTGCCCCTGCCTGTCTGGATCTGCTCACGGCAGTCCCAGAAGCCCTGCCTCCCAGCACCCTCGGTGTGGGCGGTCCTGACACCTGCCCCTCTACCTGCACTCCCAGGTTTGGACTGGTGTAGTTTGGGGATGCCGCGGCTTCCATTCAACATTGCTTTGGAGTGTTTATGTGGCACTGCACACGCACTGGGAGACCCAGAGAGATCCGGTGTAGACCGTGCCTTTGGCTTTGAATTCAGTGAGCACCATGCAGGCTGAATTTGTCTGCCCCAGTAAAAGATGCTCCTAATTGCTATAAGAACAAATGGCCTCCGTGCAGGTAAAAGCTGACAGTGTTAGCTAAATAATAACTTCCAGATAAAATAAAAACATTCTTTTCCTCCTGTTGTGCCTGCCTAGTACGTCCTTAGGTCTCCCTCTCCCAGGGTGACCCAACAGGTAGGGACCACTGCTTGGCCTTGGCCCCTGAAGTCAGGCCCCCAACACGCCTTCCTCAGTGAGTACTTTCACCAACGAAGTAGAGGCTGCAAAGCCGTATGCTCTGAGGTGGAAGGCAGTTCTTCGTGAGCTGCACCCAGCTAGCTGCACACCTCTCGGTTGTGTTTCTGGCTCCTCCTCCCCTTGGTCTTTTCGGAAGCGGTCTCGGGGGACAGCGGCACTCCCAGCAGACACCCCCCTGCCATTCAGCTCTTCTGAGAACCCATCACTGACGTCCTCCTCCTTCCGCCCGAGTCAGGCGCCTGCCTGCTAGTTCAAAGGAGGAGAAGGCAGAGGGCAACGGGTCCTTTCACTTGGATCTGGGTGAACACCATTCAGGGGATGTTAATGGCATCCGCCCTGAATGCCTTTTCCAAGGGACGCAGGAGCCAAAGTCTGAATTCCAGTCCTCAGGGGCTGCGGTCCTGCCAGCCAAAGGGTGTATCCGAGGGACACCCGCCCCCGCCCGCCGCAGCGGAGCTGTCCTCCCGCTCCCGGATTTCAACTCTGCTTCCCTCAACGACTTTTCCCCAAGCGAAAAGAATTGCCTTTATGGATATGTCTTTCTCTCGCCGACTTTTCCCTAATTGTGTCTGCAACACTCTAACATGTATATGTGATTAAAATCCTGCTCTCCAGGCTTATAATGGTCCTTCCTCTCCAGTCGAACAATAAAATGAGATTAAAAAGACAAAATTATATTTCTTGAATGTCACTTAGCAAGGCAATTCTCCTAGAAACACATTCATTTCCCCTTTTCAGCCGTAAACTGCTGAATATATTTTGGGGGGTCTAGTTAATTTCTAGTTTCCAATCTCCAAACCTTAAATCTGTAGAATTCTGGGTGGAAGATCATCTCCAGGGGAGATGGGCGAGCCCCCCTTAGTGCCAGGGGAACTGCGGCCCCTCTTAGTGACTTGTTGGGGAGGAAGGAGGAGAGTCAGTAGGGGCCTCCCCTTTCCCATCCCCCCTTCCCTTTTACCTCTGTCCTGTCTCCTTCCTGTATTTATTCCCTCCCCTCTGCCCACCCGCATTCTGCCGCAACATTATTATTAAAATTTAAAAAATTATTAAAGAATTACAGTACCGTATCTGTCATCAATGATCATTAAATTATACATCTTCAAATATGATTTCATAATATAGGTGTAAGATTGTGTGAATCAAAAGTAGTCTCTTGGGAGGACAAATTTAAAAAAAAATATTAAATTATCAACATAGGTCCAACTTTAAGAGTTTAAACCTCGAGGTACACAACCTGTCGAGAAGCTCGGTGGGACACAGTGACCCGTCCCTCCTACGACTGTGGCAGTGGCCTCACTCACGCCCCCCCACCCCGCCCTCTCCTGCCCCCTGCTCCTCTCCAAGGCTCTGAAAGGACCGGTCCCACCCGCAGGTCACAGCCGAGGGGTTCCTCGAGGTGCAGCTGATGGGAGGGCAGCCGCCCACAGGCTGACTTTGTGCAGCATGGCTCAAAAAATGAACGGGTGCCATCAGATCCTTGCTTTCTGTAAGCTGAACTGGGAAACGGAAAGGCCGGGCCAGTGGAATTGGAGGTGAAAACGTGCTACACATTTTAGTCCAGTTCGTGTACCAGTTGATGTTCCGTGGGGGTCCCCCCCAGTCGTATAAATTGTACATGAAAGAGTGCCCGGCACAGCAGGTGCTCAGCAGGGCTATCCATCGCTGTGGTTCTGTGTCTAGATGCTGAAAACACGGCCAGAAAAGGCCTCTGGGTCGAGAGGCAGGTGCAGCAAGCAAGTGCAGCAAGCAGGTGCAGAGAGGAAGGGAAATGGCATGAGCGAGAGGCCAGGCCCACACTGGAGACCATTCTAGTTTCAATGCCAAATCACGCACATCCCTTATATCAGAGGTTTCAAACCCATTTTCATCGGGGCCCACATCAGCCTCGCAGCTGCCTTCAAAGGGCCATATGTCACTTTAGGACTGTATGCAAGTAACCGCTCCCTAACTAGGGGCAAGGAGCTCGGCGCTGCCGCCTGGTAGAAACAAGGTGGAGGGCCGGATTCGGCCCTCGGGCCTTGTGTTTGCCACCTGTGGGTTATATAGATGCCCTGTCTCTTAAAGCAACCTGGGAGAGATTGTCTTCCTTACAGCTAAATCAACCCAACAAGGAAACTCCCTGGTTCTCAGAATAAATGGGCAAAATGAGTCCCTGTCCCTCACCTGACTTGCAGTGCTTGGGCACAGCGTGCTGTGTCCACATAACAAGCTACCGTGAAATCTTAAAGCTCAAGTACATGTTTTTCACCCCAGTGGGTGTTAATCCATCAGCTCATTTAATGAGCTCAGTGTCTTTCTCACTGCACAGAGTAGCTAATGCAAGCTGGCCTATGGCTTTTCACAGACTCCGCTTTGTAAATTGTTGGGATAATGGACTAATTGCAAAATCTCCCCCAGAGGCCAGCTCCGACCCAAGCCCCTTTGGCAGCTGGGCTCCGTGAGAAGCTGATGAAGTAAGTCTTTGATGGTGTGTGGGTACAGCCAAGTCAACGGCAGGTTAAATCCTTTGAAAGGTCCCAGCAAAGAAGAATAAAGTAAGCAGGAAAGTAAAACTGATCCCAACTCTGTGAAGTGCTTTGTTAGGAGTGGAAATAAAAATACGATTTTACTAAAACTGAAAGAAGGATTATGGTGGGGGTGTGAGAGCCAGGTGGGGGGGGAGGAGGCTGAAAACATGGGAGCCAGACAGGGAGGTACCTTGAAGGAGGCTGGCAGGGGGGAATAGAGAGCCATTCATTTCTCTTTGTGTGTGTGTGTGTGTGTGTGTGTGTTTTGTTTGGTTCTTCGGGGTGAGCTGAGGGTAGATCAGCACGAAGGTCTACCACCAGATCCCTAGTTTAGATAAGTTTTTGCTGATGTGTGGAAGGTGATGCGCGAAGAGAGAACTGGTTCTGGAACTCTCGGCGCCTGTGGTAGGCTGGGCTCCTGAGAAGCAGCCTCTGAGGTTCGGGTTTGCAGGCAGAGTGTTTGCTGGGGATTGAGTGCCCCTGGGATCCACACCTGGGGAGGGGGCGGGGCGAAGATGCCTCTGTCATGGTAACGAAGACCTCAGGTCATCTCACAGGGAGTCCCGGAGCTGGGATGGCTGTTTGGAGTTGCATCCAGTTGGGCCAGTGGGGTCAGACCTTATCCCCACATCATCCAGCCATTGGATAAAGAAGGGGGTGTGACCTTGGTCAGCTGAGGTCAAGCCTCAGGAGGGAGAACTCAGTTGTCAACACTCGCAGCCATTGGGGGAATGAGGATTTCCCATCCCCAGTCTTTCCAATCTCTAGAAAAGGGTACCACCGATCACCACGCTAATCATCCCAAAGCCCTGGGACCTCCTTGGCCCTGGCTCCTCTCCTCCCTCTATACTGCTCCCTCCCTCCCTCAGTAAACGCTGCCAGCTCTTCCTTGATGGTCTGCATCACCTTGAGGTAAGAGTGCATTTGCCGTGGTCCATGCTCCCTCACCCATCTTCGGGACTAGTACGGTAGACCCCCGAATGGTCTCCTGCCTCCATTCCTGCTCGCTGACCGTCGGGAGTGATCTCTTTTGCCACGGAGGAACCACGACTGCAGTGGAATGAGGAGTCCGTCGGGCCCTGGACAATCTCAGGAGAGAGAAAAGAAAAGAAAAATATGGATACTAATAAATATCTTTAAAGCATAAAATCCCATGAATGTTAACACCTGTCAAACATTGTAGGTAATTTATGAATTAATGAGAAAACCAGTAAGAAGTTACAACCGTTCCAAGGTGAATTCAGAGTTAATACTTTGTATTAGTAACAGGCGATGCTGAAGTGAATGTATAGAGTTGTGAAACGGATTTATTTGGAAAGAGGGGGGTGGAAATCAATTGTATTTCCAGCAGACAAAATTGACTTGTTTCTCTAGAGCCAAGAATCATGTCCACTGCGATCAGCTGCATATAACTCACGGAGATATATGGTAGTTCGAAGACATTGAAAGTTGCAGAGATGCCGCGAGTTCGGCTAATCGGGAAGGGCGTGTTCAGACAAGACCGAGTTTTCTACCAAAGACACCCAGTCATCTCTCTGACTCACTTCGAAGTCTTTCATGATTTTTTTTTCCCATGGGATAGAGGGATGAGGGGAGAGAAAGAAAGAAATTTCTTGGACAGTTTTTCTTTATGCCTATTTTCCTGGAGAAATTATTGGTAGCAAACCTTTCACACTCAAAAATGCCCTGACTTGGAAGGTGCCGTACGGAGTTACCCAGTCTGGGGTTTACTGTCATCTCACTATGTTTCACTTCCAACCACTTAAAATAGGAGCTAGAGCCACACCCTGAAGGACCGGCAGCCGTCCCAACAGTCCCTCCAACCCGAACGAGGGAGGCGGTGGCAGCAGGTCAGCAGCCTGCGTCCTGAAGGGGCCGAGTGCGGAGCGGAGGCGGCTGTGGCTGGGCCTCGCCGGAGCCGAAACCCTGCCCCCGCCGCCTGGACGGAGTCACTCTCTGACTCCTTTGTCCAGGGTCTTCTCTTGGTGGGCAGATCATCAAAGGCTCCTGCAGACTTATTTTCCAAAACAGTGGGGAGGCTGCCTTCCCTGCTGACACTCCAGAGCCGAAGTCCACGGTCAGAGCTGTGAGTGTGCGGGAAGAAGGCGTTGGGGCCCCACAGGGACCGGGCAGGACGACTAGTCGGTAGCCGTGGTCCTCTGCGGGCGCCGGCTCTCAGATTAGACAGGCTGAGAGAACGTCCAAAGGAGCGACTTCGCTTTAGGTCTGGTTGGGTTTGAAAATGCTCTGACCTCCTTTTTCGTTTCGGTGGCATCGGGCAGTTTCAGGAACCTCTGTCTCTTCTGTCGCCTCTGGTTGGAGGGCTTTTCAACTTCTGACACCTCTGCCTGCTCCTTGGTGGCATCATTGTGGGAACAAGCAGTGCGGTCAGCTCCCGGCATTCTTAAGCAAGCTCGCAAGATAAGAAGTGCTTTTCTAAACTGTCTTAGAGGATTTGCATATGCATATATGCAAAATTATATATATATATATTTTTTTTTCTCCCTCAAACTAGGATGTCACATTGGGAGCTATAAACAGAACTCATCCCTCAAGGGATTAAGGCCAATCTTAGAACCAAGTATGAACTTCCTGCAAATGGAAGCGCATTTGAATTCATTCTGGGCACGGCACCCCGAACAAACGCGAACAGGGCCGCTGAACAGTTTGCCGACCGCAGCCTTTAATCACAGCCTCCTTCAGTCCGGGAGCAAATGAGCACCCCGCGGAAGGTGTGGGCCGTCATCTGGAAGCAGATCCCAGCGTCAGTCCTAACTAGGGGGCGAACCGGAGCGCTGGCCTTGGGTCCCAGAGCGCTGTGGCCGAGCCCCTGGTCCGTGTGTGGTGAGACTCTCCTTTAGCAACATGCTGGCATCCCTGACATTCACGAAACAAGTCGTGTTGCGCGGACGGCCCCTCCCTGAAGAGTGTTCCTAAGTACAAAGCCAACACAGCCGGTGCGGCACCGGTGCAGGCACACGGAACTCAGCTTCTCACGTGAGCAGGCTTGCGCCACAAGCGTTTCGCAAACGATTTCTCCAAACGGTAATGGCGATTGCCGCTCACGGTCGTCTTGTCCTTCATGGTTGGCAAAGTGCTCCCAACTGCAGAAGTCATTTCCGAAGCTCCCGGGGTGCGGGGTCTGCACAGCAACACGCTGGGGTGGTGGGGGGTGTGAGACGCTGCGGCAGCAACACTCGGGAGGCCAGCATTTCCAGCTGCGTGTTCCGAGCCTTGGCTTTGGCGAGCCCTTAGGGACGAGATTCCAAACTGGCTGATATAATACCTCAGAGAGCCTTCCCCGCTGTTTCCTCCGTTTCACACAAATAGGCATCAAGTTACATAGTATATTTGGACCAGTTTCAAAAAGTGAGCACTAAATGAAACTTGAAAGTATTTTTTAAAAATCACAAAATAGCCAGGAACCCGCATTCGTATGGGTGCTGAGATCGGTCAGACTTTCGAGCGAACGATCAGACTTGTGTTCACCTCTGGCTTCTAAAAATAAGGTTCGTTCACTTACACCTTCGGTGAATATTTCAGCACCGATCTCGTCGGTGCCTCCCATTCTTTATGTATGCAAACGTGAGTCAAGCCTCTGCATTCTGGAAACTTAAAACATGTTAGAGAAGATGGGCACACAAATTATGATGTGAAATCTCAAAAGTCTGGAAAGATGAATTAAACCCTTCCTGGATGAGGAGGACCGGAGTGGGATTGGACCTGGGCCTGGATGAGAGGGCAGGCTTCCTGAGGATGGGTGACCAAAGGTGTTCCAAGGTTGGGGGCACAGCAGGCCAGGTGGGAGAATACGGGGTGTGCTTGAGCGGCGGTTCCATGCCACCAGGGCTGGGGGGGCCCAGGGTTGCCAGAGCACCCCTGACAGGACAGCCTTCCTGCGTGGCTCCGCCAAGCTCTTTTCTGCCCACAGCCTAAGGACAACAACGCCCTCAGGTAGACTTGAAAGGTAAGCCTGTCCTCTGTGTTCAAGTGGAATGATAGTCACGGGTGTGGATAAGTATTAAACCCTACCAGCCTGGAATTGTGCGTGTTGGTGACCACCTCACACACCTGTTTTTGTAGATATTTTCTCTTTTTTTATGTAAGGCAACAAAATGTTCTCTTATTATAAAAACAATATATCATCTTATATTCTTAAGCAAAAAGAATTAAACAAGCAACTAAAGCCCACCGCCCAAAAGAATCACGGTTCACATTTTTTGTCATTCTGACCATCTGTTGCATATCTACATATGTTTTTAAATACATTAAAAACATTTTTTCCTGTCCTTAATTTTTTTCTCTTAAAAAATAAGGAAGTGTTGCAATGAACAGCTTTATAATTAAAACTTTGCAACATACACGCGTGTGTATTTGTTTAGGAAAAAAATGCCTGGAAATGGAATCCCTGATTCACGGTTGTGCGTGTGCAAACACACAGGCGTGTGTGTGCTCAGATTCCGTTCCAGGGAAGTTGCACCTGCCTCGGTTCCCACCTGCAGCCAAGCGACATTGGTGCGCAGAGAAGACGACGCAGTTTCTCGGGAAGATGGGATCATTGGAAGCAGCACCGCACCGGTGTTTAGGCGGAGATACTCGATCGCTAAGACGTGCGCGGGAAGTCCTCTGGCTAACCTGTGCCTCCTCCTTGATCCTTGAACGAGCACCGGTCGCTCCTCTCTGCCTCCTGGGTTCCTCTCCCGCACCCTCAGCCTGGGAAACGGGGCTGTCTTCCCCGGAAAGGCGCCAGCTGAGAAGCCAAGCTGGCCGCCGGTTTCCAGCACGCTGAGGCCTGCACTGCGGCGGTCAGGGGCACTCACCAGGCGGCAGGCAAGGAGGGCGATTTCGGGACGAGGGCACACGCGCAGTCCCTGCCCCTGAATCCCTGACGGCACTCACAGGCTGCTCACGCTCCCAGCTTGAACTTGACAACGCTTCCTTCGTCAGGGCAAAGCTGCGCTGAGAGGCACAGAGGCAGCTGTGGTGGGAACCAGTCCTCCGGCCCCCGAGGCGGATGCGGGTGAAGGAGCAGCCCCCCGTGTGCGTTCACCCTTGTGCCCTCCGCACACCTGACCTCACGCAAAAGGGCGATGTTGGTGTTGGCTGTGGTCCCTTCCAGCTTGGTCACTGTACATTGTCATAGCCAGCAGATGGCTCCTGGGGGTCCGCTTCTGTCTGCCTCCTCTGGGTGTTTCGAGGCCGAGGGCCCCGGGTTCCCATCCCTGACACCCCGGAAGCAGCGCTGCCCAAGACAACCGAGGGGCCCACTCGCCACGCTGGGATTCTTTTCAAAGCATCTTAGCCCAGAGTCACGATTATTGGGCAAGGATCATAAATTAAATGAAATTAAACGACGTGTGAGAAAAGTCAGACCCATCAGAAATATAGCCAAATAGAAATTCCTGAACCAGAGCGATAAGAAAATCAATTCCACGGCTGGTGGGCCATTAAGCCCAGCGCCAAGGTGTTCCCCCGGCATCCCGCCCGCTGCCAGGTGTAGCAACCACAGCGCACCTCCGTGCCAGGCTGGCTCTCAGTGGGTGGGGTGCCGAGGACTGTGAACGTGCTTTGGAGCTGTGTTTGGGGCTGACGATGGTTGGAGGGGTGCTTCTCGGTGGCAGGTGCTGGCTGAGGGAGAAAGAGAGCCCCCAATCACGGGTGGTTGCCTACACTGCACCAAATGCTCACACCAATGGGCCCACAGTGCCTCTGAACAGGAGCACCGTGCAGAGTATTTCGGGGAGAAGATGCCAAAGGCCTGGAAACCTGCAACAGCAGGATGGCAGTGGGGGTAATGTTCACGACCCCCAGCGGAAGCCTGAAACCACAGACGGTATTGAACCGGGTGTACACTGTGTTTTTCTCATGTACATACACACCCATCCACCTGCAGGAAGCCCTTACGGCTTCTCTTGGGCATGTCTCAGTTGCCGGGGTCATCACTCTTGTGTTTTGGGGTCATCGTTAGCTAAAATGATGGTGACCCGGACGGAGCCCCACGATTCCTTGATGTGGTAGCTGAGCTGCTTATTCATAAGGGTTTAACTTACTCTTTCCAATGACTCTGCACCGTCGGCTCTGCCCTCCAGATGACACGGACGAGGCCCCTGAAGCGTCGAGCTGGCCGACAGCTTTCCAAGCCCACTCGGAGGGCAGGTACCGGGTCTGAAGTCCAGCGTCTCCGGGGTCCGTCCGTGTCGTTTCCTTGCAGAGGAACAGTGGCCTTGGCTCCGCCTCAGCCGACCACTTGGTCCCTTCCGTCCCCAAGCCCCTATCATAAAACCAGGGCGACAGTGTCTTCCCTGACGACTGCGGTGTTTTTTAAGGGAGAAATGTGATGGTGTAAATGAAAGCACTACCTGATGCGGTTCCCGGGCCGGGAGCTGGGTCTTCATGACCTCACGTTGAACACAATGCTCTGCATGTACTAAATTCTCAGCAAATTGCAGGTGCGTGTGGAAGGTTCCAAGCACGTATGATTTATTATTAAAACACGGTCCCTCCCCTTGAGAGACTGGTAACTTCTCTGGTGAGGTAGGATCTGGGTTTGATGTCAGAAGAACATTCCAAGGGCACAGACACGAAGCCCCAATAAGTTGGAATGATCGTGGACTATGCGCAAAGTTCCTCAACGTGGGTGGTCTGAGCATCCCAGAGTGTGGATTGCCGGTGAGCTCACCTTAGGTCTGCGGGCAGACAGGTGGCCCAAAGCTGTGCCTATGTGGGAAAGAGGGGAGGGCGTCTCAGAGGAGGGGACAGGCATGACCAAAGACACCGGGGTGGGAGCGTGGGATGTGTTTGCAGATCCGCAAATCCAGCTCTTTGACTACACTGCAGTCGTCATGTTCAACAACACAAAATGGCAAAGGGACTAACACCGGAAAATTGGGGACACAGTATCACTCAGACAAATATTACCAAACTTGCTGCTTGCATAAATACAAAAAAAAAAAAAAAGACTGAGTAATTCCTCTTACCTTTTTCTCAAAACCATATTGTTTGCTATGAAGTCCCTACTGAATTTTATTTTGAAAATGGTTAAGATAGTAAACACACACAGAAAGTAATGCTCTTTAAGGAAATGTCCAGTCTGAATTAAGTGCCCCGAGCCCTGTAATAATCTTGTCATCCTGCACTTGAGTGGGTTGTTTTCTTCCCCATCTCCTGCGTTAACCTGTAATTTTTTTATTGGTTTTTGTCACCAGGATTTAGTGCCTGGCACATAGTGTACACTCAGTATATCCTGAGTGAATTAAGTGTGTCAAGTAAGTGAAGGATCGGAAGCAGACAGCGTTCCGCTCACAACATTAAAACCTTCCTTAGCACTATTGACAAGGAGGCTGAGGGTTAGTCAGCAGTACTGATCATGCATCTTCCTCATGGGCTGGGCAGGCAGTGGTGAAACCACCAAGCCCCAGGCCGCCGCAGCCCCTGGGGCTTCCGGATCGTACATCGCAGGAAGTGCAGTGGCCCAGTCAATGACTTCTGCGCAGAGAAGGGGATTATTTTACAAAAATAAATTCAATCTGAAAATCGCTCCTTTCCAGGCAGAATGCCAAGGAGACTGACATAATTTTCACCAGAAAGGATGCCAAGAACAAGGTAAACAGAGGAAGAGGAAGAGAGAGAAAGCCTTCCCCACGTACCCTGAATGTCTCCCTGCTACTCAATCGCCAGTTAGAAATCAAGGAAACAGGATAGGAACCAAACAAAACCGAGCGCACCACTCTCACAGGCGCGAGAGAGAGAGAGAGAGAGAGAGAGAGAGAGAGAGAGAGAGAGAGAGAGAGAGAGAGGGTTCCCCGCAGCACGTGGGGGAAAGGGGGTGTTTCGGAGTAGACTCGCTCACTCCACAGAAGAAGACAGGAACTCAGAACCCGCAAGAGAACCCAAAGCGCCCGGAACGGCCACCAGCCATGGTTAGCCAGGGGTCTCACCAGTTTCATGGGGAGAAGAATTGGGGTTCCTAAAGGAACCCCGCATCAGAATCTGCACAAACACCCGCACACCTTTGCGGGTGTTTGTGAATCTGTACAGTTCATTCGTAGCATAGATTTGATCAATAATCATGGAATTCCCCTGTGATCTTTGCTAAATCTGAATTAAAATGATGCATTCAGGACTTTCCGGTTGGGTTTGGGGGGGGGGCTGCTTTTTGATGGGAGACTTGCGTCTCAGTCCCACCCTTAACTTTGCTTCGAAATAGCCTCAAAAGCCCCCAAGTTATGCAACATGAGCCCCTAAGCAGACTGATCAAATATTTGAAAGTACTTTGGAGAAATGATTCTCAGGTCAAGTGTGCTTTGGCTGGTTCATCCTGAGGCACCTGCCCAGGGCAGGGAGCACCTGCAGCCGGGCTGGAGGCAGAGAGCCGCCTCTGGAAGGAGCTCTGGGCTCCTGCGTCCGTCCATGTTGGTGACCTGAGGGAGACTATCCTCATCAGGATCAGTGAGCCAGGGGGCTGGGAGGCTGTGCGTTGCATGCTCTTTCTAGAAGCGAAAACCCGTTGTCCGTTCATCCAGTTCATGATGCATCCGTGCATCCATTTATTCAGTCACTCAGAGTTTAATCTGTTCAACAAAGGCGGTCTGAATTCCATCGTGCTGGATGCTAAACCAACACCAAACAGGAGGCACATGGGCTCCGCTCTGAGCGCCCGCAGTGAGAAAGAGTCACAGATAAGCTTGGATTAAAAATCAGAGCAGGAAGCGGCCTTGCCAGGGGAAGAGCCAGACACTGTGGACCACAGGGCAGGGCGATGATGTGCCGGAGCACCGGGGAGGGGGGAGCAGAGATCCGAGAAACTCATGATGGGAGGTGACTTTCATGGGGATCCCGGGAAGGCCATAGAGAGGGGGCTGGGGTGTTGCAGGAACAGGAAGGTGAGCACGCAAGTCGGAGGACATGAACTTTATGAATTCCCAGGATCGATCTCAGGTCCTCAAAAAGCCACAGAGCCACATCCGCATAATCCTTGCTCTACCCGAACTTGGCGCAGAGCTCCATCCGCTGACGTGCCTGCAGCCCCCATCGTGGGGGCGGATGGCAGAAGCCGTCAGAAGGCCAGAGATGGAGACCTAGGAAGGGTCGGCTTCGCGGAGACGTGACACTCTCTCCCACAACGAATTCCATCGCCTCTGCGTCGAGCTCTCCCCTCCTTTACCTTCTCTCCCCTCCCTTCAAAGTCGCTGTTCTAGGATCTCAGGCCAAGGATTTCTCTTTGGAAAAAGGCCATGCCAGATGGCCAATTTCTGTTATTTTGACAAGGCGGTCCACAGACAGGAGAGAAAAGGGTAAGGAGGACATAAACAACAGGGAAAGGTGGGCTGTAGAGGCAGCTCGTACAGACTTTCAGTCTCAGCTGGGCAAGGCCTGGCCGAGGAGGAAAGAGGAGATAGAACCGTCAGTAGTAAACGAGACTCGTCGGCACAAACCAGACCCCCAGACCCCGCAGTAAGCGGCGAAGGACAAACCCAGTCTGGGCCCCGCGAGTGTGATCCAGTCCTTGTTCTGGTTTTCACGTCACTTGAATCCAACCATTGGAGTCCCGGGAGGTGTCACCAGAACCCCTGGCCTCTCCGGTCCCCCACGACCGCCACTCGGTGGAGATCTTCCAGACCGAGACACCGAGCTGTGGATGAACCCACTCATGGTGTGGCCACTGCAGCGACCTGTGGGACTAGAGTTCAAAGTCCTTCGTCCTCACAGTGAAATTCAGCGAAGATGCTAAGACACTTTGAAAACCCCAGCTCAGGACTTCATACCACGTTGGAACCCTGAGCCTAAGCCGGTCATTTCCTCATCATCCTCATAGTCTTGGCAGCTACTTCATTCATTCCTTTTCCTGTGTCTGTCTGTCTCCCCCCCCCCCCACCCCAGAAAGTAAGCGGGAGGGAGCCGGGAACCACGTGCATGTCATTCATCTTGGACCCCCGGGGCCCAGTCCCCGGAGGGCCCTCGGTCAGTCGCTTTCTGCTGCTGAATGAGTGCGTTGTTCACCCATGGACAGGAGTTTGGGCAAAGCTGAGGACACCCCTGTTGTTGTAAGGGACGCCATGGCGGTGGTTCTTGGCTACAGATGGCGTCACCATTTAGAAGTTAGACCACGTTCACTCCCAAAAGGACTTGGCGCTACTACAGAGTAAAACACGCCGTGATTCCCCTACCGGCTTTGCCTGCAGAGTGTCGGTGAGTGTGTAAAGACAAGCACTTTAAGACATTACTGGATGAACATTTAACTGAGAAACACTTCAGTTTGCTTTTTCAGGGAATACAGGCGATCCCTGTGCTATGCTGTAAGTCATCTTCCAGCCCACGCCCCTTAGAAATGAAGACGTTTATTTAAACCTCAGCAGCCTCATCTTTTCAACGTGAAATCCAGGCCACACACCGATTAGCGTTTTGAAGTGTTGGTGGCCAAAGTGCTGTGTTCGTGAAATTTTATTTTACTATTATTTTCAGTGGAGAATTGATGATAGGTGGTGCCCTCAGGTTTCCCAACAGGCATTGAAAAATACCAGATTCACACGTTGATTGTCCCGATAGTCCAATCCTTGACTGTAACCGATGGTCAACACTCATGGGGTGTTTTGAGGGCAGTGTTGATATTCCAGGAGAATGAACTACGCTGTCAGGAAGTCAGGCATCTTGTTATGAAACCTTCTGACCTTTATTCAGTCACCACTGAATCATTTTTGATAAATGAAACGCAAAAATCGGATGATCGAATTTATATTTAGTAAAACGACAATCGCGGGGCAGTACCGAACGCGACTTCCGATAGAAATGGCTGTGAAATACCGCACCCCCAGCTGGTTTGCTGTTGAGACCTGGGCTCCCTCGGCAGCAGCGCTTGGAGGGGCCTTTGCTGCCGCAGCATCGTGTCCAGCTGCACTGTGCCCCGGGCCCTGCCTCGCTACCCACCGAGGGCTCTCAGTCCCAGTCGGCCGCAGCCACGGAGCCCCGCAGCCCGTGGCTGCCTCTGAGGCCGGCTCTGTCCCCACGGTTCCCTCCTCTCCTCTTCGGAGAGGTGCCACATTTCATGGAGGTTCTTGGAGCGGGGGGTGGTCTGCAGGGATCATCGATCCCCGTGGTTACTCTCCGCCCGCGAATCCCCATGCCTCTCTCACCCCCGCTTGTGGTATTTGGAGCAACTTAGTGAAAAAGTAACGCCCTGTAGTTTCCCTTCTGCTTTGTAAAAATCCAATGTCATCTTTGTGAGAATTTTTGCTGGGTCACAAAGTGCCTTCTCAAACCCAGTTTGAAGGAGCGGTGTGCTTTGCTCCCGGGAGGTGCTGTGATTCAGCCTTTCTCCGAATTGTCGGGTATCTAGACTGTTCCCCACACCTTTCAGGTTGCGCTGGCGTCATCTTTGCGACATAAATCCTTGACGTAAATAAAATATCTAATGTCTAATACACAATGTGCATTATATGTAACAAACTTTTAAAAACACATTTGTATTTCAAGGCGTTCATTTTTTTCCAGATAGTCTTTTAAAAGGTAATGGGTGGGCACCAAGCTGTAAACTTTCCCGAACCCCTCGGTGTACTTTGGGCTAATGACCTCTCTTACTGTGCTCTTGCAAGTATTGATTATTACCTTGTAGAAGTCTTTGTCAGTTCAGTACGTGGAGCATCCGATTTCATTTCAATGCAAATTGAGCGGCAATTTCCATTTCACAAATGATAAGGTACGCACAGGTAAAGAGGGTTGGGATCCTCCTTGAACCTCCACTCTAACCTGGAGCCCGCTTCTGAGCCGCTGACCTTCGTGTGGTCTTCATGTCCCATTAAGAACTCCGATACTCAGAGCCTCGGGTCACTTTGCCTTAATTGCATTTTATTATTCTCCATTGTTACTGAATGTTTCAGTCAATTGAGCTAGAAGGGTCTCTCTTCACCTTTCCTTCACTGATTCGTTTCCAGTTATAAAAATGACAGATTCCCTGAGAGGTCATGTTAATGTTATTATCATCGCATTGATTACTTTTACTCACGTGAAAGCAGGAATGAAATTTTAGGCTCAGAGGGGAGAGAGCTTTTATTGTTCACTGAGGAGGTGTATATTCTTTTCGCTATGTTGAGTGAGCCTTGCTTGGGCGGAAACCGCAGGCCAGAGAGTCTCAGGGTTGGTGACAATCGTTTGCATCCCACACCTGGTCAGAAAATAAACAGCTGGCAACAAAACATCAAATTTCTTTAACACTCACTGAGCGGGTCTCTGCTGCTCCATTTCAAATTAAATTAAAGATCAGTCACCCAATGCCTATTTCTTCATCACCATACATACCCCTTCAGGGAGAGGGATGTGTCTTCCGCGCCCAGTCTCTCCTTTTGCCCTTCAGAGGGGTCCCGGCTGCTGGGAAGGGTGCTTAGGATCGCCACGCGCTCTCTCCCGCTGTTCAAGTGACCGACCCATTGGCCAAGTCCTGGAAAACGGCTCCGTGTTAAAATGTTGCCTCCACCAGGATCATTTGTGTTTTCAGACCACGTGAGTGCTGCTCAGCTGCCCAGGAGGGAACACGCCTCTCAGTGAAACATGTAGTCACAGCCAGCTGGACGCCCCAGCCCCATCGAACGGACTGGCCACAGGAACGAACGGTGACTTTGCATTGCTGGCGCGGTTCTGCGTCCTTTCTCTGGCAGTGCAGGCTTCAGCCCCTCCCGTTGGGGGGCCTCTGTGGTCCACCAGGACCGTAGCTACCGGGCGCCCAGCGTGGTGCAACTGACAAAAGCACGTGAACTTCCTACGTGTGTGGGAGCCTTGGTAACAGAATGGAGGCTTGAATAAGTAACTGGAACAGGAAGCTTTTAAACCTTTTAAACAAAGAAACTATACATTTGTGGGAAAAAATGACAAGACACAAGCATTTGGGCTAGAGAGGTAAACAGTTCAAGCGTAAGTAGGAAGGTGAAGGTTGGTTGAACAAGATTTGTTTGTCCGGATTTCTTGGCCCCGAATTTCTTGTCCCTGGCGATGAGAATGTCTCCCCTTCTCCGGGTGCAGGACAGGCACCTCTCACAGGGGAGTCCCTTCCTCCCTTTTCAGGGAAGAAGGGGGGGCAGGTCCTAGAGACTTTCCTGTTTCTGCTGTGTTTTAAAATTCTTTCAGCTTAAAGGTGCTGTGCTTTGGGGTAGCATGGCCTGAACCCCGTAAGCCCCCCCCCCCGCACAGTGGCGGCTACTCCAAGGGACTGCAGACTCCATCTCAGGGCATGCTGGGAACCCGGGTGTCTTCAGAAGCTGTCTACCACACCTGCCATGGTCCGGCCATCCCAGGTGCAGCTGACGCCCCTTGCAGTGCCTGAAGGTGCCGTGTGCCCCATGGTGCTATGTGCCCCTGACCTTTATCTTCCCCAATTCCACTCCCAGGCTTCCCCTAGGAGCAGAGGGCAACAGCTGAACCATGGCCTTCCACTCACCGATGTGACCGGGCAGAAAGCATCATTAGTCATGGGACAGGTGTGGGAGGAGGGGACAGAGGGGGCCCCAAGGGACCAAGGCAAGGGAGCAGGTGGGCAGCCAAGAAGCTGTCCTGGGGGTCGGGAGGCTGAGAGAGGCGGGGCTGTGAGTGCGCTGAGGCTCCAAGTCCCCCCAGCATACTCCACAGTCCCTTCCTTCTTCACTTACAAACGGCAAATGGAGAGAAAATATTTTTAAGAATGTCCAGCTGGTAACCCGAGAGCACTAGGCCACAAGGGTGGGGCCCTTCTGAACACGGGGCCCCGGTGACAACACAGATAACATCTGCCCCAGGACACTGGCCCTGCCGGCCCGACTGCCAGCTGTGGGAGTGAGCTCCTGGGGCCTGCGAGCTGTCCCAGAGTCCCGGGAGAAGAGCCGCCTGGTCAACCCATCGAACCGAGTGAAATGAGAAAGAGCTGGCACTCTGAGCCACCTCGGTTTTGAGGTGGTTGATCACACATCACTTGACGACTGAAACACGCAGTCACCATCCCAGGTACTGTGGGGTCACCAAGAAGTATGAGACGTGACTTCTACCCTCAGAAAACTTAGAATATTGTTGGCAAGAAAAGGACTCCTGAGAGAACTATTGGCCCATGACAGACAATGTGCAGTCGAGAAAGAAGGAGGAAATTGGAAATGTTACAGGTAAAGACAACTCAAAACCAGGCGGTCCCTGGGGAGAGGTGGCCAGGCCATTGGGGAGGTATTCCCTGGGAGGACCCTGAGCCAGAACCTGCAGGTCACAGTGGCCCCGCTTGGCTGTCCTCTGCAGTCTCCGGGATGCAGGGTGCAGGGTGCAGGGATGCAGGGATGCAAGGATGCAAGGAGGCAGGGTACCCTCACAGGCAGCCACACACACCCCATTTCCTGGAGCCACAGCCTGGACCACGCAGCCTCCGCACCTCACACCGACCTCCTTCCTTCAACACGGAATGAATACATAAATAAGTGGAACAGCAGATGAATGTGTCTCTTCCTCTCTCTCTCTCTCTCTCAAAAAAGTGTGATCTTTGCTGAAACATTTTATTACATTGGATTCTTATTTTTCTACCTTTGCATGACTATAAGGATTCAGGAAATTGAGATCTTTAAAGACTAGTCCGCTGAAGAGCTTGCCTCTTTCTGTGCAGGTGATTAGACATTCAGCTCAGCAAGTCTGCTCCGGTAGACTTGCGGGTCAGACTGACCTGGGTTTAAAATCTGATTTTGACTCCTATGGGTGTGCGACATGGGGGCGATAATTTCAGAGTTTCGGGCCTCGGGTTTCCGGGATGGAAATCAGAATGATATCATCTACGTTACAAGCTAGTTCTCGAAATTAAAAGAGCTGCAGCGGTTAGCCAGCAAAAACACTGGCACCCCCACAGCTGCCGGCGTGCTGCCTCCTCTCTCCTATGTGCTTCAGCTCCACGAAGAGCTTGAACACAGCTTCACCGATCGGCGGGGGAGGGGCAGACAGTCACGTCGCCTAAGTGGGAAAATGCCTGGGAAAAGTTGAAGGTGTTTCATAAATGCACAGAACAGAACGGTATTTTCCGCTGACGCAGAAAAGCTCCTTGAAGAAGAAGGATTTTTATTTCAAAGCATTTAATCTTTTAGTTTCCATCTGAAACCAACCGAAAACATGCCAACACTGCGTCTCTATGATTATTAAATGTCAGCATCGATGGTGCTAAATTAAAAGCTCCCGACCGCACCGGGCCCTGCCTCAGTTTCCCACTTCCCTTCTCCAGGACACACGGCAAACAAAGCCGCAAGTGCCCTCCCCGCTGCCCCTCCCCCAGCACACACAGGAGTTTTTCACACCCTCACTGCCCGTTTTAGCGGAGGTTAAAGTTTCAACACTCTCTCTCCTTATTTCTGGGTTTGTGCAAGGCGAGGGCGATAAACACTGAAGGGAAATGGAAAATGAAACTTCTGGTGACGGCCAGCCTGTTACCTAAAAACGGCCCGTGTGTTTTTGTTCGAATTCAAATCGTACCTGCAAGGGCTTTGCGTTTATAAAGGGTTTTATAATCCTCACAGGTGGTTCGGTTACGCGAGTACGGAATCCCACAAATGCGAGTAACGATATTCTTAACATTGAAAACCAAGGACTAAAAAATTCATTAACCCAACGTACCACCTGAGGTCCAAAAACACAACGCAAGTTCTCTGTTTGAGTGAGGCTGTGCTGACTGCGCGTACAATTTGGTCTATTCGTATGCTCCATATTCTGAATTTGTTAAATCCCTGAATAAAAACCGCTGTGCTTGCAGTTCTTGGCTAAATTGTAGGAAGAAATAACAGACACGTTATCACCTCCTGGGGAGAAGAAGGGTTGTCACAATGAGTAATGTTCTTCCGACCGACGTGTGATCCATCATCAAGCCCACTTTACTCCCATCCTGCACCGAGTGCTGATTCGATTTTCCTCACACGGAGGACCTCATATATTTAAAAACTCTTCAGCTTCCGCTGAGAGCAGGGACATGGTCAGCGAGCCCATGCGCGAGGCTGAGTTCGGGGGCTCCGTGACCGGCCGACCTGTTAACAGGCCTGCGGGGACACGCCTTCCTCCAAGGATGGAGGGTTAGGGTTTTGAGGTCCTCGGTCTAACACGGAGACATTGTTACCGTCGGAAGTTCTGCTTCACAGGTGGGCAACCCGAGGCAGGTCCGCGGGGCAGGTGCACACCTGCGACTCTTCGAGAGTTCTCACCTCCAAGGAGAACACTCGGCCCTCCGCTGATGCTGCAAGTGAAGCTGGGAGGCGAATCTGCTCCTGCGCAAGCTGCCCTGTCCGCCACGCCCGAGATGCCGCCTGGAGTGAGCATCGTGGGATTCTCTTTTCCATAAAAATGACTCTGTTTTCTTATATGAATGGCCAAAAGATTGTTTTCTCTTTCAATGCAACTAATGGTTTTAAGGAATGCCTTCAGATGCGTTGATTTGTATCAACATTTTAAAGTGTATACATGCCCTTTCGTTAGGTAATTTCAAGTCATTTTTATATTTCAAGAAAGTTTCCTTAGACCGTAGTCCTGAGTATTTGTTGTATGGTCTTACTTTTCTCTCCCTTCTTCTCCTTGGCACCCGTTTCATACATTTGGATCATCTTTCCTTGTCTTCTGTATTTGTCACAGCTCACAGATTTATTCATTTCATTTCAATTAAAAATTTTCTCCTCTGCCATATACTTAGAAAATATTGCCCATTGTGTTTACTCATTTTAATGTTCCTTCTAGTTTGTCATTCATTTCTGGAATGATTTTTAAAATTTTATCGTTGCTTAATTTAATGTAAATCATTTTTCCTAAATTTTTAGAAGAAAAGCATGCTTCAGAATGGTCCTTCAGCATTGTGTTCTAGGGCTCCTTCCGCGGTTTCTGAAATCTCTGTTTCTCCTCCGCACTTTCCCCTGAAGCTCCTTCCTTCCTTCCTCTCTCCCTCTCTCTCTCTCTCCCCCCCTCTCCCCCCCTCTCCCTCTCTCCCTCTCTCTCCCTCTGTCCCTCCCTCCCTCCCTCTCTCCCTCTCTCTCTTTCTCTCTCTCTCTCTCCCTCTCTCTCTCGTCTCTGCTCTACTGCATCTGGGATCTCTTCGCATTGGTTCCCCTCCTGTGTGTAGCCTTGTCTCTTTACTTTCGAGAGTTCAAGTTTCCAGACTCCGGCAGGCCTTTCATTCTTCACTGTCAATCTCTTGTATTTGTCCACTGTTGGAAGGTGGGAAATCTCTCCGTGTCAGCGGCTGCCCTCGGATGGGCTCCTTGAACTTGGCCGTTTATTTTGGTGGCCCCTGCTCCGCCAGATGCCCTAGTGACTCCTTCCGTTTCCCGTCATGCAGCAGGCAATGATATCAGGTGCAAGTATGTAGCACTCAGTGTTTGTACCGGTTCTTCATCCTTCGGGGCTCGAGACTACGCTTTACCTCCCAGATCTGCGCAGATGTTGGCTATGGAGTCTGGGTTCTGTTCTCCTCATTCCTCTATTTTCAGGTGGATGTTTGAGATGGAAAACCATGCTGTTGCTGCCATCTTTCCCGAAATTCAAAACTACAGTTTAAAGTTCAAACCGTGTAAATAAAGTTCATGATAAACTATTTGTTAACAGAATAAAGGAGTCTTCCACCTGGAATCCACAGGCTTGTCCTCCATTTTCTTCACAGACGATCAGTGCCTAAAATCATGATTTTCATTTCTTAATTTTTCTTTCCCTATGATATTAATTTTGTGACAGGAGATATTTTTCTCAGAAAATGCTTACCTAATCGCACATGGAAATGCAATAACTTTCCAGTGGGTAAAGTGGACAGATACTGCCTCAACCAAGTAACCAAACAGCAGAAATAGTTAGTATATAGTTCCTAATATTATACAATACATCAAGGTTATTTTATTCCTTTTGTGTTATTCCTGACAAAACATTATAAATCTGATCATGAGGAGACATCAAGCAAACCCAAAATGAAGGCCAATCTACAAACTAACTGGCTAAAACTCATCAAAAATGTAAATGTCATGAAAGAACGAGAAACTTCTGAACTAAAGGCAGCAGCAGTAACTGGACAAATACATGCCAGTGTGATGACGACATAAGCCAGAAGAATCGTATATTTTTATTTTTCAGTAGCGGACATCAGTGAAACTACTGGGGAAATCTGAATAAAGTCAGTAGGTTACATTAATATCACAGCACAGTATCAATTATAATGATTTGCTGATCATACTGCGTGTATAAGGAAATGGCCATAATTTTAGGAAATAAGACTAAAGGGGTGTTATGACAGAAACTTACACCGATTCTTACTAACCATGGCAGTGCCGCTGTATCGCGCTGCCAGGACCACTGAACTGGCGGAGAGCGGGCCATCGCTTTCAGAGGAAGGCAGTTCTAGGGGGTTCAGTTCTAACAGGGCAGATGACAGCATCAGCAGCTGGCCTGTGCAGAATCCTGTGGGACGTGTGTTTCTGTTAAAATATGCCTTATTTAATGTACGGCATGCCCTATGCATACTATACGTATTTGTGTAATAATATACAGATACTATACTATACATAATACATGCCATACTAATAAAATATGTAAAATAATAGTATGTAATTATGGATTCGCTAACATTGAATAGTACTCACAACACCATCACTCATGTTTGAGTGAAGTTTATTTAGCACAAGTATTTTCTCCACAAAACAAAAATATGTATATCTACATATATGTATAACATTCACATTATTCTCCTCCCCATATATGTCCTTAGATATTACATATGTAGACATATATTTAAATACATGTTTATATAAATACATTGAAATATATTTACATTTACATAATTGCATATTTATGTAATGTTCGCATATATAAACTTTCTATTCAATGCGGAGGCATGTGAACGACCTGTGTTCGATCCCAGACGCAGCCTGTGATAGCCCCAGGTTGGCGATGAACTTGGCCCAGGATGTTACTGATTCAGTGCATGCCATTTCGGATTCTCCCCATCTCAGCACCTTATTTTAGAATCAACCATATGGAATTTTGATGCCAAGGCTTATCTTAATTCTGAGCTATCTGATAGCACGGTGATTACTAGAAAGCCATCAAGCACCACCAAACAATTTGCATCTCCTTAGGGAGTAATTTTCCTGCAGGACAACCAGCAGTTGTCGAAGGAGGAAGAATAATTTTGTTTATCAGCACAGATTTAGAAACCACTAAAACAAGTAGGAACGCGCAGCGGGGATGTGACGTCCTCTCGTAAGCACCCGACTTTAAATCATTAAGCTTTAAATGCTGGTAATGAAAAACATACCACGTCAGCTCCTCTGGGGAGCAGCAAGAAACGGGGCCTGGGGCTGTTCTTGACCTGCTAATGGTCATGGACGTGAAGACTTCCTTATTCTCACCAACTTGGTTATGAAAGCACTCAAGACAAGAAAAAGGACACTGTCTTCCCTGAACCAACCATCTGAGTCCGGACAGATGTGGTAAACATGAATCAATCATCTCTGTGGAAGACACTCTTTGCAAAACTTTAAAAGCGTTTTTGCTGTCACAGGACTTTAATTCCTGCGCCTCTCCTGGCGCCGTGTGACACTGAGACACTTTCGTGTGACCCCCTGGACTGTGCGTATTTACTCCCCGCTGCCTGCTTGCTCTTTCTCAAGGGGGACACTTTAGACTACAAACAGGTAAGGTTTTGCTTGATAGTCACAGCGTGTCTGTTCACAATCACCACTGCAGCCGCTCTGTTCGACTCCATGGAAGTGGTCTGTGGTGTGACGGCCCCTGAGTGTTTGCCCATCACCGAGTCGCCCCACGGAGAGGAACGCACAAGGTCCATCGCATCACACGCCCCTGTGCTGCTAACCCTGCGCTCTCGTGATTTCCTACCCGGGAACTGCCCCCGAAATAATCTAAATAAAATAGATTAGTATTTAAATTATGCAAGGGTATATAATATTTTGACATTTCAAATTGTAGAGAGGTGTAATGTTCATCAAATGATTACATAAAAAATTAAAAGTCAGTCTAGGTACCTCCTAGTTTTTCAATCAGCCATGACTTTTTTGTTTGTTTGTTTGGCTTACAACATTAATTAAAACACCCTCGTGCTGAGAGGTCTTTCTTCTCCTGGTGTTTTTCCAGTTGACTTTTCCTTGCGTTGATGCCCGTTGGCAGCCGGGGACTAAACTGTAGTAGTTACAGATGTAAAGCTGAATCAGATGCCTTCAAATTCCATGAAGAATTATCATAGCCAAACACTTTATTTGAGCTTACAGGATGGATGTCAACCAGATTGCTACCTAACTCAAAGAATTGCCTCCTCCGTAGAGCGGATGTGGTGTCCGTCGCTAACAGTCGTTCTTGACACTGCCATGTGGTGGCTGCATGGCTGCTCTTCCAGAGCAGCAGAGAGGTCGTGGTGAGGGTGGGGATGTGGCCGTGCAAGGGGTGTCCTCTCCAGGACTTTCCTGGGAGGAGCTCATCACCCAAACATCTGGTCGACCACAGCGATGCCCCCTGGTTGCAAGGGATGCGGGGAAACGGGATGATGCTTCAGCTGGACACGTTCTCCTTGAACACGCTGTGAGGGAGAGTGACTGTCGATGCTCATGGGCCGCTGGCAGTGCGTGTCGATGACCTTCTTAAAAGAAGGGCCTGGGGACTGCACAGTGCATCCTAGAACGTGTGATCCCGGCAGAGTCCCGAAGGACAGACGTAACCTCTCTCTAGCTGTGTATTTTGTAAGTTTATCAAGACAGCTGAGGACTGGCCCTGTTGTTTAAGGTGCCACACCACCATTATACATTCCTGTCATTCTTACAACAATCTAAGAAACACAGCTCGTTCTCTCGTTGTGGTGCACGGTGAGGTCCCCACGAAAACTTGGCAGCCGCTCTTCTGAAATCCAGGCCCGTTTCCTGCCATGGATCCCGCCCCGTGCATGCTACCATCCAGCATTTCAAAGCACGGAAACCTTTTAAAAGTTGACTTTGCCATCCATTGCATTCTCTTTCTCTCCAAAATAGGCATCATTTGTATATTTAATGTTTGTTTTTTTTTAAAGGGTAATTTTGTGTGGCACATGGAAAGGTACAATTAGATTGAAATGTGGTGAGCGTATCCGTGAAAATCTGCGCAGGGTGTAAGAGAAACTTGGGGGAACACGTATCTGGCTGAGCTTGTCTAGCTTTGGGAAGGCTGAAGCAACCTCAGGTGGTTTTAAGATTCTCTCTTTATCTGTAATATCTGGCAATTTAATTATGATGTGTCTTGGTGTGGACCTCCTTGGGCCCAGCGAAAAAAAAAAGGTGGGACCGTTGTTGAGTATTGAAGGTAAACGTGGCCTGGGAGACCACACGGAAACAGGCGCTCCTAGAAGAAGAGATGTGATAAGAAAAGGCACAGAAGTCCAGCAGACGGAGAACTGCAGATGCCGTGATCTGGCTTGTCCGGGGCGTGGAAGGGAGAGGAGGTGATGAGGCAAGGAAGGAACGTGAGGTTACCCAGGAAGTCTGAAATTTACTTTTGATTGGTAGTCCCCAGAAACAGGCAGTAAACTGGTTGTCTGTTTCGGACAGATTTTTCCACACCTGTCTTTTAAATGTCCAGTTGCATTCTGCTTCCAAGAGCAGTTGAGTAGGAAACAAGAGGAGACTAGACTCTTCAAGCCCTTCCTTCTTCTGCACCACGCAATTATTTCCCTTCCGATGTGGTGGCGGCACGTCTCATTTTCTGAGAGTCTGAATTTCAAACCCTTTATCCTGTGGCTGCTCAAGGTATTCTCAGAATTGTCAGTCAGCATGTACTGCTTCTGGTCCCAGAAAATGTAGCTACCGGGTCTCTGATCACATACTTCTCCACTTGTGGGGGATGCTTTCAACGTCAAGAGCTGCTTTCTTCAGCCCTTTTGACATCTTCTGGCTGGTCTATTGGGGGGTGTGAGTGTGGGGACCACTGAACCCCGTGTTTGCCATTCTGCTGGACGACAGCGAGAGATGCTGGGTCTGGGGGTGTGTGTGTGCGGGGGGGGGGGGTGGTAAGCAATAGCGTAGTCCAGAAGCTCGCATTTGTAACCTATGTACAGGCAGCTCAGAACCTTCATTTTCACAGCGATGTAAATATTATACTGTAATTAACCATGAATATTTGATGGCGTTGGGAGAGCATTATCTGTAATTGCTTAATATCACACAATGTAATTCTAAATTTTGGATGCTTTTTAGCTCTGAAAATGTTCTCTGTGGGCTGCCAAATTTCTAAACAAATGTGTGGTGGAAAATTGCACCTTAGCCGGAATAATAACCCAAGTAAATGGGTGATAATGGGCATCTCCATTGCGCATTAGCTCAACACACAGCGTTAACAGGTCCCAGGACATGAACGGCCGAGTTTCACAAAGAGAATTGAAACGGGCATAATGGTCGTGCTTATCTGAGAGATCGACCTGCTGCAGGACCACAGTGTCCACGTGTGAAAGAGAAGGCAGTGCCTTGTTCGGACGCCAGGGGTTCTCCCGCTGGGAGGGGCAGGGTGTTTGTGATGGGCGCCGGTTTGCGGGTGCCATGGGGGTGCCCCCCGGGGACCCAAACCCTGGTGCTCCAGGTGCGTCCCGGGTAACGTGCAGCCGGAGACCTCGGGCTGGAGACAGAATGTGTGCTTACTAAAACATTTTCCTCCAATTTTGATTTTTTTAAAAATTAGGAAAGGTGTTTTCTTCAAAATGTGTGTTGTCTTCATTTCATGGTGAAAAGAAGAGGGTTTTTCGGCAAAATGTATTTTACGTACGAGTTGCAGCCCGAGCGCATGAGCACAGATGTCCTCGGTCCTCGGGGGCGGCCTGTCCCCAGCATGTGTCATAAAGAGAGACCCCTAAGTCTGTCGGGGAGGGGGTGACTCGGCCGTTCTGGGCTCCTCGGCACCGAAGAGTGGCAGACATTGGGAGACGTGATCGATTAAAGATGACCGCAAGTTATTTGTTATTATTTGCTATTTCTCCCACGGGGAGCAGGGGTCTGTCCTCTCTCAGAACCTGGACGAACTTTTCGCTTGCTTGATCAGTAAGTTCAGGGGCGGGGGGGGGGGGAGTGTAGGGATGGCAGGCCGGTTCCGAGCCTCCCATCGAAAGCACCTGCAGTTCCCATCTCGCCACCTTTCCTTGAGGAAGTGCAAGCCACATGGGGAGGACCCCGGGGCGCTCCTGCGAGCAGGTGGGCTTGCATCAACAACCACGGGAGTCCCATAGACACGTGAGCGCCGCCTAGTGGACAGGCCACCCGCCACCTCTGAACAGGAAGGACACTAAGCAACAAGGCCAAGGTGAGCCCCATCTTCTCACAGAACAGTAAGAGAGAGTAATAATTGTTTGCACCAATAACAATTGCTCATACGAACTTAACTGTTTACACCATTAAGTGTTGGGTGATTTGTAATGCAGCTACAGACGACCAGCACAGGAAGGGCGAAGGAAACGTGGGCATCTGGAGTCGGAGAGCTTTCTGCTTCCTCCTTACCTGCTTCCCCGCCAGCATCCTTCAGCCCCAGGTGAGTGGGAACACGTGGAACCCCAGTGCGGGGCAGAGAAGCAGCCCTGGATAAACAGGCAGGACGGAGGAGGGAGTGCAGGGCCTCTGACACCCGGGCCGCTTTCAGTGTGTGCGGTTTAGGATCCTGAGCTCTGAGCCAGAGCTGCCTCAGTTCAAAACCAGGCTTCCCCCCCACCCCACCACGGTGGGGCCCCAGGCAAATCACATCACCTTTCTGTGCCCTGGGTTTCCCAGGAAACCAGGAAGAAAAGAATGGGTGGAAAGCTTCTTAGAATATTAGCCCGGGAGGGAAGAGCTCAGCGAACACTAGTTGGTGTTGCTGTTTTTCTGCGATGGTGGTGGTCCCTGGACACTCATAATTTATCTTTTCTATGCCAATTTCTAGCCTTTTTAATTTTTTTTAGATTCTGCCTTTCATGAATCAAGTAAAAAATATTTCCTGTTCTCCTGTGGCCTTCCATTTAGTTAGCTTTAATCAATGTTTATGTAAAAAAGAATTAAATACCTCTGTTTGCATAACAATTTTTAAATATATCATGTGAGTATTTTATATAGGTTGCCATTATTCTTTCCTTAAAGTAATTAAACACGGGAAAAATAAAAATAATGATGATGCAGCATGAACTTGAACTGACCTTCACTTAATTAATGAACGAGGTTCATCATCGCTCCCCAGGCCATCTGGGGATTGTCTGATGCCTCATAAAAACAGAATTTGAGGGGAGGGGCTGCCTCCGGTTTGCCTGATTGTTCTGCATGCCAGGAATCAGCTACATTTGTTCTCAAAGCTGTTTTTGTCAACGGGGCTTATCATGCTAATTACTGATTTAATTAAATATTGTTTCGATCGACAATATATGAGTCTTAAAAAGGGGCTGTTTGTATGAAAAACAAGGCAACGAGTCACTAGAATACATTTATGTTGATTTAGATGAAAGTGAAACAACTGTACAAAACAACCGGGAAGATAGCCCGGAAGGATCTTGCATTCAGGTGGCGCCACAGGTTTTGCCGAGTTCCTGCTGCGCTTTGAGAAGAACTGAGACTGGAAACCCCCGGCAGGGCAACTGGGATGTGGTTTCGGAAGAAAGCGAACTCACAGTCAACCAAACGCCTTCGCTCTGCAACAGAAGACGCGCGAGCGAGTGGCTGGTTGTGTGCTCAAGTTGCCTTGACCAAACATCCATCTGCGCTGCGTCTGGCGAATGGTCCGGGCAGAGGTGTGCTGAGAGGTTCGGCAGGCAGCTCCTTGTGGGCAGGCAGGGACCCTGATCTGGAGCCTCTGGCGGTTCCGTGGTGTAAACGTGCGCACCCCGCCTGAGTTCCAGCTGCCAACAAAATTCCTGAAAATGTAACAGTGGACTTCCTCGCGTTGGGACAGGCCGGCTCTAGCAAGCGTGGTCTACGCCAGGCCGCTCCGGACCAGAAAAGGTCCCCGGGGCATGTTGGACTTGAACTCGGTGACTAGCTGTTCTCCGATGGGAAGAGAGCAAACCTAAAGGACTATATGCAATTTTAGAACTATATTATCAAATGTTAGCAAAATTAATAACTTGAAGACAAAGCCAAACAACATTCCTACCATCCAGATGCAGAGGCAACTTCACTGAAGTGTGTCGGTATTTTATCAGAGTTTTTGTGCTGTAGGGGTGGAAACCTCCATCAGAACACAGAGACCTCTATCTTTTAAGTTCCACATTTATACGTATTTTTAAGGACGAATTATGCACCAGCGTAGGCACTGACGGCAGCATCGTGAAGATCCCTTTGCAGTTTTAACGAGTCTGCCTCTGGGTTCTGGTTGGATAACGTGCAGTGAGCAGGGAAACGCCAGCAAGTTGTGCCGGAAGAAACCCGCTCCTGTCCGCTCAGTGCGGATCCACACGGCGCATGCTTAACGGAGGTCTGTTGGCTTATCAGCCTTTCGCCTCCTCGGATTCTTGCGTAAGCACACGCACTAGTCAAGCTTCGCCGGTGGGGTGTTAATAACCAGAAATTCTAGCTGCGTCATTCCACGCGAATCCCCGTATCACACATCCTCAAGGCCAGCCAGGCTGGCAGGGGCATGCCTGACCACGACACCCTCCTTGCGGGGGCCAAGTGACCCCGAGCCGCCTTCTGGGCTCCAGTGAGCGGTGGTCCCCACATGGTGAGAGGCCAGGAATGACCTGACTCCGTGGCTCAGCTGCCCAACGGCGGCTTTGCGGAATGAAAAGTGACTTTGTGTCCTCCTTCCATAGATTCAAAAAAAGAGAACCAAAAGTCCTCTCCACGTCAGTCCTTCCTCCTCCGGTCACGCTTCTGTCAATGTGAGGGAAGACCAAAGGAAGTGCGGATAGCAGCATAACCCTCAGTGCTCCAAAGGCTTTCTCCCCCTGCCACGCAGATCCGCCGCGACAGCAAGGGGCTGGGTTCGCAGAGCGGGTCTGCTTTGCTCTACAGGCGGTGAGGTGAAAGCCAGAGAATGGCAGAGACCCGCTCTCGTGAGTGCCACCGGCAGCAAAGTGTCTGGATACTCAGTCTAGACCGTCATCCATCTTTCTTTCCGGCGGAAGACTGGCCATGCAGTGAGCAACCTAGTTTTCTTCTCCGCCTTCCATCCTGTCCTGGGATGAAGGGCCTGTGACCCCCACCCCTCTGGACCCGCGGGCTTTGACTTGTACAAGTTCACCCTCATTGCCGGTAGCTGAGTGGAGGTTTCAACCCAGGTTTCTTGACCCCAAAGTCCATTGTCTTTCAACGGCTCCTGTTTTGTCTAAAGGGACCAGTCCTCCTGGGGACGTGCCTGCCAGCGGTTAGAGTGGGTTGACAGTGACGACGACCTGTGATGCGGGGCGACAGGTCCACTGCCCACCTGTCCCCACCACATGCACAGGCTGCCTTGGCCTCCTTGCCAGGTCTCCCGGGGTTTCCTCACCGAAGCAGTGAGACACGCCTTCCTCCACCCCGTATAGCTCCGGTGGCCCTGACGGGGTCGCAGCTCAGGATGGAGGTAAGAAGGTGGCAGGCCCGTGACCTGAGGACACAGACTCGCATCTTAGCCCCGGGTGGCCAAAGGATTCCCTGTGCATCACGTCCTGAACTTTGGCTTTGACCACGCCTCAGGATCTTTCTCGTGACCAAAGTTTACATGCGTGAAATTGCAGCCCAAGCTAAGGAATTATTGTGCATGTATAGGCAGGTATACGTACTTTGGGAAATACATACAATGTTTCCCAAATACAGCACATGGAAATAATGTTGATATGCTTTTTCCATGTTTACTTCCCTGAATTTCTTCAGAGGCACTTAGGAAGAAAATACTGAGCACTTTTAGGAAAAAAAATAAAGCACGTAGAAAGGTTTGGTGACCAATAACACAACATGCCTGAGGTCGGGGTGGGAAGCAGGGCCTTCTGTCAACCATGTCCCCATGCCATTTGCGTTCACGGGGACTCCCAGAGTTTCTCTGTTGTCCTGGTAAGAGGGATGAGTGAACTTAGAGTTGACCAAGCTCTAACTTGACTCAGGACTTCTACTTCGGAAAGCAAGCCAGAACTCAGCCAGTTTGCGATTCACCCCCCCGCCCCCGCCTCGCAGCTTTGGGAGGAGGCCCTGGTGGGGTCAGCGGTGAGTGACCCTAAGTCGGTAGCCGAAGAATGTTCCCTGGTGTGTGTGTGTGTGTGTGTGTGTGTGTGTCATGTGTGAGTGCGCGTGTGTGTCTAAGAGAGGAGGAGGAAGAGTCACGGGTGTGATGAGATTGGTGCATCCCTAGGCCCTGCTTCCTGTCCCGCTGGTCTCTGCCTTCCCTCCATGTCTGTTTTGTGGGGGACGCCAGGAGCAGGGTCGGGGTGTGGGGTCAGCGATCCAGATGAGAGAGAGAGCCCCCCCATGTGGCTTGAGGAAAGAGGAATAGCTGCAGAGAGAGCCAAACACGAGGACCAAACATTTTCTTGTGTTTCCCTACATTTTGGAGAGACAATGGCCATGCACACATACAAACTCCCCTAACAGCGGAGTCAGCATAATAAAACCCAAATCCCTGGTTCCACTTTTCTCTGCTGCCGCCCCTGTCAGCAGAATCCCTCCGTGGAGGTGCACAGGCGGATTCCTCTGACAGGCGCCCTGCGCGGAGGCCCCCAGGGCTCCCGGGCGGCTGGAGTGCTTTTCTGAGGCTTCCCGGGAGGGAGGCGGATGCGCAGCAGCACGACCTTCCCCCGACCCCACAGCCCCGCGCTCTCAGATCGCCCTCCCTCATCCAGCAGCCTGTCTTCCAGCCCCCCCTGGAAGAGTCCCTCCGAGTGCCCGCGCATGCGCTGCGCTGGCCCTCCCCCAGCGCAAGGTGTGCACTGCGGCGCGGTAGGGTTGTGCTCTTGCTTCGGCGGACCCAGAAGCTGCGTATGTCCCCATCACGCGTGTGAACTGTCTTCAGCTCAGCAGCTCCGTGCTGGGGGAGAGGTGCACAGACGGGGCGGGAAGAGGACCATGTCTTTGGGGCGCAATCGCATCTGCCATCTGCTGCTCTCTCTCCTTGGAATTCCGCGGGGCCCGCGGCCGTGGGTGGGCACCCAGCGACAGACGTGGGGAGGCTTCCCTGTGCGGAAAGTCTTCAGTGTAGCGCCATCTCAATAACTTCCTTGAGGAAGAAAAGCAAGTGCCAATTTAAGTTACTTATTTGGAAAAAATCCGATTTCTCTCCACTGTCAATGAGTTTTTCCAGGAGCTCGGTGTGATCCCCGAAAAGTAAGCACTTTGGGTGAGCCCGTCTGGTTTAACAGGGCGATGGTTTGGAAACCGGGTAGGTTAAGATGCAGTTTTATCACCCGTCGGTCCGCCTTTCCTCGAGCGTCCCAGGGAGCACTAACATTCTTTATGTGCCGCCGAGCAGCTTAAATTACAGGCCTGCTGATTTTTTATTTTAAATATAAACAAAATTTATTAACACCAGAGCTGCCGTGAACCCCATTTTTTTACACTGCCAGACTTGTATAGAGAGAAAGAAGTTTTCTTCTTACGCTTTCTTGTAGCTTTTCAAAAATCTCTAACCCTGGCTTTGGTCTTTTGTTTCTTCTTTATTTCTGCCGATATAGTTCTTTTCGTTTCTGTTAAAATAGAATAAAATGGTCCAGATTATTTTGATTTAATGGCTTTGCCTTTATTTGATACTTTCTTCCAGATGAATCTCATTTTGATGAATTTTAAGGGGTTGACTTTTAAGTTCAAAGGAGACCCCACAGTTGCCAAGTTCATGTGGTTAAAAAGGCAAAAGACTTTTCTAGGCAAGAGAGACAGCTAATCGAAGTGACCCTAACCAGATGCCTTCCTTCAGCCTGGGGGTCGTTGCGTGAGTTCGCCCCGCAGTCACCAGGGCAGCCAAGTTGGCCAAGAATGGTGCCCGGTTCCATTGAGTAAAAGGGGCTCCGAGAGGTGCCTGGTGGGAAGAGAAAGTTGCTCCAAACAATGCCTGGGCCACGAGACAAGGGAGGCACACCGATGCTCTGACTTGATCGTGTCCAAAGCGGGATCTGAAGCTCAAGCAGTGACAAAGCACCTGCTGGATGGTCTGTCCGAGTTCGGCTTTCTGCGGCTGGGTTATGTTACAAATTGCAGAGACGACACCAACAGGTATGCTGTTGTCCGACAGACGTGCAAGTAGCTTCCGTCTCCTGGGACGAACACCCGCCGCATTGTGGCTCGTTGCTCTCTGAGACGTCAGCATTAATGTCCTTTCGACCCAGGATAATCTCACCCTAGCATTCTAGTTTCTCCTGGCGTCTTTGGATTGAATTTTATCTCATCGGTTCTCTGTTGAATAAGTTAAATAAAATATTTGAGGCATGTTATATCCATATGAGAGTCACAATTGTACCTTTTTGAAACATATTTTAATAATTTCCCTACCCCATTATGGGTTTAACATCCATCAATGTATTCTGACATTTCCCTCAACTTATTTATAGTTTTGGTCTTTTTTTCCCTATATTTGTATTTTCTGATTTAAATCTGCATAGTTTGTTTACCCCTGCATTACCTCCTGAAGTTTAAAGGAATTTTCCAAACTTCTACCTTTCTGATATTGAGCACCCAGAATCCACATCACATGCCACGCTGGACTCCATCTTTAACGTCGGAAACATCCTAGATGTTTTGAATTTGACCCCATCCAGAGCCACCTCTTAGCTTTAACTGCCTTTCTCTGGGCCTTCTCTAGCTTTGATATGTCTTTCTGGAAGTGAGGTGAAGAGAGGTTATTTTTCTGGGCACGGTCCAGAGCAAAATTGTCAGAGAAGAAAAAAAATGAAAGGCTTGTTATTCTGTATAATCCAATCTTCTTGGTACCCTGGTACCTGATATGGTACCAGGTCCTAATGCTGCCCCAAGCCCATGTGCTGTCTCATATGTGACGTCACTTCAGCTACAGGTACGCTCTCTCTGCGATCATCCTGCCGCAGCGGGCGCCCTCGTGGGAATGGAGCAATGTGTTCCGCGTTACGTACCGGTGCGGAAACCACCTAAGGTGCGGGACTGAGCTTCCAGGCCTTGGGAACCACCAAGCTTGCCTTCTCTTTTTCTTGTTCTCTCTCTTTCATCCCCCTTGACGGGTACCCAGCTTTCAAGGTCACGCACATGGACCAAAGTGGCTGCCACTGGAAGAGCTCCCAAGGTGGTTGACAGTTGATGAGGACAAATCGAGACCAAGTGGTCGCAACACGTCAGTTGGCTTGTCCGTGGGAGAGAAAGAAGCGACGTGGCCAGGTGTGTTAACTGTGGCGAGGTGTCTGAAACAAGAACCGTTAACAGCGCTGCTTGCAGCCATGACTCACACGGGCCCCTGATTTGCCAGTCTGATTGGATAGTCTGTGATATTTTAATTCCCCTTTCTCCTTTATGGGAAGCAGGCTTTACTTGCCTCGAGAGGCCCTGCAGACCCGAAGGCATCGCCCGAAATAAAACAGATCACCCTATGCTTCCTCGGTCCATCCAAACAGAACTGTTAAATTGTGGGAAGTAGAAATGATTGGATTAAGGGGCGTAAAGATGGAAAACTTCATTGACTATACCTCAGTATCTGTGTTTTCAAAGAATTCAAATAAAATTCTAAAGCCAAATGTCCTCTAAAAGTCACATTTTTGCATCTCCACTCAATTTTATTTAATGATTTTTTAATAAAAGGATTTCTGTGCTAAGAACAATACTGCAGAGATAACTGCAAATTTCCTTCTTCAAGGAATGTGAATGGATGAGGGCATGCTTCTAATTTTTAGAACAAATGGGCATCTCTTCTAAGATTTTTAATCATTACAAACTTGCAACTTTGCTTACAGAGGATATTTGGGGCAAAAAGTGTCTGTGAGCTTCACGGGAGAGAAAAATGCGGAATCATCTCCATTCCAGTGCGGAAATGATTTTTCTCGAGCTTTACTCGTAACGTGAAGAGCACTCCACACCGGCAGCGCACTGTATTTTATCTTGCGCGTAGGAGAACGGAAAAGATGCTGCTATTTATTCTTCAAAGCGGAAGTCTTGCAGCCACACTCTCCTTCCCGACAGGATCTCAGCCCCGTCTGAAGTGCAGGTTGCATCAAGTGCCCATGATAGTTCAACTCCAAGGTGAATAATCACGACAGCCGTTCCGGTTTTGAAAACGTTCTGCATGAAATCTTGCACTCACATGTGATCAGATATTTAGACGACATTTCATTACTGTTTTCGGAGGATTGCTATCTTAAGATATTACCTTTAAAATCTCCAGCTAATTAATAAAACTGTAATGATGTTAAGTTACTGAATACTAACAAAGAATAAGTCTCCCTGGCAGAAGTCATGTGGAATTATTTGATCAGGATCTTGCCATCTGTGCAGGGATCGAAAGTCCACAATACAGGCCACACGGAGTTGTAGGCCGTGATCCTGCTGTCCTCCTGTGGGCTCATTCCCCCAAGTCGCAGAACAAGGCCAAACTGAGCAGGCTTCATTTCGTCGATATTTGAAGACATCTACAGACATCTGCCCCCTCCAAGAAGCCCTTCTCCTCACATAAAGAACACCGTTCAGCATCCTGGCCATGGCCCACCAGCACGCAGGTGTCTGGTACCTGCTAAATTTGATCTCCAACTTTCTCACTTAACTCTGTTGCAGTCACATGATTTTTGTCCTTAAAAACATCAGAATTTTGCCCATGTCAGATGATTCCCACCTGCTGCTCTTCTGCCTTCTTTCCAGTCTCCACGTGGTAGAGATCTCACTGAGCTCTTCCCTGGCCCTTGAAACGCGACTCCCCACCCCCATCCTCAGTCATTCTTTCTTCCTTCCCTCTGTGTTGTTTTCTTTTTAGGAGTCACTGCTATTAAAACAGTCTAGCTTAGTTGGTTGCTTATTTGTGTATTGCTGGTTTGCCAACTAGAATACAAGTCACAGAAAGTGGAGACCTCCGCTGTCTTCTTCACTACAGCGCTGAGAACTGTGTTCCACTCAACGCATGCACTCAACAAATACCGAAAAATATAGTTGTGACTTCACATGTTTAGAAAAAGCAGATAACACATGCATTTATTCTGCAAAGCAGAGAGTTGAAAGTCTTGCAAGAGAATAGAAACGCTAATGGGGATTCCTAGGGGGAACTACTTATTTCCAACTGTGAAATCTGGTGTCTTCCCCAGAAAAGTAGCATTTTGTTGATGCCGCGTGATGGGTACATTCTTACACAGAGAAGGGTGAGCAGGCAAAGTCTCTCAGGTGCTCTCCTGTGTGAGGAAAGCCAAGATCAGAGGAAAGCGGCAAGTGCAGTGAGGAAAAGGAAGAGAACCGTGGTCCAATTTGGTGAGGGACTTCAGGTGAGTCAGGCATGTTCAACATGCTGTGTGTAACATTCCACACCTGGGTTGCTGTTTGGGGCTGAATGGGGTCCCCTAAAAAATTCCTAGGTTGATGCTCTAACTGCCAGGACCTCAGGATGGGACTGTATTTGGAGACAGTCTTTAAAGAGGTAATTAAGTCAAAATGGGTTCATGAGAGAGGACCCTAATCCAGTGTGTTCAGTGTCCCTACAAGAAGAGGATATTAGAACACAGAGAGACACCAGACATGGATCGCACAGAGGAACGGCCACGCGAGGACCCGGCCAGAAGGCGGCCATCTGCATGCCAAGGGGCGAGGCCTCGGGAGGAACCGAAGCTGCTGGCACCTCGACCAGGGCCTTCCAGACTCCAAACTGCGAGAACACAAATTTCTGTGAAGCCACCCAGTCTGTGGCATCTCTGACGGCAGCCCTAGCAAACTAATGCAGTGACCTTGACAACTTTAATCCGTGTTTGTTTTCTTGTCTGCAAAATGTGGATAACACCACGGGAACTGTAAAAGAATCAAATGAGATAAGAGTCAACGTTCTTTAAAAACAGCATGAATTGAGAGCTAGAAGGTATCTTAAAAATAGTTGCAGAGGCTAATGTCAGTTTCTTATGCCACTTTCTGTTGATTTTGACAGTAGGGAGAACTCCGAGGTTAGTCTAATTTAATATATTTGTAACCCAGTCCACCATCCCCCAAGGCTTTCCCTGTACGGAGGATGGGCGGGAGGAAGCCGCCTGGGCGGGAGTCGGAAGCAAGGGCTTTGATCGATGCCGGTCTTTGCTTCTGCTCTAACTCCTCCACGCGTGCAGCCAGCCACCGCAGACACACCCGGGCAGAGACAGCCCGGTATCGTCCCTTTCACGAGACTGAGTTTTTCCGGGACTGCTCTCTACTCAGACCTGCAGCCTCCTCCATGCCTGGCACCAGGCACTCAGCCAAACAGGAATCGATTGTCACTGAAACATTTGCTTTGCTTCTCTGACCGTTTATTATTGTAAGAGAGACTGTATTCCGGTGAACGGCTTGGAGTCAAACCCAGGCCTCAGACTCAGAGTTCAAGTCCAGCACTCACCCTCTTCTCGTTTTGTGACCCTGTGTCTTTGCAGACCTGCTGGAGTCCTGGCGTTCTCCGTTGGCCTTTGAGATGGTAATGACCACCACTTCAGTGCTTTTAAAGATGAGACTAAATCTCTGCACGGTACCCAAAACACAACGGTATGACGGTTGTGTTTTATTGTTGTTGTTTGGGTGTCATGCCTGTCTACTCTCTTCATACCAACGGGATCTGCCTGCGTCAGTTCCGCAGGGGCCAGGTCTGCATTATTTTATTTCATCTGCACTTTACCATGTGAAGCCAGCACTTTTCATGGATTAGCAAATCTTATTATCTAGCAAGACGGTAAGGACGCTGGGAGCTCTGTTCTCCCTGTCAATAAATCCGCAGGTAATTGGAGCCGGGAGCCTGTTTGGGAAGAGAGCTTTCCCTGATCAAAGATTCTTATCAGATTAAAAATGGAAACCGGTGCTCCTTCTTTTCCTTTCTGGTTCTTTGATTCTCTCTACGTAATTTGAGTGAAGTAAACCAGACAGCCAGATCATAGCGAGGTTTGCTTAATGGCATGCAACCTTTTCACTGGCCCACTGGGGTCTCAGAGCATCCAGCCCCCAGCCCGGGGCCCCTCTTCTCCTAGGCCTCTAATGATGCAGAGATGCCTGCAGCCTAGAGCACAGGGCTCCCGGTGCTTTGCCTCTGCGCCAGCGCCCTCTCCCCCACCCCTTAGCACGGTCCGCACTGGCATTGCGAGTGGGAGCCGCCGCATCGTGCAGGCTCCAGGCTGTGTTCTGGGCAGCCACGTGGCCCAGGGAGTCCAGCTCGTTAATCCTCTCGGCCAGGCCTGGGCAGGGCTGCCAAAGAGAAGAGTCTCTGGAAGCAGGCGGTGCAGAAACTGCGGAAGGGAGTCAGGAGGAAGGGGCAGGAGGCCGCGTGGGGGTGGGAGGGCCCGGATGCCCGGAGGGCAGACAGGCTCCAGGGTCTTATTCTGTTTCTGGAAAGGCTTCACAGGGACAGAGCTGGAGCTTCCGGGTCCCCATAGGTCTTAGGCCACGTTTTAAAACACAGACGGTCACAGTAATGGCCCCAATAGGTCCCTACCTCCCATGGTCACACCCTTGGGTAACCCTGTCCCACACTGACTGGGAGCTGGACCATGGGGATGGGACCAGGGCCCTGTGACTGTCATGTGAAAAAGCCTGCAATACACACTCCAGAGCGAGAAACCACATGGAGAGGGGCCCTGGTCTACCCAGCCACCCCATCCCTAGCCCCTGTAAGCCAGCCAGCCTCTGAGGGCCCCTCAGACACACCCAGGAGAGAAGACTCAAGGGTGGACTAGTCCGGTGGTGCCCAGCCGGGCCAAGCCCAGGGGACCGACGTGCACCGTGTCCGGGACGGCTTTTACAACCCACAGTACGAGATCCCCAACAGTCGCTCATGCCCACGGGTCTGCTCCTCCCAGGACCACTGCCATTCAAGCTTCCGTGAGTGTTTCCAAGGCTCCATTTGGAAAATTCTGCTCTAAAATGAGGAAGGTGTTACAAAACAGGGCCACCTAGCATATCACCATTCAATAAGGGCATTTTCCAGAATAGTCTCTCCCCGTGACCTTTAGAGATGGGCGTGGGAAAGAAGACTCTTAAAATAACGGTGTGAAAGCGAAGTGGCACCCCTTAGGCACGGCGGCATTTCGAAGCCAGAGAAATACCGCAGCTCGGTGGGTCCCTAATGTGGCAGGAAGGGCATTTCTGCTATCGCAGGGAAGTCGGCCCTGACACTCTCGTTTCTTGAATATAATGCTCAACAGAACTCCACCCGGATTCCTGGGGCCGTTCCCAGCCTCCCAGCGCTTCAGTCTGAGCCGAGGCGGTGATTGTGGGTGAAACCAAGGGAATGACAATATTTATTCTTTACACTTGGGAATGTACTCCATATACGCAGCCCCTCTGCAAGGATTTAAACAATCGTCCCCATGGACAGCCCCGCGAGGCAGACTGGACACGTCTGACGTGGAGGAGGAGAGTTGGAGGCCACACCGATGCGGAAGGGTGCGCTCAGCTGGGACCCCGGAGTGACTCCGGGCCAAGTGCTCCCTCTGCCCGCCTCCTGCCCCTCCTGTTCTCTCGCTCACGGCTCTGAACGCTGACAAACAGCCGGTCCGTTCACCCTGCCCCAAAGTCTGCGTTCTCCAATGAAGCAACGGCAGTGGAGTCTCCGCCAATAAGCCATTTTCTTAGTCCAGAGCAATTTACCTGTCAAAAAGATTTACTCCGCGGTGGAAGTCAGACACCCAGAGCACGGCCTTCACTGCTATCCCGTTCAGCTGGAGGGAATCTGCTTTTGTTGGGGAGAAGCTTATTCACTGGAAAATTTTCTCCGAAAAGTTATTTTATTATATGCTAGGCTTAAAAATGCCAGATGTCAGACTAAGAGAGCTGTGAGCAATTAGAATTCAAAGGTCACCGTCTTCCTCAGATTTAGAGTGAGACTCCGGCATTTTCCTCCTGTCTCCCTGGGACTCTCATTCAGCCCTGAACAAGCCATCCGTTTTGTAAAGGTTAATTCGCACTCCCGGATGTGACGCAGGGCTTGGCCGGAGTCCCCCGGGTCTTAGCCCCACAGGGTGTCGGCCACGCCCTCCCCCCTGAGCAGGGCCGGACCCCTCTGTCAGCGTGACACCCCCAGGGTTCCTGCCCTTGCTTTCCCGTCAGCAGACAGACAGGGTGTTGGCTTTCTGGTTTCCATTACTTAGTGATTTAAAATAATTATATCCTTCTCTTCGCAAATTCCGGTGGGCAAAATAAATCCGGTTTTCGTCTCTCTTTTTCAACTGAACAGGTTTTACTTCAGTTCCCTATTTTATTTATTTATTTTTTAACATTTTATTTATTTATCTTTAGAGGGGAAGGGAAGGAGGGGGAGAGAGAGAGAGAAAGAAATACCAATGTATGCTTGCCTCCTGTGCGTCCCCTGCCGGGAACTAGCCTGCAACCCAGGCACGTGCCCTGACTGGGAATCGAACCTCGATCCTTTATTTCACAGGCCCGCACTCAATCCACTGAGCTATACCAGCGAGGCTGGTTTCCTATTTTAATCGGGTTGGAAACACCCATCCTTTCGGGCTCCCCCCCCCCCTCCATTTACTCAGTGTTGCTCCTGGGAACCCAGACCGGACTTAACGGTGTTGAAGTGCCGGAGTGGGGAAGGCCTCTGGCCACGGCCCACGTCACTCCTGGCTGTGGATGGTGTTCTCGGAAGCGCATCTACTGTGGGCACTGGCATTGCCTCCTGGGTCCATTCAAGGCCCAGGTCTCTGCGTCAGACCCACGCTGATCTGGGCTACACCGATGACGATGCTGCTCTGCCCTGACGGTGGCTGCAGGTACTTCAGGGCCATCTCAGGAGTGTTGGCCCGAGCTCAGCGCACAGATATTTCTGCTGCCCTCAGGTTTACTGTCCTAGAGCCCAGGGCCCAGGACCTAAAACCAAGTGGCCTCTGTTGAGCCCTCGTGTTACTCACCCCCAGCATGGTCTGCTGAACGGACATCTACCATATTGGATCTGCCAGCTTCTAAACCCTCTTCTGATTGGAGGAAAGCCCTCACTGTGTGACCAGTTGGAGAGTAGTAGGTCATTCCATCCCCTTACAGATGAAGGAGGGAGTAGCCCCACTCTGCAGCCAGGGTGAGAACACGTGACACAGCCTTAGCCAATCGGGTCCTTCCACAGTGAGCGTCCATCCCCATGGGTCCTGCTGGCTAGTCTTTGCTCATTTTGGCCAGTTGTCCTGCACGTACTTTTCCAAGTTTCCTGTTGATTATATAAGCCGCCTATTAAACTTTGGATGTGTTCCTCTTTCTGTTTAAGTGCCAGAATCAATTTCTGTGATTGTCCTATAACCCAATTTCTGTGATTGTAACAGGATGGGCTGAACGGCGACCCTCCATAGTCCCGCTGCCTCCCTTCGGCCTCCTCCTCCACTGTTAAGAGCTGTGATTCCTTCCACCTGCCCAGACCTGCAGGGTTGATATTCCTATCTAAGGTCAGCTGATCAGCACCCTCAATTCAATCTACCACCTCCACCCCTCTTTGCCAGGTGACAAACATTCATTCATAGGTCCCAGGAAGCAGGGCATGAGAGTAGGGTTTTTTTTTTTGGGGGGGGGGTGGAATGGGTGGAAGATGGGGGTATAATTCTGCTTACCATTTATACCCAATTTTCTTTTCTTCACTAGGTCAGATATATTAAAGAAAACATTTAAGAGCCAATAATAAACAGAAATCTTAGAAATACCTCATTAGAAGTCTCGGATAAGCCAAGTGAAAGATGCCAAGATTGAAAGACCTGCGAGTTGTAACTAAAATTCTGTTAATCAGCTTCCTCAGAGGTGATCCCCTGGCCCTGCTCCTCACACCGCTGCTCCGTGGCAGCGCAGGGCAGGAGAGAGGAGGGTGGCAGCCGTGTGCGCCGTTGCCCTACATGCTATGGGGGGCAGTGCATGGCACCACCTTCAACCTTGCGTTCGATACTGACCTCAAAGGGCGAGATGCCGAGTTCAAAGGAAAGTTCCGCAGAGTCTCCCAAGGCTCTGAGTGGGCAAAAAGGAAACTGAAAGTGAAGTCATTTAGGGCACGTTTATTCTTGAGAGCCTACTGTGTGCGAAGTCATGCTACGGTTGGCTTGGGAGCTTTAGGAATGAGGAGCTGCAGTCTCTGATCTCATAGTGGGCTGCAGTTCGGAGGGGGGTGGAGCGAGGGCTGCACATGGAAGTTCTGGGTGTGCGGAAGGGTTAGTTGAGTGACTTGCAGGCTTTAGGCCGGTTTGGAGTAGACTGTGCCTCACAAGAGCTAATATGAAGGTTGTGAAGTGGAATTTTAGTGCTGTGTCCTGGAGGGGTTGATTTAACATCCCATTTTAGGGGGTCATTTCCTGAAAAGGAAGACTAGAATGGTAATTTATTTCTTTGGGCAACTTCCTAAGTAGTTAAACCACAGAAAGTCTGACGTTTTATTACAGCGATTCACAAATTTGATGCTTATTAGACTTGCCTGGGTGCTTAAAGGGAAAAGCGGACATAGACACCAAGACTCATCTTCAGAGATTTTTCCATACTTGGCCTGGGCGGCGCCTGGGCGTAAGCGTGTTTCACGAAGCTCGTTGGGCGATTCGCTAGACAGCCAGCGTAGCAAAGTCAAGAGTCAGGCAGACTGGATGTCCACCTTTGCGTTAGTTTTGTGACTGCTTTAAATCTCAGTCTGCATTTATGTAAAAATAGAGGATGCCACCTTTCCTGTGAAGTTGTCTTCAGATTAGATAATACACCAAACACAGGTAGAGATTCTGGCAAATAATTGCACATTAATTCCGGGGTCCTTCCTACCTGAGACGCTAGGGTGAGGGGGTCAAGACCGCAGACTCGGGGGCTGATGTCTGAGGTGCGAATCTTCGTTCGGTTACTTACAAGTGGCCTGTCTCTCTGTGCCCATTTCCTCATGTGCAAAATAATAATGATAGTTGTTACTCAGATTAAATAAAATGAGAATTAAATGTATCTAGCACAAAAGCACATAGCCTGAATCAAATAGTGAGAAAAATGATCAGATAAAGCCCGCTGGTCTGTACTCTTTATAAAGGCCAATGGTATAAAGTAAAAAAAAAACCCCAAAAACTTAGAAAATATTTGAGATTAAAGGGAACTCAAGCGGCTGAACAATTGAATGCAATACATGTTCTTGGATTTTCTTTTGCTATTAAAGATATTATTGTGATAATTGGGGATATCTAAATGAAGTCTGTCTATTACAGAACAGTAGTGCAATAATGTTAATTTCCTGATTTTGACAACTGTACTATGGTTATGTGAATAAATATTTTTAGGAACTATGCATGGAAGTAGTTAGGGATAAAGGAAAATTCTGTGTGCTACTTACTCTGAGGGAGACAGAGAGCTTAAAGCAAATATAGTAAAATAATAACATTTGGGAAATCTGAATGTGGGCTATCTAGGAATTCTTTGCTCTATTCTTGCCACTTTCCTGTAAGTCTGACATTATGTCAAAATAAAGAATGTTTCTTGATAAGTTCCTCTTTGGCAGGTAACTAATCTATTCACAGGCCCCAGGGTCGAGGACCTGGACATATTTTGGGGGGTGGGGGTTGGCAGATGTTAAGCACCACAGGAGAGGTGGATAAATACACCTGTGGCAGAGGTAAGTAGGGTAAAGCCAGTCCACCTGGGCCAGCCGAGCCCGGCCGAGATACCGTGTGTCCCTGCTGGTCACCCATCCTCCTGAGGCACCATCCTCGGCCCCCCACAGAGTTCTGTCTTTTATCCAATTTGTTTGTCTTTCGGGGAACAGCAAGTCTTTCTGCCCTTTCCCCAACGCACATTCCACAGGGTCCTGGTAAGTGTTCTCTTTGTTCTTGGGAAATAAAGTTGGGGGGCTCACCAGGGCCTGAGGCCTGGGGAGGGAGCTGGGCTGGGGAACCAGAGACTATCTCAGACAGAACTGGAGTAGAAGGTCAAGTCGCAAGGTTAGCCAGCTAATTAATGGCGAGAGGTTAAGGAGGGGAATGGAGAGCCCTGATCTGACAGGAGAGGGAGAGTTGGGGTGGAGAGAGGGTGCTGGGGAGAGGGCGCAGGTGACCAGAGATCACCGGGCTGGTGTCCAGAGTCTGCCCCCCCGCCGCAACCTCCCTCCCTCCTTCCCTCCCTCCCTTGTTTCATTTCCTTCCTTCACTTTTGAGACGATTTGTTCTTGAAAACAGTAAAAATGCTTCTCATTTCAAAACATCTAAACAGTATAGAAAAAAGTGTTAAGTGAGGCTCCTCGAAATCCCACCACCCAGAAATCTTTTCTCTCCCCCAACAGTGGACGCCTGTTGGATCCACCTGTGTGAGGTCGCGTTCCTCGGCTCGGCACATGCACTCCACAGCTCCTCTCACTCTGCTGTGGGGACGTGCGTCCTGGGCGAACACGGTGACGACGCTCCGGGTTCACGCTGGCTACGCGCCCCCTTTGTGTGGTGTGTGGTCGTTTGTCAGCGAATCCCACACTGAGGCACATTTAGGCTGTTCCTGATGTTTTATGACCTCTAAAAACCCAGGGATACACGTGCTTGGGAATAGAGCTTTTTAAAATTTTTTTGTGGATTGATTTGAGAGAGAGAGACAGAGACAGAAACATCGATTCACTGTTCCATTCATTTACGCATCCATTGGTTGATCAAACCCACAACCTCGGTGTAGCATTGGAAGAAGCTCTAGCCAGCTGAGCTACCGCACCAGGGCCGGGAATATACCTTTAGGTCCTCAGGTGATACTCTGATTTCCAAAGTCTCAGAACTGAGAAGGCCTGGGGACTTTAAAACTCCTTGTTACCTGGCTCAGCTTGCCTCCAAATTCACATTTCTGCCAGCGGGGGCAGTGCCAGCTCCCCCAGCCGTGACAAAACATTCCCCACCTCACCAGCTGGACCCTGCAGCAATGGAATAAAGAACGCGTGGAATTTCACAGCTTGCATTTGCATTTCTTTTCTTATATTTGGGATAAAAATATCCAGCTGCGTTTCCTAGCCATGGTCCTTTCAGTACTCACTGCTTTGAAGGCAGAAACCCCAGACAAAATTGTGTCCCTTCAAGCTGACGAGTTCAGTCAAACTCAGAAATACCTCCCTTTATTTTTTGCGCGAGTGTGTGTGTGCGTGCTTCTAGTGGGGCAAAACACAAAACGCCTACTCCACCCACACGGATGTACTTCATTATCGAGGACAGAATCTCCATGGGCTTGTTGTGAGCAACTTACATGAGTTGTCATTTCTTGGAGTCCAGAACAGAAAGGAAGAATGAGTATGGTATGGATCAGAGAGGATTTTTTTGGCATTACCACTCCTTTTTTTTTTTTTTCGGTTTAGAATTATTTGCTTTTCTTTGACTCTTCTGTGGTGCTTGCATTGATGAAAGCATTTCATCTGAAGGTTTACACGGAAGTGGAAACCGCGCGTCCCAGGGAAGATGCAGTCCTGCCCTCCAAGCTGCCTTCAGCGGAGGCAGTCGGAGCAGGTGGGCCTGCCCTCCCTCCGGAAGGCAGTTCACCTTCAGGGGATAAAGCAATGTTTTGTTTTGTTTTGTTTTGTTTTGTGTTTTTTAAGCCTCTGAAAAGATAGAAGAGGAAAATGGGGATGAGAGAAAAGCCAAGATGCCCCCAGCTTTCCTTGGGACAACAGGAGAGGACAGCTGGGTAGGGAAGGAGGCCGGCGCACAGGAGGGACACTAGGGGGGAGTGAGGGCTGGTGCCAAACCTGCCTGCAGGCGAAGGGGGGCCCGGGGCAGGCCGAGAGTCTGTGCTCAGAGACCTGCGAGCCCTTCAGCCCAAGGAAGGTCCTTCTGCCCTCAGGGGGACTGTGGGCCTGCCCTCGCAAACAGGCTTCTTTTTAAACTTGAGAAATATGCTAACCTTCAGTAAAATGTTTGAAGTGAGCATTCTTCTCCCTAACATACAACAATACATTTTATTGAAATAAAATGCAAATTTCACACGATAAAAAATACCTTTGATGGAATCTTTTAATTAAAAAGCCTTGGCAATTGCCTCCTCGCCTGTATCAGAGGTGAATCTAAGTTTAAAATGTATTCGCTGGGAAATGAGTTTGTGGGCAGTGGTTGGACATTCAGTTTCTATCAGGATCAATAGTTCACCCCCTGTAACTTTTGTTTTTCAAACTTTATTCACTTCAAGGCATTTTAGACATTAGAAATTTGGAAAATGTGCACAGATTAAGATGTTAGCGAAACCTACAATACTCACTTGCTGGGATTATAGGAAGTATTTTTTAATTTTTAGGTTAGGGTTTTGAGACATTGAAATCTCTCATTTCTTAATACCACTGCAGTTCATCACCCTCTTCACCCAGCCCTGTGCACGAACATTCACGAGGCAGCGTTTTTTCTCTGTTGAGCAAGCACTCAGCTAAGTACCATAATGCTGTGTAAGGAGCCGAACCGTGTCTGCTCCTGCCTCACGAATGCCCCAAACCCCCAGTCCCCACCCCCCAAAACTCCAATGTTGAAGCCCAAACCACAATGTGGCTAAATTTGGACAGAGGGCCTTTTAAAGGAGGCAATTGAGGTTAAAATGAGGCCATAAGGGTGGGGCCCTCATCCCACAGGACTGTGCGGCATCCTGGCAGGAAGAGGAGGGGACACCCGCGGCGTGCACTCACGGGGAAAGACCTCGTGGGGACGGGGCAGGGAGGCAGCTGCTCCCTGGACAGGGAGAGAGGCCTCACCGGAAACCCACCCCACTCACACCTTGATCTTGAACTTCCCAGCCTCCGGAACCGTGAGAAAATTAGCTTCCGTTGCTTAAGTCACCCAGGCCATGGTATTTTGTTACAGCAGCCCCAGCTGGCGAATGCATGTACCAAAATAAATGACCGTTGTTTTCAGGACCTCACAGTTGGTTAGATCCAGGATACCAGGCAAAGTCGCCATTCTGCTGTCCGTTGGCGTAACAGGAAGACATTGGTGTGTGCAAACACATTCTCTGCATTCATTTCTTTATGTGTTTGTTTGTTTGTTTGTTTGAAGTACAGTTTACTTCCAATATTATTTTGCCCTGGTTTCAGGTGCACAGCACAGGGGTTAGACAATTGTGCAGTTTCCAGAGTGTCCCCCCGATATTTCCAGCCCCCACCTGCCTCCCTACCTAGTCACCGGCGTGGTTGACTGTATTTTCCGTGCTGCGCTTACATCCCCGTGATGCTTCTGTGACGACCAACCAGCTCTCTCAGCTGGTCTCCCAACCGCCGCCCCTCTGGCAGCCGCGGTCTGCTCCCTGTGTCCGTGAGTGTTTCCGTTCTGCTTGCTCATTTGTTTTGTTCCTTGGATTTCACGTACAAGTGAGGTGATTTGGTATGTGTGTTTCTCTGTCTGACTTATTTCACTGAGCACAACACCCTCTGGGTCCACCTGCGTTGCCATCAACAGTAAGACTTCATTTTTACGGCTGGGCAGCATTTCGCTGCCTATGAGCACCGCCACTTTTTATCCGTTGGGCACTTGGATGGGCTCTTGGGTGGTTTCCACATCTCGGCTGTCGTAAACAACGCTGCAATAAACATATGGTGCATACGTTCTTTCAATCACTCTTTCGGGTTCCTTGGGATGTATTTCCAGAAGTGGAATTGCTGGGTCCCAAGACAATAAGGCACAGGCAGCAAACTCTGTGACACAGCTCGTAGCGACGCTGTTTCTGGTGTGTCTCCTCAGACAAGGGACACAAAGCAGAAATAAACAAACGGGACTACACCAAACTAAAGAGATTTTTCACACTAAAGGTGACCATCGACAAGAGGAGAAGACAACCTACTGAATGGAAGAAAATATTTGCCAGTGATACATCTGATTAGGGGTTAATATCCAAACTTTATAAAGAACTCATACTACTCAACCCCTGCCCCCCCCAAAAAACCCCACAGTCTGTTTAAATAAAAGGTTCTTATTCTCTTTCTAAGGAGTCATATGGGTGGGGATATGTTCGCCTTCATTTTGAAAGACAGCGCAAGAGATGACAGAAGAAATTCACAGGAGATGCCGGCACTGAAGCCTGAGCCAAAGGGCCCGGGGCAGGGGCAGGAAGAAGGAGCAAAATACAATGTTTCCAGGAGGCTGCAGAAAATTAGAAATAAGGAGAAGAAAAATTGTCCTCCCGAGGCTGCTCCGGGCGGGCTTGCTGTAGATGTGGCCTGTAATGTCTGCTCTGCGGCTCCAGCAAGCACTTTGTTGTGAGGAGGAAATAGACTTAAAAACGTTTCTAATAGTGACCTTAGGGCCTGGGACTCGGAACCTGGAACCGAGTCCTCATTCCACTCATGTTGAATGGGAAGGCTGTTCAACCTCTCTGAGCCTCAGTTTACTCATCTTTCTAACCGATGAGTAAGTTAGATTTGGAAAAGGCATAATAGCAAGTGACATCACGTTATTGTGAAGATTTAGTGTCATTGTGTAAATCCTCTAGCACATAGTCACAACATATATTAACTCTTGCACAAGGTCGCCCATTTAGTTAGGGATTGTGTGGTGTAACAGAGTGGTGCGCGTGTCAACAGCGGAAGTGTTGAGAGAATGAAAACATAAACATAATTCACGGCAAAATGGTGCAGAAGATCGTAAAGGGGTGGCACTAACCTTCTCCTTCTCCACTGAGTCCGAACAAGTGGAGGTCCCCCTGCAGGAATGCTGGATCGGCGGGGTCCTCCTGAAAGGGCCGAGGAGCCAGAACTGTGCTGGAGAATAGGACATGTTGGGGCCCAGGGCAGGCCACCCCCAAATGTCCTACAATGGCACGCTGATTACTGCAAACTAAAGTTACTTGAAAAGCAGCCAGTGCAAGAAGGTCACCTTCAACCTTCTTTGTCTCCTTTAAGGCAGGAAACAAATCTCCCCCACAAGGTGCCTTCCTGGTCCAAGGGGCCTGAGAGAGACATCCTTGTCACCAGAGTTAAGAAATTTGGGGCTGAGAAGCCTGGAAACAAACATTGTTACCTCTGTACTAATTTACTACCGAAGCCCACACTTTGCTTAGATTGCTCACTAATGAGCACCCAGACCCAAGTTCTTTAGATGGCCAAATCTTCACAGATTTATGTCTCTTTGTCTACATGATGTAAACAGCTGGGTTGGCTCAATTATTTCTCTGAGCATCATTTACGGTCTCCTGTGTGCATGTATTGAATTGTTTTTTCCGTTGTTAATGTGATTTTGTACCACTTTTACTGTGAGTGCAGCTGTAAGAGGTAGACAGGGAATTCTTCCCATCCCTGACAGGGGGCATCTATTTAACTGAGCAATTTGTCTACAGCAAAAAAAGGGGGGGGGCTTTGTACATGTTGGAGGGGAACAAAGGTGTTCACAGCTAGACTTATTGAATAGTGAATGCAGGAATGAGGGATGTAATTAAGGGGTTATCAAAGGTTAAATATTACTTAAGATTCAATTTGAATAATTTCCGTGTGACACTCAGTGTGGAGCCGGAGGAGGGCTTTCGTGCTTGCTCTTGTATAACCCTCTCAGGGTCAGGCCACTGGCCCTGTGTAGCGACTACTGGTGTTGGGATCCAGGCTCCACAGAAGAGAAAGTGTATTACTCATTTATTTGTTCGTTCACTCTAAAAGCATGTACAAGTCTACTACTGTGTGCCAAGGAAGATGCTGAGAGATGGGATACAATGATGTAGAAAACAGAGCCCTTTCCTTCAAGGACCTGACACGAAACGGAAAGGAGACCAACTCATGTTTGACTCCGGCTCCGTGTCCTGTCCCTCGAAGTCTGGGTAGTCTTCGGAGAGAGTACCCTTCCTCGGCTGTAGGTTCACCTGCCAGCAAGTCAAAGCCTTAGCTGGAGGTAGGCAATCAATGCAGAGGTGCAAGGACCATTCTATGCTGTGAGTCATGCAGGGAACTAGGATCCCTCTATGTTGACATTCCAGCATCACTGGGAGATTAAATTACCTCAGATTTTAAGCAGCAGGATGGAGGAAGAAGAAAGGAAAAGAGGCACCATTCTCTATTTAAGGATACATCTAAGAAATGGTACATGTTGCTTGTGCTGGTATCTCACTGACTAATTTAATCCCACGGCCACATCTAGCTGCAAGAGAAGCTGAAAAGCACAGACGTAACGTGCCCAAATAAAGATCATGTCTTCCATCACTGAACCAGGGAAAAGCAAGTCACAGTCTCTACAATGAGGAGCTGGTGGCAGAGGGCACCTGCTGGTCTGGCTTCCCCTCTCAACACCAGGGTCCCTGGGGCGGGGCAGGGGGGCGGCATCTGTCTTGTTCACGTTGGTCATGCAGAAGATTGTTCCTGCACAGCAGGCACTCGATGCATATTTGTCATCTGGGTTGAATGTTCGCATTCTTGGAATGACCTGCAGTCATCGTTGACGTTTTGTGCCATTTTATACCGTCAGGAACCTCTCATCTCTTAACCGGAGAGACTGGTATTTCCACAGTGCCAAAGCTGAGGGGGTGAAAGGAACAGCCACTCAGGTCCTGTGAGAGGAGGCGATGACGGAAGCCGGATAAACAGAGACATTCTTAGTTGTGTTCATGATGATGCATCTTGCGAGGACTGTGCCGAGACTCGAGCAGGGTCCTGCCCCACGGTTTTCTACGTGAAGTGGAGCTGTGCAAAGCAGCAGGGGCGTTAACGATACTGTCTTCCTCTCCATGGGTCCCTGGGCATTTTGAAGCAGGAATATGTAAGCCAGTCTTTAAATCAAGAACCAGTGCCTGATTCTAAACAAATGTCACCAATCCCGTGCTCCATGCATTGCAGAAGAACATGAAGAGCACCGGCCGGCGGCCGAGGTGCACGCTGAGAAGAGGAGCGACCGCGGGGTGTGGTAACACCGTCTTATCAGTGGGGTTTCAAATGGTTTCATACTGCATGTTAAACGCAGGGACAGATGAGACTGTGAACTCCTGCATGAAAAGCCGTGGGTGAGGCACGTTGTCTTCTGCGTTAGACAGTTGGGAGACATGGACCAGCCTGGGAGGGACCCTGCTCGGCACTCAGAGAGTCTGACAGAGACTGAGGACTTTCACTCCCATGTCGTTCGATCTCTAAACATGCGCTGAACCGTGAAGATGACACCATGCCGGGTGGCACAAGGGCTGCCGAGAAGACCCCACAGCCTTGTGCGGTCAACGAGGGGGTTGAGGGGATGGATGAAGAAACGAGGTGGCCAAGGGGTCTGGAATGGGGGAGACCTGGAAGCTGCCCTCCTACCCCGAAGTCCTTGCGTGAGTTACCTAAACTCTCTGAGCCTCGGCTCACTCATCTGTGAACCAACATTGAACACATGACTTGCCTCCAGAAGATTATGGCAAGAGTTGCAACAGATCACGGGGTGAAGCCGCAAGCTCTGTGGTCGTGCAGGCAAGTCCCCATCCTCCATTGCGTCTTCGGCACCTGCCGAGCAGAGCGCAGCTGGCCGGTGCTCATGAGGTGACGGCACGCTGAATACCAGAGCTTAGGCCCGATGCTTGGTGCACATTAAGAATTCAATCAGTGTGCTCTGCGAAGAGAGCCAGCAGAATTGCGGTAGTCATGGTAATGTCGGAGATAATAGCAGCGGTGGTTGCTGGCGGTAATGGCAATGATAATGGTGGCATTAGTCATGCTTAACTAGGAGCACAGAGAATAAGCCTATAAATAGCAAGAGACAAAGGTAAAATAATGTTAGCTGTGTTCTGGGGACCCAGAACACCATGGTGAGGAGTCAGTAATTTTGAAGGTGAGGCTCCTTTTGAAGGCTTCTGAGTAAGGAGACGCGCTCAGACAGCCGCGGGGAAGATGGACTGGGGGTGGGGTGGAGACGTCGTAAGCAGTTCTTACTGTGGGTGTGTTACGGAGGTTCGGGGAGGGTTTGGTGCTGAGCTAAATGGGGGGTAGGAAGGTGGAAAGGAAGGAAGGAGTGAGTGAGGAAATCCAAGGGTAGAACTGACAGCAATGGATGCCATGTGGGAAAAGGAGGAGCCAGATGGCTCCGGGCATTTGCAACTGTCTACTCGGTGGGACGCATATGGGTTTATATTGTGTATGTATACGCACTAGTTTGGCAGGTAGAAGGTATTGTTGTTTGAAGGCATGCGCGCCCTGCAAAAAATAAAATACAAAGCCCCACAGAATGCCTTCTGCAATTCCTCTCTATCATCTCCTTAGTGGCTGGCATAGTCCCTTTGTGTGCATGCGCTCAAAATGAATTTATTGACTGATTAAACAGATTGTATTTGAGAACTCTGCCCACCTGTCAACTCTAATTTCCTGTGCTTCATTCATTTTCTGATTTCTTTAGCAGTCTGCTTGAAAGTCATACTCTGAAGGCAGGTCAGCCTGCGGGGCATAGCAAGTGGAAAGATTATACATTTTCTCTTCCACTTCATTTAAATCGTGATGCGTGAACATACACACACACGTTCATACACGCACCCTACAAAGTTAGAAAACTTGAGAGTGACCTTGACCCCCTTTTCTTTGTTCCTCAACATCTGTGTCAATATTTACTCGTGAAATGGAGGCAGCAGGTGGAAATTCAGACGGCTCTCTGTGGTGCAGACTTGGGCTACTCCCAACACCTCAGGAGTCCAGCCTTTCCAAAAAAACCTGAAAGGTTTTGCCCTAGTCTTTACCAAAGTTGTACCTTTCCTGTCTTCCTCTATTACTGCCTGAGACTGCTGCCAAGGAAAAATGTAAAATTCAAGAGGGGGCTCTGCTGTTGCATGATAAAAATGTTTTTACAGATTAACTCTGAGACAAAAGTGCTCAAATCCTTTGTGGGATCAAGAATTTAATTCAGTTCCACTTAAGAGTCCCTGAGAACGGTTTTCCCAGGGTAGTGCTCTCTCAGGTTGCACACCCAACCCCGGGCCAGGGCTCTGCTCCAGGCACAGTCTGTGCCTCTCAGCCCCGCACGCCGAGGCCAATGGAAGCATCCTCGCAGAGGCAGGTGCCCCTCCGGGGCCTAATCCCCTCTGTGTAACGGGGCATTTGTTTCTCTTCAGTGAACAGGGAACCTGTAATTCCTTTTAATCCTGAGCGAGGTTGAGAGAGCAGGGATTGGAGTGATTCGCTCTCCTCCCTCCCTTCTCTAGGCTTTTCATCGTCACAGAAGACCCTTCAGGGTTTCCACAGATCCCAGACTCTCTGTCCGGTTAGTCCCTCAAAAGAGGCTGCATATGGATTTCAGATTCCGAGTCAATTCCATCATCTAGGAAATTCTAAACAGAGTTTGAACTTGGCCTGGAATCCCGAACTGGCTACAGCCTGACTCCTCTTATGCCAATTCCAAAGCATTTAGAGTTAGGGTCAATTAAACAAAGAGTGAGTGCAGTGAAATGTGTGTGTGCGTATGTGTATATATACATACGCACACACACAAAAAAAACATTTGTGGAGAAAGCTTTTCCGGTAAAATGCTTTCTCCCACTTGAGGCTGACACAGCAGTAATAATGTAACGAAACATGAAAATCTATTAGCACATGAGAAGACTTTTTTCTAAAGCGCAGCAATAGTCGGGGGAGGAAAAAGGAGGAGAACAAGAACAGGAAGAAAAACATAAGGGAATAAGTGCTTAACAGAGTCTCAGCCCTTGTAGAGCTTCCTAAGCAAAACGTCACCGCTCTGCTAGAGCATGTCTAGGCCCAAACACATGTTTAGAAGTCTGTCCCAGGCAGGCTGGGACTCAGGGCTAAGGAACGGCAAACCCTGGAACCGTGTGAACTGGCCACCCTATGGGGACAAGCGAAGGACATTGTGGAACTGTGTGGCTTCCGTGTAGAGTCAGTCACGTAAAAGCTTTGTGTGACTTTTGATGTGATCTCTGCACAAATGGACCCTTTCTGATTGTGACACCCGAGGAGCTGGACAAAGCGGGAAGATTCCTCCCCAGTGACCTTATCTCCTAGGCCTCAAATAATTCTTCCACTGAGTTCTTTAGGGTGACAAGTGCTTCATTCTATTCCGAAGGTGATTTAACAGAAAATTTACTTCGAACTAATTCATTAGCAAGCCAGTGAAAGATTAAGAGGAAAATTTGTTTTATCAATATAAATTGCTCCCTTTTGCTTTTATAGATATGAATTAAATCCTTACTTCTTGTAGCTACTAAAAATTAATTTTAGCAAAGCGCAACTCACAGATGGGGACAAGGAGTTATCACAATTGGAGGAGATGACAGGGTTTGGTTCCAGACTGATCTTTCTAATTTCCTGCTCTCACCACTGATTGATTTCCCTTGGCACGGAACCAGGCATGCGAGAGGTTTCCACTCGTGTGTTCATGAGGACCTTTACCTTGCCTGTGCTTCTGACGGTGTTTGCATATAACCCCTTCCTAATTAAAAACGTCTGAAAAGGTTTAAGCATCCTCACTTACTATCCACGAGGAGGAGACGAGGAGGGGGAGAGGACCCACAGACAAAGGCACAAGTGTAGGAGCTATTACAAGTGATTAGGGGGAAGGTGTCTTTGAACAGATCAAAGACAGTAGTTGGGGCAAAAAAAGGAAAGGGGTACTTTATGGTCTGGGGTGAGAATCTGAACCTGTGACTTAACTACCTTGCACTTACAAATGTTGACTGAAGTGACCAAGACAACGGAATAGAGGAGATGTGGGCATGGACCCTGGGAACACCGGGGGAGCATCTCCCACGCTCAGAGGCTCTGAGGAACTTACGTGAGACGCGTTGCAAGCAGACAGGGTGAGGGAAGAACCCGTGGACTGGCGACCTCACGCCTGCAAGGGGACAACCACCTGGGCACAGTGAAAGGGGTTTTAGCCAAACCACCCTAACGACTTTTGGTTGAAACAAAATGAGCTGCAGAAAAGAGTGAAAAAAGGATACTATATAAACGGGCACATTTGATTCCCCAAAAGAAGGCTTAGAAATGTGCAGGGTGCTGAATCACCAGGAAGTATAATAGTTAACTACACTCACCACCACCACACCTAACACTTGTTTGTTGTGGTGCTTAGTGTGTCGAAGTACCTGTCCGGTGGGCACTTTGATTATTCATCTTTAAAGAGTAGGAGAAATTGAGGGACTTCCAGTCAAGATGGAGGCATAGGTAAACACACTTTGCCCCCTTGCACAGCTACAAAAAAATTACAAGCAGAACTCAAAACAAATAACACTTAGAACCATCAGAAAATCAAGCTGAATGGAAGTGTGACAATCAAGGATTTAAAGAAGCCACATTCATCCAGACGAGTAGGAGGGGCGCAGACCCAGAGACAGACAGAGAAGGGCGGGGACCTGGTGTGGCACGGGGAGGCATTAGAATGGACAGCCCCACATTTGTGTGCGGGGGTGAAACACAGGACACCTTGGGAGTGAAGGACCCCAGCCCCGGGCCAGGCCTCGCAGCCCAGGGTTCCAGCAGCCAGTAGATAAATTCCCATAACTTCTGGCTGTAAAAACCAGTGGAGGTTGGGGCAGCAGAAGACCCTGCCAGATTTTCAGGAAACTCTGCTTAAAGGGCCCACACAGACTTAGAACTCAGGCAAACTCACCCCCTCTGAGGTTCAGCACCAGGGAAGCAGCTGGAAGGGCACCAGCAGCATGTGGGGAGCAAGTGAAGTGACTGGAAACAGGGCGAGTGCTGGGCAAACCTCCAGAATCCAGACAGAGGCACTGTCTCCCCTCCGAGCCCTCATCCCACACAGACCACAAAGTGGTGAAGCAGGTTGCCCCGCCCCGGCAGTTACCAAAGACTCCATCTCACCTGATTTACAGGTGCTGTTTCTACGATAGGCCACACTATGAAGACAGGGAGTCAAAGCAGCTCCACCTAATACACACAAACAAACACAGGGAGGCTGCCTAATTGAGGAGACAAGGAAATATGGCCCAAATGAAAGAACAGAACAAAACTCCAGAAAAAGAACTAAACAAAATTGATATAGGCAACCTATCAGACACAGAGTTCAAAATACTGGTGATCGGGATGCTCAAAGAACTCATTAAGTATGGCAACAGCATAGAAAGGACCCAGGATGGAATGAAGGTTACATTAAGTGTAATAAAGACCTACAGGGAACCCACAATGGAGGGGATGATGCCGAGATTCAAATTGATGATTTGGAATATAAGGAGGAAATAAACATTCAACCAGAACAGCAAGAAGAAAAAGGACTTCGAGAAAATGAGGATAGTGTAAGGACCCTCTGGGACATCTCCAAACATACAAACATCTGAATCATAGGGATGCCAGAAGGAGAAGAATAAGGATGAAAACTTATTTGAAAAAATAATGAAAGAAAACGTCCCTAATTTGATGAAGGAAATAGACATACAAGTCCAGGAAGAACAGAGTCCCAAACAAGTTGGACCTAAAGAGGACCACACCAAGACACATCATAATTAAAATGCTAAAGTTTAAGGAGAAAGAGAGAATCTTAAAAGCAGCAAGGGAAAAGCAGAGAGTTACCTACAAAGGAGTTCCCATAAGACTATCAGCTGAGTTCTCAAAAGAAACTTTGCAGGCTAGAAGGGACTCACAAGAAGTATTCAAAGTGATGAAAAGCAAGAACCTACAACCTAGATTACTCTGTCTAGCAAAAGTATCATTTAGAATGGAAGCATAGATAAAGTGCTTCCCAGACAAGGTAGAGCTAAAGTAGTTCACCATCACCAAGACATTATCATGTAAAATGCTAAAGGGACTAATTTAAGAAAATGATCAAAACTATGAACATCAAAATGGTAACAAATTTACTATCAACAATTGAATTAAAAAAAAAAAACTAAGCAAACAACCAGAATAGGAATAGAATCATAGATATGGAGATCATTTGGAGGGTTATCAGCTAGGAGGGAGAAGGAAGAGAACAGGGGAAAAGGTACAGGGAATAAGAAGCATAAGTAGTAGGTATAAAATAGACAGGGGGATGTTAAGAATAGTATAGGAAATGGAGAAGCCAAAGAACTCACATGAATGGGCATGAACTAAGGGTGGTGGGTGGTTGCTGGAGGGAATGGGGATACCAGGTGGAGGGGGGCAAATAGGGAACCATTGAGACAGCTGTCATAGCATAATTAATAAAATGTATTTTTAAAAAATTAGGAGAAACTGAGCTACAGAGATGATAAATTATGATAGGCAATCAGGAGATAATGTAATTATCTTCCTGGACAAAGGAATTCAACTACAAATAGAACTTAAAGAGTTGTAATTATATATTAATAGATTTCCTATAGTAAGCAACCTGTTAGAAAATATCATGCAGGCAAGAGCCCCTTAACAATAACAATAGAAAGAGATGTAAGAATAAAGTCAATGAGAACATGCAGGATTCCTAATGAAAGTCTACCATGTACTGAAGGGCATAAAGAAATCCCATAAATAAATGGAGAGAAATAATGCATTCTTGAGTGGAATCACCTAATATTATAGTAATATCTGTTCTCATTTTCCATATCTGAATAGGATTTGGGGGGAGAGAACAGGGTATAATTTAGATATTTATTTTGACTTCATTTTACCACACAGAAAAGTGCACAGCTCAATCTGGTGGTTAAATGCCACGTGTTATCAAAGCTGGTGCTGCCCTCGAACACCACACGGTCACCCTCTTCTTACCGGAAGTAAGAATCAATTTACAGCGGGTCCTCCCAGATTATTTTCTATGCTCACGAATGGAGACAGACAGACAGACAGAGAAATGGCTTTCTGTTATGCTGTCCCTATTTTAATAAATAATTTCATGCTGTTCATATTTTGTGATCATTTGACACGTCTACTCAATACTATGTCTCGGAGAGGGTTCCCTTTCAGTGTAGAGATATTCATCTCAATCTTTTCCAACATTTGTAGCATATTCTACAGTTGAGGTATAAAGTAGTGGCTTTAAAAAATTTTTTCCATCACTTCCCTACTGATCAACGTGATAGGAGGTGGTGATGAGAAAGCAGGTGATTTTGAAAATGAGCTTTTGGAGGTGCTACCGTTATTTGTGATGAGGAAGTCTGGGTTGTAGCCATGGAAACAGCTGGCTGAGCTAGAATAGCACACCGGATGAGGGAGAGTGGCAAATGGGTACCCAAAGCGTGAATGGATTGTTCATGTAGGCATGGAAATGGTTGAGAATGTGGAGAGGTGGAGTGACAGGAAGAAAGGCAACCCTCCAGGGGCTGAAATCTTCACGGATCTGAGGAGGAATGGCTTGGGAGCGCCTAGTGAAAACAGAATTGATTAAAATAAAATAAACCTAGAACTGGAGAAAATTTAGATTCATATGTCAACAAAGTGTTATGGTAATATCAGAAGATAAGACATGCATGGATGTTTCCATAAATCATGTTGGAATAAATGGCAAAAGTTTAAGGAAACAAAATTAGACATTTATTTCAAATCCAATTTCAAAGATCATTTCATATTGATTAAAGGTTTAAATGTAAAAATAAAACTACTAAGGGTAAATATAACTAAATATGACAATTTCTGAAGGAAAAAGGTCTTCTTTCACTTATCACTATAGGAAGCAACTCGAAGTAAATAAAAGCAAAATTAAAAAAGCAAATCATAAACTGAGAAAACGTGTTTGCAATACAGGACAGACAGATGTTATTTGTAGATTAAGAGTTGTTATAAGTCAATGAGAAAAATGTGAACACTTCAGTTAAAAATGAGTAAAGCACACAAACAGGCAATTTGTAGACGCAGAAACACAGATCACTCGCTAGTGTGTATTGAAGGGCTCAACCTCACTAGGACTCCAAGGAATACCAGTTAAAATCACTGTAAGCTGCAGTTTTTATCTACAGAACTTTCCAAGTGTTTTCAGTTCTCCCCGAGAGCTGGCAAGTACAGGGAAACGGGTGGGCACCCTGATACGTTTCTGGGTAGTAACAGACACAAGAAGAAGGGGGCGGCCACTTGCAGCCCATAGCCGTTCTTTTCCAAGTACCTTTGTTTACCAGATGAATGAATCAACGCATAAAAGTATTTTAAGGCATGTCCAAGGAGGCAAAAATTAATCTGAGTTTTATAAAGTTATCTTATAACAAACCGATGATACGAATCAGCATGTAACATTCTGGATCTATTTTGCACAATCATGGTTGGGAGGAGGGATTTTTTACCTTCTGGAAATCGTCTCAGGGAAAGCATAATTATTTTATTTTGGATTAAATACTCATATCGCTTGCCACAAATTATGCTTATTAAACTCTCTGATGAGGCAGCTTGTCATTTTTAATTCTGAAGTAAACTGCAGGCAGAGGAAAACTGCGAGGCAGAAATAGGGAACTGGAAAAGCGACCGGAGTCCCAGAGAGCTGGCTCTGCCGACGTCCTCAGCCCAACGCACAAAATGACGAGTGTGGGGATGTTTTCGTGAAAACAGCCCAAGAGCTGAGCTTCACATGGGCACAGTCCATGGGGACAGGATCTGGGGGCCAAAGGACAGAGGACAGGAGCCCCCCGGGAATTCCCACAAATCACGGGGAAGTGTCTTGAGTTTTCGAGGTTTCCCAGGCTGTCATCTAGCTTTCCAGTGTCACCACAACTCAGACCGAGCTTTGTCATCTTAACACTTTTGTTATTCTTACTTGTCATTTGGTGAGCACCTTTTATGGATTAAGATAATATATATTTTTTTACCTTCAAAAGTAAGGCCGGCAAGGTTAAAAATACATGGGAACTTACTAGGTGTATTTTTCTATGTAAAGATTTAATTTTCCACCTTATGCTCCCTTGCATTCCTTAATATTTCTTAATGTGTCACTGTGTTTAACACTTAGCCCCTTGGCTCCCTGGTGGTGGTGGTTCTGTGTTAATAACAACTTGTTAGAGTTTGCAGTTTGCTAGTGTAAGTGGCTCCGTGTTGTGGAGAGAAGTGGAAGGATTTTTGGCCTTTTACAAAGTGTAATTAAGCCCCTCCCCCTTACTCTCCAACCGATTGCTTTATAAGAATGTAAACTCTGAGGTCAAACACCATTCAGTGGGAATAATTAACAATACAGATGATCATTTATCCAGAACTCTCATTCACTGATGGCATTTTTCAAGCACCATTTGGTTTCCCACAGGTTAATTCAGGCCCTGGGTTTGTAAAATCCTTCATGGTTAGTTTGGAAATCAATCAAACTTCAAGGTCAGTTCCCATTTATTCTTGTTGATGTGATAGATGATTTGATTACTGCTCGGAGACCTAAAAAGACTTAGAAATATAGGTGAGTCAAGAAGATGATGGCTCTGCAGGTCCGAATCCTGCAGGAAAAAAGGCACGGTCATACATTTTTGATAAGAAAACAGAATCTTAAAAAAAAGGGAAGGGAGGGAGGGAGGGAGGGAGGGAGGGAATGGCTACTAGAGAAAAATATTAAGGAAGCCAAGTCTAAATGGGCAGGGTGGCCTCTCAAGGAGAGACTTGTGTAATGTGTGAATTCGTCCATTGGAGTCTGCTGACCCCTGTTGCTGCAGGCCACAGTCCATGTCTCTAAGGCAAGGACTATAGGCTTCCTTCTACAGCGTCACGAGCACCCAGGGACCTTCGGGGGCCCCCTTCCTCCCTGAGGCCAGTGCCCCTCGGTGCTCACGGCAGGTGAGCAGAAAGGTACGCAGAGCCGGGGGAGGCACGCCCACCCTGCCTTCATCTCACCTTGACCTGCTGCAGACATCAAAGCACAGCCGCCGCTCCTTCCGCGATTCGGCCACGCTCTCTGGTGTCTAACACGCAGACTTCCCCAGTCTCTAGCATTTATCATCCTTATTCCACGTGTTCCATAGCAATTTCACCCCAGGCTGTACTACTGACAATATGAATGAATGCGTTTGATGGTGTTTAAAATGATGGTTTTCCACAGGCACGTGTGTACACCCTTATCCTAGCCTCTAACAGAAACTAGACCCAGGAAGCGAAGAACAGATGGAATGGGGCGAAGTGGACCCAAACCTCAATCACTTAACTCCATTTTCTCTTTACGCTGGCTCTTACCCAGAATGCTCTCTGATCCCTGCATACAAATAGGACCTTGGGTAGAGGAGAGTTCCCCTCTGTGGTCCCCCAGGCATAGCCAAGCATGTCTCAATGGGTGACACAGTTTCTGCTGCTTTTTTTTCCATGCATTTAGTTTTCTGTTCAGCTCTTCCTGGTGTATTTGTGGAGCACTCACTGGGTGTCAGGCCCCATGGGAGGTACAAGGACAAAGCTAACCTCAAAGAGGAGGAGAAACCTTCCCCAGCAAAGCTTACATCCTGTGCAAGAGACGGACAATTAAAAGTATGAAAACAAACAGGTAAAAGTAAATCAGCTTGTAGGAAAGGGGGAGACAAAGGGTGCCAAGCTGCAGAACATCTGGTGGAGGGGTCAGAGAAAACCTCCCCAAAGAGGAGACGTTGAAGCTGAGACATAAAGGACTGGAGAAAAGAGCTAGCCACACTCTCCTAACATTTTAGCCTCAGAATGCTTTTTAAAAATGAAATTACTGGTTGAATCCCACTCAAAAGCAAGTAGAATAGACTTGCCCCAACGAAGGCAGGTTGGGGCCGCGGCTCTGCTCGCTCAGCCTCTGTTCCAACCGTCCTTAGTCTCTGAGGAGGACTCGGATATCCTCAGGGGCCTCGTCTCAGCACGGGGGTGAGTTATTGACTCATCTCGACAAACCTCAAAAAGCGATCCGGGCCCCTGGGGAAGGGTTCGGAACCCACCGCTCCAGCTGGAAGCAACGGGCGGCGGCTTCGCGTTTTCTCACCGCGTCAACCCCACCTGAGGCTCCCACGCAGCTCACGCTTCCATCCCTGTGTCCTAAGTTTCAGAGGCGCCGAGCACCGCCCGCTGCGTGTCTGCTCTCTTCTGCGTCCGCAGCTGCGGTGGCTAGAAGACCGCACGTCCGAGTCAGCACTGCACGGTGAGCGGCCTCAAGGCGTGTCTCTTAGGCGTGTGTACTGGTAGTTGGCCTGGGCCAGACTCCGAGAGGCTGCGTCTTCCTCCTGACGTCTTACCCTGAGGGGGATGCCCTGACCTCTGCCTCTTGTCTGCTTGTCCGTATCCCATACTGTGTGGGATGAGCGTAGGCGATTTATACTTTCGGGAAATCCGCATATTCTCCTCTTACTATTTTCTTTCTATGGAACTAATTCAGAGGATGAACTATGTCAAAAGAGCCATGTACCTAACTTCGGCTGCTGTTTATGGTTGTTGTTAGGTAGGTAGGCGCAGCCAAGCACACTTGAGAAAATCATTCCACCCGAGCTCTCCCACAGTGGTGCGGGGGGAGGCATTCACTGATGTAAAATATCAAGCCATTTGGCGTACACTTGCCACTTAAATAGTGACCTGCAGGACCGACTTCCAGAGTTTCTATCGTTGTGGAACCCAGGCAAAATGCATTTTATTTGCACTGGAAAGTTTGAAAAGTCATGAATGATTCAAGTCCATCAGCTGCAAGATAACCAAGAATGCTCACATTTCCTCTTTAGGATTACTGGAATTTGAGTAAGACAAAGTGCTTTGGTAAACCTATTATATAAAGATCAAAAAAGCCTCACGTTTCAAATGTCATAAAGAGCTGATGTTCCCCTGGTGAAATCCAAATAAATGTAAGCCATCCCCAGCTTTGATCTCTGCGTTAATTTTACTAGAAATCCATTCTGACTGCCTGCACTTAGCATTTTAAGGATCAAGTTGCAAGTCACCATATCAAACATGCAGCATGAAAGACAGTGCGATGAATTGAATAACTATTCCACTCGATAAATACTCAAGGTCAGATAGAGGTGGAAGAGGAAAGTTGTATATAACAGCTTGGTAGAGAGCAATGGGAAAAAGGAAAAAAAAACATTTTTAAGAAGTAGAGTTACAAACAAAATAGGGAGAGACTCAGACACAGAGAACAGACTCATGGGTGTCGGAAGGGAGGGGGCTGGGGGTGCTGGGTGAAAAAGGTGCAGGGAATGAACAACGGAAAAACAGCCCACAGACACCGACAACAGCGTGGCGATCGCCGGAGGGGGAGGGGGAGGAGGCAGACGAGGGTGAAGGGGGGCAGATGGTGATGGAAGGAGACTTGACTTGGGTGGTGAGCACACAGTACAACATACGGATGATGTATCATAGAATCGTGCTCCTGAAACCTATATAATTTTATTAACCAGTGTCACCTCAATAAATTCAATACGATGTTTTTCAGTTAAATCATGAAAAAACGTAGAAGATGGTAAGACTCGAAGGAAGCAGCAGCCTCCTGAGTCAGAAGAAATTATTTTATTTGCCCAGAAGTTGGAAAATTAGGTCATGTGGAAGGGAAAATTGTATTTTGTGGGGAAGCTGTGATTTATTTTAGTTCTTTCCTGGCTTCTCAGTTATGAACACAGTCCTTTTTTTTTTTTTTTTTTTAGTAGTTGCGTGAAATAGGTCTATTGGATTTCTCAATAGTTTAAGAAAGTTTTCAGCAAGTGATGGAGGATCGATAGCTATTGGATTGTTAAGTAAGGGTTCAGAGGCATAGGGAGGGCACTCTGTGCCGTACTGTGTGTGTCGGGAGGGTGACAGAGGAGGCCCGTGATGCTATCTGCTCACAAACAAAGTTACTGGGAGGATGACAACTCAGTCCCCCTCAAAGTAGGTGCCTTGGGACCTCACACAGTTCTTCAGTGTTTGCTGATTGCAGCCGGTACACGTTCAACATTCTCAGGTGTCCTGCTTGCTGCAGGCCTTGCAGAATGTGGTTCGATTTCAACAGATTCCCGGCCACCGTTGAAGTGTTTGTGCCACACTTTTGTTTGTGCTGCACTCACGGCATCATCCCCGAAAGCCTTCCGAATCATCTGAATAATTTCAAGCTTCGCGCAAAATTTGGTGCAGATTCATCGCTCAACTCACTCAGTCATTTTGAATACGACAGTCACACAGCGCACACACTCACTCAACAGTGTCTACCACCCCCGCTCACTAGCACAGTGAAGTCATCATTGTTCACGCGTGTGCCTTCCAGTCCGCTCTCCTAGGCTGTCAAGTTACATCAACGCTGTTCAAATGGTTCTCACTAGATGAACCATGGCTGGACTTTTTCCGGACAGAGCATCCTCCCTCCCATTAACGCTGACCATTCCCTGTGCGTCGTTATGCCAACAGGGTCACTTTTACCCTGTTTACCCCCATGGAGAGGGGTGGGGTTAGAAAATAGAAGGGTGAGGACACCCTCCCTCCTGCCCTACGTGACCGAGGACCCACGGCCACCGCTCCGTTTTTCCAGGTCACAGTTCATAAACGCTGACCAACCGCCTCTGAGCATTTCCCCCCTGCTCTGCTGAGAGATGAGTGTCGGACTGCAGCTCCCAGGTTTTTAATGTTTGGAAGGGGCTGCACTCGCCACAGGGGAGGCAGAAGCTGGAGACCGTGGTTTGGAGGCCCAGGGTGGAGAACAGCCTCCTCTGTGTGTTTGCTAGCATATTCTCCCCTAAGCACTGCTTGCTTCCTGCCCCAGCACTGGGCACGCACAGAGCAACGGTCCAGTGTGCAAACCCGGGGATGAAGGTGAGCGTCGGCTTGCAGCGGGAAAGGGAGTCTGGGCTCCAGCGTCCCGATCAAAGGAAAAGGGCCTCCCCTTTTCTATCTGGTAACATTGTCGTTCAGCCTGAAGAGCTTCCTTTAGCCTTTCTTATAATGCAAGACTGCTGGCAATAAATGAGCTCATATTTTGTTTGTTGGGGCTGGAATTTATCATATGGTCGTTTTCCGTTAAATTTTTTGAGGAGCCTCCGTATTGTTTTTCCTGGTGGCTCCTCAGTTTACATTCCTACCAATAGTGCGCGAATGTTTCCGTTTCTCTACATCTTTGCCAGCACCTGTTATTTCTTTTTTTATGTATATAACAGCTATTCTAGCAGGTGTGAGGTGCTATCTGATTGTGGTTTTAATTTGTATTTCCCTGATGATTAGTGATGTCGAGCATCCTTTTATGAAACTGTTGGCCATGGGTATGTCTTTGAAAAATGTCTGCTCAGATTCTCTGCCCATTTTTAAATTGGATTATTTCTGGTTTTGCTGTGGCGCTGGAGGAGTTCTTTATATATTTTAAATATTAACCCCTTATGAGATAAATGATTTACAAGCAATTTCCTGTTCCATTCGCTAAGTTACCTGCTTATTTGGTTGATGGTTTCCTTTGCTGTGCGGAAGCTTTTTAGTTTGATGCGGTCTCACTTGTCTATTTTTGCTTTTGTTGCTTGGGCCTTTGGTGTCAAATCCAAGGAAGCATCACCAAGACCAAGGCCAAGGAGCTTAATATCTATGTTTCATTCTGGGAGCTTATGGTTTCCAGTCTTACATTCCAGCCTTTAATACAGTTTGAGTAATTTTTGTGTATGGTTTAAGGTAGTGGTTCATTTTCATTCTGCTGTACCTGGCTGTCCAGTTTCCCAAAACCGTTTATTGCAGAGACTTTTTCTCCACATGTATTTTGCTTTTTTTTGTCTATAAATTAATTTACCACATATGCAGAAATTTATTTCTGGGATCAGATTTATTTCTGTTGATCTACATCTCTGTTCTTATTCTAGGGACATGCTGTATTGATTTCTTTAGCTTTGTACTATAGTTTAAAGCCAGGGACTGTGATGCCTCCAGCTTTGTGCTGTTTTTCTCAGGACTGTTTTTTCAATTCAGGGACATCTGTGATTGCATACAAAGTTTAGGATTATTTGTTCTATTTCTAGGGGGGAAAAGCCATTCAAGTTTCAATAGGGATTACATTGACTCTGTAGATCGCTTGGAGTAATATGGACATTTGAACAACATTAATATTCCCAACCTCGAGCACAGAATATGTTTCCACTGATTTGTGTCTTTGAGAATCTTTTTATCAATGCCTCACAGTCTTTAGTGTACAGGTCCTTTGCTTCCTTGTTTAAATGTATTACCGGATCTTTTATTTTTTTGATGTAATTGTATATGTGATTGCTCACTTAAGCTCCCCTCTTGCTCGTTTGCAGCTTACGCGATCATTAACTGCTGCCAGTACTGGAGTGCGTGACGAGACCTGGGAGCAAGCATCTCCAAGGGCAGAGTCTGGTGCCTAGATGCAGGCTGATTAGCAGCCATGCCCTCCCGCAGGGCGGCGGCTTTTAAAGTATGCAAATATATGCAGCCCCTGAGCCTACTGGCAATCAGACCCAGGCAAGGGGAGGTGTTTCCTGGGTCGGAGTCAAAAGAATTGAGGCCTGGACCAGCTGGATCAGCATTTTCCTGGGAGATCTCTGAGCAGTGCAGGGAGAGGGGGGCGGGGGGGAGCGGGGAGGAGGCAGAGTGCGGAGGTAGCGTCCCCCAGCCCCTAACTGAGCCACGGAAGTGAGTCACGTTCCACTTGCCCCCCCCAGGACTGGATTTATGGCAGACGTGACATTTTCCTCTACTTTTTTGTCCCCATATGCATTGACAATAAACCCGTCATGTTAAACAAAGAAACTCCATTTTCCTTGACCCCTGGAAGAACAGACCAAATCTCGCTCTGGTAAGTCAGGAGGACGTTAATAAGGGAAGGGCCTGGACATGCTGGGGTGTCTCCAGACTCTGGAATCCTGGGTCCTGGGGTGCTGGTGGGGAGGGGTCCCACCCAGAATGTCACCTGGGACCTGGAAATCCTCCCTGCCTGAACCGGGTGTTCTATTCTGGGACGCCCTTTTAAGCCACGTGACAGACGGTGTCAATGGCTTCCACCTGGGACTCGCAAGCAGGCTGGATTCCCTCCGAACTAGCAACTGGGCTGGGCGATTTTGCTGTAATATTTATAGACATTAAATGTCTCATTCTGAATCTTTCAAGATGCAGGCGACTTCCGCCATCTCAGAGGGCCGGACCCCGTGTGAGTTCTCTCTGAAGCATGAACCCCCCCCCCCCCCGTGAGCACCGTCCGCTGTGAATGCGGAGTGTCCAAGTGGACAATTAAAATCGGGGACTATTCCGTCGGCTGCCAAGAGTCACTTGCCCCACGAACAGACTGTGCTGAGGGGCCTGCAGCTCCCCAAGAGCCCCCAAGGCTGGCTGGCTGCTCCACTGTGGACACACTAATTGCTTTTATTAATGAGGAGCGCTCGCTTTTTCTCCATCTCACGCTTGGTTGGTGAAGAATCACCGCTAGGAGCCAAAGCCCAGTTACAATATTTTTCTTCTAATCAAAACCAGCAGAGCATATTGTGAAGGAGGAAACAGGAAAATACAAGTTACATTTGAATTCTTAACAGCTTTTTAAAGTCGTGAACATTTTAGTGTGTAAAACCAACTTATTACCGAACGAATTTAAAACAGCTACAACACGCCCCCAGCCCCAGCCCCCATGACATGCTGAATGTTGTTAGCGCGGGGCTTCTGTGGGAGATTTGAAGACTGGATTTGGGGTTCGAAGATCAGGGTTCCTGTTACCTTTTCCTCCCTTGATGTTCCTGGGCTTCAGCCTCTTCCTCTGGGGAAGGGGACCACCCCAGGACCAGACTGTCTAACAGCCAGGGACCGGGGCTCCCCACAGACTCTGCAGGGGAACAAGGTGTTCAGCGGATGCTGGGGCTGTAACCTGAAACGATGCTGCTTACCCACACGCCCTGTGTTTATCCTTCCAGCAGAGGTTCAGTTACCGAGGGGAGGGGCGGTGCCTGCGTTCCCCTAAGCCTTCTCAATATCGTGCAGGGTGGGGGTGGGGTGGGGGGGAGCAGTCAGTGCATGTCTCTGCTCTCATTTTTTCAATGGCTCGTTGTGCACAAAGACCAGCAACTTTGGAGAGTCAGGAAGAAAGGGACCCCCTTGCTCCTGTGTCCAGAACTACCACGATCCAGAACTGAAGGGGACATTTTGAGGGGGATCACTGTTCTCTCGACAATAGTTTCCCTTCAAAAGAAAAATCACTTTTCTCACCATTTGGATAACGAACACCAGAAAAAGAAAGCATTTTGTCTCAGGCAATGTTGAAGATTCAGGAGAAAGTGCACAATAGTGGTGGAAATAGAACAATAAATTGAAAAAAAAATAGGTAAAGAGAGACCAAGAGGAGAGAGAATGCTGGCGGTGGGGCGTAGGGATGGAAAGTAAATAAAAACCAACAAAGAGAAAAGCATTTGAAGAGAGATGTTAGTTTAGCCAGAGAGATCGAAACATTTGAAATCGACTTAAAAACCCATATTACAAGGAGCTAATTTTGGAATCAAGGTCAATCAATACACAACATCGTGCGAAATTCTGTGTGAAAAGAGGAATGAACCCGTTGAAACCCCTATTTACATAGCTTAGCGTGTAGACCTAGTGATTCACGGTAACACACCTGTGATTACAGGTATCATTGGCACTCATAATGTTTTAGTTTTTCCTCCAGGTTTGTATTTATTACAGACTCTCTCACCTTAGAATTCTGCATGTCCATCTGTCTCCGTTGCCAGAGTGAATCCTCGCGGGCCAGCGCCTCGTCTCATCCGATTCTCTATTATCCGCAGCGCCCAGCGTAGTATCTGCTGCCACACACTCGAGGTTTAATGAAACTGTAAGTGGAATCGAACTGTTTGGAGACTTCAGCATCTCCTCCATGTGGGGAGCTGCGTGGGAGCCCGTGCGCAGGCGCGCCTGTGCTAGGTCGTTCTGGAGAATCGCATTTGGGTTTTCGATTCTCCAGTTAGAAATGCGACAGGTGTGTGTGTGTGTGTGTGTGTACACATGTGGGTGCAGAAGGGTGTGGGGGCGGGGAGGCCATGTGGTAGGTGACTGCAGTGTGTAATAAACAGGTCATTTCAACCGCCGGGCAAGAGATGACTGGACCGGGTTTTGGCAATAAGGGTCGTGAGAAGTCAAAAGATTAGGGGCGTGTTTTGTATACAAAACTGACTAGAGCAGCTGATGGATTGGATACAAAACATGAAGAGAGAGAAAAACCAAACAAAGGTGATTTCTAGGTGTTGGCCTTAACGCCAGGTGAGTGATAGACCCCTTGGTTGAGATGGAGACCAGAGGGGAAAGCAAGGGACCGATTTTGTGCATATTAAGTTTGAGAAAAGTGCTGTGGCTGGTGTAGCTCAGTGGATTGAGCTCCGGCCTGTGAACCAAAGGATCACAGTTCCATTCCCAGTCAGGGCACATGCCTGGGTTGCAGGCCAGTTCCCAACAAGGGACGCACAAGAGGCAACCATACATTGATATTTCTCTCCCTCTCTCCCTCTCTCCTTCCCTTCCCCTCTAAAGATAAATAAATAAACTGTTAAAAAAAAGTTTGAGAAAAGTATTGACTTTCTCACTGTAGCAAGGCTGTGGGTGGAGGAGCCTGGAGTTCAAGGAGGAGGAGGTTGGAGGAGGTGGTGGGAAGGATGTGTGAGTGGTCAGCGTGTGGGTGGTATTTCAAACCAGGGAACTGGACAGAAGCCAGTGTGGGCAGGAAAGTGAAGCCATCCGAGGCCAAGGCCTAAGGCACTCTGATGTCCATGGAGGGCTCATGGGGAAAGGAACCAGCCAACCGAGGGGCTTGGGAGGTGACCAGAGGGGTGACAGAAAGACCAGGAAAGGGGAGGGTCCCAGAAGCCAGGGAGGCACTCAGAACAGGGTGTGTGTCGGGGCGGGTGGGAGCACAGGAAATGCTGGAGGAAAATTAGCTGCTATTGTTACTTCTCCTTTTGAGATGCTGCGATCCCCAACCGGTGCTTGGTGCTCTGGCCTCAACTAGGGCTGCGTTCCGGTTGTTTGTTTGTTTGTTTGTTTTTTAGCGTTCACTCCTATCTTTATTTATTTTCTTTTCACAGCAGCACAATTTACAGTAGGGCTGTGTTCTTGACAGCTTTGCCCGGGGCAATGGGGCCCGAGCGCCAGCTGTGTCCAGTTCTAAGCTCAGCTACTACTTCGCAGAGAAATCGATTGAGTTGAAGAGTTAGAAGAAATACCGCATCTGTTCATTGGTGACTTTGAGAAGAGGGGTTTTAGTGAAAGGAGGCAACTTCTAAATGTACTGGCTGCGGAGAGCACAGCAGCAGGGTGAGTTGTGTGTGGATCCGGTTTGCTCTAAGGAGGGACGGAGAAAGAGGGTCACGTCCGGAGGAGGATGCGGGCTCAAGGGAAGCTTTATATTATTTATGTAGAATGGGGGTATTTTTCTAGAATGATTTCATGCTGATGGCAATGAGCCAATGGAGAGTCCAGGTTGGTGCTGTAGCAGGAGGAGATGACAATTCCAGACGTGAAGCCTTTGGTTAGGTAAGAAGCGAGGTGACATCCAGTGTTCAAGTGGAGACCCGGGGCTTAGATAAGAGCACACGGGGGATCGTTGGAGATGTGGGGTCAAGTTCAAGTCCATCTGGTGTCTTTGTCAGCCGTTGTTATGCATTTTTCTTCATCTACATCATGCACATGTTGTCTTTAATCATATGTAAGGATTTTTCCTTTACTCAGGCAGGCAGCTCAGAATCACTAATCTTACCTCTGTAAGTCCAGGGATTTGTGTAGTATTCTTAACAAGGCTACATGTCCACCCTAAAATTATTTTTAAAGGCATTTGTAGTTCTTCTCATATGTTCATAACACATATTAGCATTTTATTCCATGTAGATGTTTTGGTTTGTATCAATGTCTAACTTCATTTCTATGAAAATGGGTTATAACGCATGCCAACATCACTTTTCAGAGATCCACCCTTCTTTCCTCGGAAGGCCACGTCGGTGACACGCAGGGCTCCGGTTTTGGACTTTCCACGTGTGCTTGTGTGGTGCGTCGCTCGTCTGCTCCTGCCCCACCACCGTGTGGCTTCGCCACTGACACTCCCGGTGTCTGACAGCAGCAGCCCCCGTTCAGATTTCTTTCAAACACTCTGGCAAGTCTGTCTTCCAGATGAAATTGACTTCAGATGAATCCAGTTCAGTACAATCATCACCTTGTAAAATAGCATTTAAAATCCCGAAGAACTTTGGATGGGAACCGAGTCGCATGCACAGAATGATCAGGGGGAGAATTAACACTTACGATACGAGGGCTTTTCCTAGAGAGCTGGGTTATTCTGGTGTTTGTTTGGGTCCCCTCTTAAGCCCTTGGGACCAGTTTTACAGCTTTCTCCAGGGAAGAGTCCCTAGGGCACTGCTAAGACCTTTTCTAACTCCGACGAAACAAGAGGCACCGCTACCGTCTCCACGGCCCTTGGAGCAAACCGGCCTCTCGGAGCCCTGGTCTCCCTGTTCAAAGCGGGTTGTTGCCACGAGTGAGTGAGCTGCTGCCTGTGCCGAGCTAACTCAGCCCCGGCGCTGCCCTCGCCGCGTCTCCTGTGAAGCCCCGCAGCCACCGGCAGCCCTGTGTACCCAGCCACGGCCTCTGCACTCCCCGTCCCGAAGGTGTGGGAAGGGGCGATTTGAGACTCTCAGCTCCCGGGGTCCAGGAGAGAGCTCCGAGGGGCAGGATGCTGCTGAGAACTTCGGGGAGATGATAACGCTGGCTCACGTTGTCATAAAAATACGTGAAGAATTATTTCGGAATGGCTCTATCATTGGTTATTTGTATTTGGTGCCACATTTTTAAGATAATTGAAAGGAGATCTACATGCAAAAGCCAGACGCATGAAGCTTTAAAATGTTTTAAAGGCAGAAGGGGACTTTGCTATACGTAAGTGCCCTGTGTATCAGCATATTGATACATACAGTCAACAAGCGCATCTCTGAACCAGCCGTCTCTGTACATGACGTCCACTTCGTACTTAACAACCGGAACTCACGCCGTGTGATGTTAAAGATACCGAAATCGGGTGCATTCACTACTACTGCTTTTACACAAATCACAGAAGTGCCCGTTGCTCACCCAAACCAAGAGGTAACAGCAGGATGACTTTGGATCGCTCCATTTCTTCTCTAACGGTTTTATTCCCAGAACCCAAAGACCTATCAGGCTCTTCATCTGTTAAAAATTTTTTCCTACAAATTATTAAATGATCTTAATCTCAGAAGTCCCAAGAGCACGTTACTTCACAGACCCACCGATGTCACACAGGAAGTGTCCGCAGGTCCTCTCCATTTCCGTCCCTCTGTGAATAACAGTTTCGGACCACACACCCCAGGAATGTCTAGAGTGGGCTGATCGGGTGACGCTCGCTGCTCTACGGCGCCCACTGACTCACTGACTGGGGAGGGAGTGAAAGGTGATGAACGACAGAACATCCATTTCCCAGTCTCCCTCTGTCTCTCCACTGAAATAAGGAAGCGCATCCAATTATAGGACATGTTGGGGGTCTCCTTCATCTAAGTGTCAGCATAATAGCTGAAGGGGGGCACTACCGGGCTGGTGCCGCACCGGCTGTGAGAGTTGCAGAATCACTTCTGACTTCCAAGGCTTCAGCACACGCCGCGCAGCTCACCGAGGTAAGCAGGGAAAGGGCAGCCTTGGCCTCCGGGGAGCGTCCTCGGAAGAGCGCGGTCACCGGGATACTAGGTCACCGCAAAGCTGCTTCTGACAGCCAGGCAATAAGGGAGAAAATGGCCCATGCAATATTAAATCCTCTGCGCTGCTCAAGAAAGAAATAGGCTCCCATTGCAACGCCCCCTCGGTCTGCTACCCAGGACGCACGGACACCAGGTCCATCAGCCTGCTGTGTCTGTCTCTCAACACTGCGACTTCACTTCGTTGGAGAGCAGGGTCAACAGGGAGTTTGGTCAAAGAACAAGCTGCCGGTGACCAGAGGGCGGTGAAGGTTTATAAGAAACGCAAAACTAAACAATGCAATTTGCATCCCTACACCCTGCAAGGCCATCCCTGGTTACTGCTCTCCTCTTCTTCTTAGTTAAGCTGATGAAGACGAACTTGAAAGTAACAGCGCTGTAAGAACAGTCAAGGAATGGTTGACTGATTGGAAGAAGGGCGGAGACCCGCAGACACACGGCGTACACAAAGAAAAACAGGGCTTAAAACAACAAGGTCAGCACGGTGTTTTTGGTTGACTTGCCGAGTGAATGCACCCATGAAATCCATCACACTTCATTGTACGGAAAATGTGGGTCAATATAATTCAGTTGAAAATAAGGCTCTATATGATTACAGATAGAAACCATTCGGGAGAAATGGAGAGGTTACTGAAGGAATGGGGAAAAATAAAGAGAAGTGAGCAAACTCTGACCCGGGAAGAGCTCCGAGGACCGAGGGGAGAGAGCGAGGAGGTTTGGGGCAGAGAGCAGGCTTCCCGTCTGTCACTTGCTGCTTACAGGGCCCATCGGGATTCGGGGGAGGTGTCTCGCGTGAGGAGGGTTTTTACAGGAAGGATTTGGAGAAAAGGTGAGGCTGGCTGTCTGAGCAACTCTCGCTGCGGAGCAGCCGGCGGACGCCTGCTCGCGGAAGAGAAATGAGGGATGGCCAGGAGCCCTGGCTCGGCGCTGGGAGGAAGCAGAAACGGAGCCAGGGTGGGGGGTGGAGCGGGGGGGATGCGGCTTTTTCAGGGGACAGCGGGCTAACAATGGCCTAGTCCCAACACAGAGACTGTAAGGAATTTCAATCAAATGAGAATGAACACCGTCAGCAAAGTGAGAACAAGGGCAGTAAGCAGTCAGGGCCCCCGTCTCTGCGTCCTGCATTGCATCATCACTGAGTGTCCCTGCTCTGGATTCCGGAGGCACTGTGACCTGTGTGGGGTGGGGGGCGGGGGCACCCTCCAACCATGGCATTTCCAGAAATAGCAAAAGATGATGCAAAGTCACCCCCAGGAAGTAGACATTGTCATCCTTCTGTCATCCTTACGGGAAACGTAAAAATAGCCAGAGCTTGTTGAACACAGTGCTTCCCGTTTAGCAGGTGCTGCTCTGAGCGCCTCACCCAAGGGCCCAGCGCAGCTCAGTGCTGTTTCCTTCCACCTCTGCGTCGTGGTTGAGGACCGTGAGGTACAGAAAGGTTAGGTGACTCTCCCAGGGCCCCACGGCCAGGAAGCAAGGCAGCCTAGATGCAACCCCAGGCTCCAGAGCCCACGTCCACGGCCGATCCGTGTTGCTGCCTCCCCGGACCCCAGCCCAACACTGACTATGACCTTGGACAAATTCCCCTGCCTTCCAAGGACCTCGTCATCACGGGCAGACAGGACACACAGGAGCACACCCAGCTGTTTTCATTTCCAGGTTGGGCAGACAGGCCTGCGTGTGCCTGGCACCTTGGCGGGCGATCCGGCTGCTGTACCTCTCCTACCTGGTTCACTCACGGAAACGCTAACCCCTTCTAGCTCTTAGAGAAATTGTCATTGTCCTGTCCTGTCTCTTCCCAAGTTCGAGCACATAAAGGGCTATTTATAAATCCTTGTTTGCTGTCAGATTTAATTTTCAAAGTGATACAACCATCGCTTACAGGTGCCTAAGGTAACTAACCAGGCACCCAGTTAGGTTAGGCCTTGACCTTATCTGGATTGTCTAATTCCTGCCATTTTTTCCCCCTGAAGCGTGATATTGGGTTTCTGGGTTTGCAAATGTGTTGACTGTGTTCCCTTGTGTCTGCTCTTTTGTGAGCCGCATTGCTGATTTACAGGTCAAATTCACCCCATAGTAATGGCCATAGAATGGAGCAGGGCCGGAAGGTGGAAGACAGGGAGAGTAATTGGATTTGTGCTAACTGGAATAAAAATACATGAATAAGTACTCTGACTAGAGAAATGGTATCTGAGCAAATCGGTTATAAAATACCCCCGTCTTTCACGAGAGGAAAAAAAGGTGATGCTGATGGAAATGCATTTTCTTTTAACCCTTTGATAGACGTCTTCGTGTGCAAGGCAGTGTTCTCCACTTCCAGGTTTCGCTGCTCTCCTGCCCTCAATCCATCCTTGCCTCGGTGATTCCAGAGCATAATGGGGCATCTCCTTTTCAACCCCAATAAATCACAGTATTTGTTGCTCAGCTTCTTGAACAAGAGTTATTCGTTTGTTAAAATGGACATGCGAGTGTGTTGGGCCATCTAAGCTGCTAAAGATATCTCGGATTGAAGAAGGAGACTTACAAATGAGGCAATAAAAATAAATTACACGACATTAAATTTGCTTAGTAAGCAAGGTAGTAGAGGCTCGGCACCGAACGTGCTGAGTGAGCAGGCTTCGGCTCCCGCAGGAGCGGAGCGCCGCGTGGCGAGCTTGCTAACTCTGCGCCGTTGCGTCAATGCGTTACTGGGAGGGCACTGGATGTCGGCACCTGTCACTCAGCCTGTAGGACAGGTTCGCTGCTCCCCTTCTCCTTCCCGAAGCCTGTAACTCAGGGCTAAAAATTCATATCTTCTGTTAATTTTAAAGGGCCAAATTTGGCACACACAGTCTAGTACTTAAAATGGAACTTTATTTCAGGAGAAAATGGGGCTTCACCTGAGTGAGACATTATTAAATATTGCAGAAGGTTACTAGCTCGGCTGTTAAATCTAAGCAGGGGAAAAGCCATGGATGCCGTGGGGAAGAACGCACTTGTTTCTCTATGCACCATACAAACAGACTTGCAACCACATGAAAATACTTAGCTGGCCAATTGTGACCCCCCCAGAAGAGTTGACTCTTGTTTGGGGTGCCCAGTGGAGGTCTGTCTGACCGTGAGGGGGATAGAATAAAGCCTTTCAGCCTGACCCTCCCCTTTTACGGAAAACTGGAAGACTTAGAGTTTGGGCGGTAAGAGTGAACCACCCACGGTGAGAGCAGAAATGAGACAGATCCCACCACTCGGTTGGTACCCGATGACCCGGGAGCACCTGCAGGTGCCCACGTGCTTCCAGCGGACAACCCTGTGTGTGGTGTGGCCTCTCCCCAGCGAGCTGAGGTCCACAGCATCATCATTGGGCATCCCCAGCTCCTTGGCCCAAGGCAGCATCTGTCAGCATTTGAAAACTCATGCCTCCTTTTGCTGTGCTTGGTAAACTTGTCCTTCCCTCAAGCCTTCCGTTCTGCCCCATAGCTCTCAACTCGGGGAGCTATATTGAAATGGAAATATAAAGGCTACCCCAACACAAGACTTCTCATTTCTGTACTTCTTATGACGTGTAGCGAATTAATTACCAGTCAGATATATTAGCTCTTCCTCTGAAAGCAGGTGTTAATTGGAGGGAAAGAAGTTTAAGGGAAAATGCCTAGAACAGCGCTTGGTACGTAGCAAGATCTCCAAAGTGTCCGTTCTCTAGCTGGGTTGCTGGTGGTGAGGCTGGAGAACAGGCAACCAGCGTCTCCAACCCTCCTGGACGCTGCCCCTACTCGACAACGTTCGGGCTGGGCCTGACCGTAGGTCCCCAGCAGTGAGGGCCCAAACCCCACTGGGCTGATTGTTACCAGCAAATTGAAGAACGGCTGCAAGGGACAAAGAGTTAGTCGATTATTAGCTCTAATGTTTTGCGTGAGGTTTTTTTTTTTTTTCCTTCAGGGTATTAGTATCCTGAATCTTCCTTCATACATCTTACTAGTCTGTTTATTTTGCCCACGTTTATTCTCATGGCTCATTCACACGAAGCCTTTTGTGGGCAGAACTGAATCTCTAACTCTATTAATGACCAATTTGCGTTCGTAAAAGCTTACAACATCTAAAAGCTTAAGCTATTTATATATCTACTTCCTATCAACACAGTTTCAAGTATGCTCGATTTATTATTCATTTATACCTCTTTTAGAACTAAGAAATCCCAGCCAACAAAATCATTTTCTTTCTTCCTCCCAGCCATTTTGAGTAAAAAGAAGACACTGGTTAAATGCAAATTGCTACCACCGTCCCGTGGGCACGCTCGAAGCCGCTCCTCACCGCGCGCACGGAGCGTCCTTCCCACGAGCACCAAGGAGCTCCGCCGGGAAGCAGACGTGATGGTAGGAAACGCAGAGAACAGCTGTGGTGTCCCGTGGCTGCTGCGGTTGTACCCTGGGCTCCGGGGTCAAGGACAACGCACACATCCAATGACCGAATGTCGTCTCTTCTTTCTGTGGGGGCTCGGTGGGGCCTTCGGAGAACCACCACGCCCTTCCTCTGGCACCTGGCTCCTCGTACCATCATTCCCTGCGCAGGTGAAGCTCCTTCCAGCTGGTCACAGAGGATGCTGCTTCACACCCAGCTTCTGACCACTCACCCGTCAGCGCCCTCCCCCGATGGCCACTTTGACCCCTGGGTGGTCAACCGGCCAAAAGTATTTTAAAAACACACTTTTAATTTTGGAATTGCTTCAGATTTACAGGAAAGTTTCAAAGGTAGCACAGAGATTTCCCATATACATTGCATCCAGTTTCCCGATTGTTAGCCTCCCACGCAGGAGCTTGGGATATTGGACAAATGGACGCGCCAATATTTATACTCTGTTATTAACTAAAGTCTGTACTTCATTCCGACTTTTATTTTTTAACCTAGCACCCCTCTTCTGCTCCGGGATCCCACGTTACATGGACAGGTCCTCTGAGCCGAGCCGCTCGCTGCTCAGACTCTCCTGGTTTTGGCGAGTTTGGCAGTTTTGAGGAGGACTGAAACCGATCTGGTAGCGTGCCCTTCGCTGATGTTTGCCTGGCGGTCCTTCGGGATTCCCCTGGGCCCACGAGGTTCTGAGCAGGACGACCGCCGGAGCAGAGCACCACCTGCTCACTCCACACCGAGAATGTGCGCTATCAGCTTCACTTCCGCTGTCGCCGCTGACCTTGGCTCACCGGCCGATGACGTGTTTGTCAGCCTTGCCCACTGAAACACTTCTCTTAATGCACCTGCTCTTCCCACCGTCCCCTTCGGCAGGAAGTCCCTCTGTGCGGTCATCACTCAGAGAGGGAGGCGGTGCCCCGCCCCGGTGAGGTGAGGCAGGAGGGACTTCCTGCACACACTCAGCCCCGTGGCCCGGGTGGTCTGTCAGGTCCTGTCCTCTCCAGCATTGGAGCCCCCGCCCTGAAGAGTGTAGGAGCCGCTCTGTTTGGTGTCCTGCTGTGCTTCCTAGTTCGGTTGTTCGCAAAGCCTGGCCCTGGCCCGGCAGCATCAGCATCGCCCAGGAACTTGCCCGGGAACTTGCCGCAAACGCAGATTCTCAGCCCTGTGCCCTCCCACGGCCTCAGAAACCCTGGGGCCGGGGCCCTGATGTCTGCCTTTCGGTGAGTTTGCCGCCGGATGCTGACGCACGCGCTGAAGTTCGCAGACCACGCGGTTCGCAGCTTCCGCGTTCTCTTCCCTAACTTGACTCAGCTCTTCTAGAATCATCAATCCGTGTAGCCCGCGATCTGACAGAAGGTAGAGGCTCCAGCAACGAGCCGCAATTTCATTTCGTATTATCACCTGCTCTCGACGTCGGACCCTGTTATTTTCCGAGGTTAGCGTCAGCTCCTTGCTGCTGCTGGCCCTGGGAGCCTCCCTCCCTCTTACCGCTTCTCCCAGCTCTGCCCGTACCTTTTATTAAAACCTTTTCAGTTAAAGCTGTTTCCAGGTGCTTTATGTTCCTGTCGGAACCCTGATGGGCACGGCGCCCTGAAGGCATATTTGTCTTTGTAAAGGACCACAAAAGGGATGCTTGTTCCAAAGAGGAGAACTGGTAAACTTGTACTTTTAGGCTTTGGTTATTTGAGGGTGAAGAACATCCCAACACTCTTCCAAAGAAACAGCTATATTTATGGTCTGCATTCTGTGGGCTAGAACGCCGCCAAGTCCGTTGTATATTACCTATTTAACTGTCACGGTAACAATCAGGAGGTTTTATTGTTTCAATTCCCCCAGAAAGCAACGCTCAGAACAGCTGTGTCTTGCATCAGGTTACAGAGCTGGGGGCGGGAGCCCAGGACGGGAGAACCTGTCCGACGACCTACAGCCAGCCACGGCCAACGCTGCATGCACCGCGGTGGGCTGCTGGTCAGGGAAGCCAGGAGGCCGAGGAGCAAACTCTGCAGAGGCTGGAACGCAGCTTAAGTCGTGAGGACGAGGACAGAGAAGGACACCAGGGGCCTGAAGGTGCCGCCTGGAAGACGGAGTGAGGACAGAGTTAAGAAGTCAAGGTCATGAGTGTCGCAAACACGTGTGCCTGTTCTCAAAGGTTAGGCTGTAACGGCAGAAGAAACTGGTACAGTGTTGGTAGGTAAAGGCAAAGAGCAACAATACCTTGTGTTGCAACTAAATGTGGACCAAAGCAGCAGTTAGAGGGGACAAGTATCAGGAACGCACCAGTGAACATTTGGGCGCCAGTGAGATGGTAGCTTGTGCACGCCCCTCCATCGGGCCTTTCCGGGTCACCTCAGCCCTGGACGGAGGGTGACAGTCACTAGGACAGGCTGTGACCTCATGCCCAGGGGGGCTGTGACAGACAGAGCCCTAACCATCAGCACGGTAGCTGGCTCATGGCCCTTCCCATCCTGCATGCAAACGTCAGCCCCCCAAAGGCGTACAGTGGGTCGCAACTCCAAGTGCCCCCTGGGCGCAGGAAGATGCCACCGTCCATAAACAGTGTCAGGAAGTGGCTCACACGGTCCCAAGTAAGTAAGTGCCGGCCGAGCAAGTGGGAACGAGGACAGTAGCTGGACCGAAACACCACTTCCCAGACACGGGAGGCGAACCCGGGACGCCTCACCCCAGCTCTGGGCCCTGCGCTGGCTGGCGGGCTGCGGCCAGCGCCCCTTTGTGGAGCCTCTCCCACGGCGGCCAGAGGGTCAGGCAACACCGAAGTCCGCTTTCAGACGTGGCAAACGCCATGGAAGAGCCAACGAGAGAGGAAGGAGCGCGGCAGCGAGGTCGAAGGCCTCGGAGGAGGAAGTGCTGAAGCCTGGACATCAAGGGCTTTTGACACCCTCTCTTATGTTAGCAGAAACGGACCATTCCAAATGCCCGAGCAAAGCTTTTCCAAGGATCGTGCGGGCGGGGCCCAAGCCTGAGGTGGGGAGGCTGCTGCAGGCTCGGGGTAGGTGTGCGTGGAAGCAGGAGGCAGGGGACGGAGTGTCAAAGCGGGGTGAGCCGGAGACCCCGCAGGAGCCTGGAAGAGCCCCGGCTCTCCCCGCCCCGTTATTTGGAGGCCCCTCCAGGCTCAGGTCTCCGGAAGCCCCTGATGCAAGGGGATGCCCTCTCCTTTCTTTTCTGGAAGTCGGGTCCTGCTTCTGGCCGGCTCTCCGGGGGCTCTCACGTGGCAGCAACAGGCGCCCTTGACCTTGTAAGCAGGCGGGCAGGCTGTTGTCGAGTCTCAAATGTGATTAAAATGCCTCTGCCGTTGAAAGCCGGTTTGGCTGTTCCTCTCTCCTGTATTCAGAAGAGCCCCTGGGGGCCTGGCTGGGAAACTCAGCGGCACTGTTTGGAACAGACTCAGGAAAGGCTGCCAGCCAGACAGGGGATTTCAATAACCGTGCGGCCAAACGAGTAATCAGAGAGACCGGGCACCAGGGGCGCACGGTGGAGAACCCTGTGACCTCCTCACGGTGGAGTCCTTGCGGTAAATGAGCTCTGAAAGCAGTGCTTCATTGTACAAAGCTCGGGCACTTCAGGGAGGACCGTAGGGGACCCCGGTCCCCTGGGACACACAGAACCCTGTTCACTGAAGTCAGAGAATAACTTCTCAACGGTTCTGTGGCCAGTCCAGCTCCCGAACAGTTCGGGAGAGGGACGGCTTGGCCCCAAAGTGTCCTCTGTCAGCAGATAAGCCCAGATAGAGTACACACGTTCCTGCCTTAGCCACGTGGCTTTGAAGCCAGGCCAAAAGGTTGCCGGTTCCATCTCGGGCTGGGGTGTGTATGGGAAGCAACTGATTTGATATTTTCCATATTTCTCTCTCTCTTTCTCTCTCTCTTCCTCACTTTCTCAAATCAATAAATATATCCTCGGGTGGGGATTAAAAACAGAAAAAATACATTTCCCTCGCTGGTTTCAGCTTGAATCTTTCCTCTCTCCATGGCTCCTTGCAGCATGGAAGAGGTGGTGCTTGAAGGCTGAACAAAGGCAGGTGTTAGGTGAGCGGCCGGCACCCCTTCCCCGGAGCAACGCCGATGCATCACAGCCCCCACGCAGCCACCCGCCCCCTCCGCGGCTTGTTTTAATTGAAACCGATGAAGCCGTGGAGCTGACTGGGTTTGCATAAATCATCATCGGTGTTACATTTCCAAGGGTAATCACAACATTAATATACCAAGCAGGAAGGGAAATAATTAAAATTTAGCACATCGCAGTATTGAAGTTTCCGAAATTAATCTCGTGCACCTTTCCCCAGTGCAGATGAGCAATTGCCGCAGCGCACGGATGGGGCGTCAAAGGCACCCCGCCCTGCACGGGCCCTCGGCAACCCCGACACGTCCACATCCTTCCCACGCGGCAAACTGCTCGGATTTTAATTCCTTTTCCTTTCTGCTCTGGTGGTGCTAGGACGTTTCTTTCTTTTTCAAAAATGGTTCACCTGCCTTTAAGCTAAATGGGTGGCAGGGAGCCGTGCCAAGCAGCCATCCCGTAAATCTGGGAGCGCAGGAGAGAAAAGATGTTCCCACCGGAGACTTCGGAAGACAGTCCCAGCCCAGGAAGTGAGCTCGGAGATGTACGACGGGGAGGAACCTGTGGGGATGAGCATCTCATCTCAATATATCAGCAAGAAAGCAACAAAACATCCAGGCTGGATCCCGTAGCGAGCCACAGGGGTAAGACACACACTGAACAGCTCGCTTGCTTTGGTGAAATAAGGGTTGTTAATGCTTGGCGTCTTATAAAAGCAAATGAGCAGAGAAGCTCCCCGTCGTGACACACAGTCTCACACGCAGACGACCGCTCGGAAACAGCGCTGTTTTGCTGAGGACCCCACCCCAGAGTCGTAAGAGGAGGAGGAAATCGGACCTAGAGGCACAGAAATAGCCGTTGTAGCATCTCTGTCAGCGGGAGGTCAGGAAGAGACTCCCTCCGGGGAACAAGACCCCTGGCACCCAGACAGCCTCCCAGCTACCAGCCGACGTTCCCCCAAACTGTGAAGTGGGTGACTCGACCCTCGACCGCTTGCTCACCCCTGACTCACCATGACCTTTTTTTTCCTGTCAACGTCACACATGCTGTGGGTGTTGAGGATCTCTGAGTGTCTGAGCAAAGGAGCTAATGAGTCCCCATCGGCCTTTCGAGAATTCCTTGGACAGGCAGTTCCCCTTAGACTTCATCGATGGAAAGGACCCTGAAGAAGAATCCCCAACGGTGGACCTTCAGACACCAGGGAAGGTGGGTTCGCAGCAAGACACGGGGGACTGTGCCCAGTGTGTCTCAGGTTATCCAGGTCATCGGTCCCATGCTGCCTGCAGACACCACCCTTTCCTCCATTAAAAATTCCCCTGGTAGGTCAGGCCGTCCTCAGATGGGGGGACGCAGGAGCAGACACCGAGGGAAAGGAGAGCCATCAGTTGGAGTGAAGCCGCTGAGCGTCACCTGGCCAGCGAGGACCCCCAGCCAACCAGGACCGGAAACGGCTTTGCTTGGGAAGCAGCAGGAGCCCTCACTGGAGCATCTTGCGCTGCCTTCTGGCACCAACTTTCCCATGTAAACCTTCTCAGCGCGGCTCTTCCTGTTCACACCGAGACCGCAGACAGGACCGAGTCCCCTGGAACGCTGCGAACACGGCCTAAACATAAGTTGGTGTCAATGGCCATGATCAAAACCGTAATACCTCTCCAGGTTTTCCCTGGCACACGCCCCAAAACTTTGCTGCTCTTACATCACCCCTCTCCTCCAGTTCTTGGAAATCTCAGGGGGCAGAACAATTCGGTGATCGCAGGTGCTTTCCATTCACGCCCAGTGCGGGGCGTTTTGATCGAAGGCTTATTAAGGGGGGGGATGGAAAGCAGGAAGCAGAGAGAAAGGAGGAGGAGGACGAGGAGGGGAAATGGGCGGAGGGAAGGGGAGCAGAGCACAGGGAGAGGGGGAGGGGGAGGAAGGAGAAGAAATCCAAGCGGAAACTCCATCATGCTTCGCAAGCAGCGTTGCTGTGAACTCCTTCCCCATCCCCTCAGGGGCTTGCTTGTCACCCCTGCCTTCCAGGACCGTGGTGACATGACCACCCCGAGCCACACTTACGAACACACAGCAGGAGCTATAGTATTTCTGGAACTTCTGCCACTTGGTTCCGAAGTAGCCCACCACCAGGGCGGTTTAATCGAGGGTCTCTTACTTTCCCTCCAAGGGTCGTATCTATAAATCACTGTGACAAGAGAGCAAGAGACACGTTGCTTCCACATTTTGCTTCGGTTCAGATCACGTTGCATTTGATGACCTGGTCCTCAAGCATAGTCCTGTAACCGTCACCGAGGACAATAATGGAATATGGAGCACGCAGCACAGGTGAGAAGGGATGGCTGGAACTCTTTGACTCTGACAGGCAAAGTGGCGACTTGAAGGAGGGTCGGAACACCATGGGTCGCCTCCCTGAGGCGGTTTGGGTGCCGTCCGTCCGTATGGGCCGAACCCGAGCAAGCAGCCGGCCAGCCCGGAGGCTCAGCGCAGGAACGAGGGGATGCAGCCCCAAGGACCACTGGGCCGTCCCTCAAGTCGCTGAGGCGATTCCATAAATGAGGAGAGCTAGCGTGTCTTCAGGAAAAAAAAAAAAAAAACATAAAAAATGAGAAGTTTGGTATTCTCCTTTGCCTGCTGACCTTCCCTCACTCGGCCCCCAATCAGAGGAAAATACAAGGCGTGGCCTGTAATACACTAGTTCCTCTAGCCTGTCTGTGTCTCCCAGAAAGTCACGTGTCGAAACCCACCCCTCAATGTGACGGTGTTGGGAGGTGGTCCTTTGGGAGCTGAGGAGGCCCCGAGAGTGGAGCCACTGTGGTAGATAGGACGGATGCCCTTGTGTAAGGGACCCTGCAGGCCTCCCCGTGCCTTTCCCCATCGAGGACAGCCAGGTGAGACCAAGGAAGCAGGGGCTCCCAGACCCGGCATCCACCCGCAGCTCGATGTCGGGCCTTCCAGCCTCCAGAACTGTGAGAAATAAGCATTTGCTACTGAACCAGCTGGTCTGTGGTGTACCATGGAAGCAGCTCAGACAAAGACAATAGGAATTAGGGAAGGAAATGTCTCTTGGAGGAAATGCAGAATCTGTGAGCAGGATCTGTGAGCAGGAAGCGGCCCAGTGCCTGGCACAAAGTCAACCCTCAATTACATTTCAATTAAACAAGTGACCTGTTCACTCCGGCCCCCCCCCCCCCCCCCGCCCCGGGGAACTGGGCTGAGGGCAGACTCCAACCCAGCCCAGACCCAGACACGACAAACGGCTCCGCGTTCTTCCTCCTCTAACGTCGGGGAATTCTAGACGCTACGCAGACCCCTGTCCCCGGAGGCCAGTCCCAAAGCCGGGGGCTGCGTGGGGATGGGAAGGGCGGGACCCCAGCCTGCCTGTGTTCACCACCAGATAAAACTAAGGTCTGTGTCCCGTTTTGAGCGGTGACTTGCTTCAGTTCATGCGAACGGCAGGAGTTCGGGGGGCGGAGGAGGAACGGGCACCGGGCAGGCACCTTGGGAGCATTTTCCGAAGGCCCCTCACATGGGGTTTAAATGTCTCCCTTTGCGCTGTGGTCTCAGTCTCACCTAGAAGAGAAAATGCTTTCTCATCGGGCTTGTTTGCAATTTTTAAACCTATTTCCTAAATATTTTATAATATTTAAAACAGTACGTAATGAGGCCTCTATGCCTCTTGAGGCAGAAAGTCATTAATATGTGATACTTAATGGCACTTTTCATCATTAAATCTCTTTGTAGACGTTAATTAAGGGGAAGATACTTCATCTCTTTAAAGGTGCGATTAGGTTCCCGTCATCGCATTTCCTGAATATCAGTTGCAACGGGAAGCGAAGTATATCAAAGCTAAAATACAAATTGCCAAAGGTTGGCTTCACACGTGAAAATAAGCCTTTGTGTGCTTCCGCTACCCTTTTGCCTCTGAAGAGGTTTGTAAATAACTTTTATATACGGCTGCATCATCAAATCTATTTTTCTTCGATTATGACTGCTGTGATGTTACTTTAGGACACAAATGTTTTATCAAGTAGTCTGAATTATCCGAACGTGACAGCTTCATGTCTAGAGGCTCCGGAACGGGGGAAGTTTGCGAAGCGGCCGTTCGGCGGCTGAGCGAGAGCGGCCCCGCGTTGCTCCCCTGGAGAGTCGAGGTGACTCGGGGGGAAGGCGGGCTCCTCTCGACGTCCCTCCTGCCTCCCCCTGAAGAGACAAGCTGGTCATCACGCCTGGGGCCAAACTTACAGCTGCACTTCAGTGGTCTCCCCCTCCGGAAGCTCCTCCCCATTTGCTTTCCATGTCTGGAATTTTTAAGATAATCTTTTTTTCCCATAATTTGAGGTGCTGATCCTTCCCTCTGACCCATCATGTAAAATCGTCCCCGGCAGGCCCCGAGCCTCGGCATCCGCCCTCCTGTCCGTTCTCACCTGCACTCCCCTCCTTCGCACCTGTGCTGGAGACTCACCCCTCTCTCGCCCAAGCACATCCCTCCATCCACACTGGGGGGCCCCTTTCATCCCTCCAGCAATCAGCTTCTTTAAGTTTATCTCCAAGTTCTCCCGCCTCACCAACTCCTTGCAGGACTTGAACTGCCAACGGTATCTGCTGTACGAGTCCCCTCGAGGTACAATCTGTCGTCCTCTTTGCACTGGGCTTCCTGCCAGAGTGGCCTTCTGCACGAGCAGCCACATCACTGTCTGCCTCGTCTCTGCTCCTTTTCACTCCTGACACGGTACCAGCCACTTTCTGCTCTCACAGCTCTGCAAACTGTGGTCTGGCCGCCCTGTGGAGTGAACAGCGGCCGTCGATGGAACTGCCAACCCCAGGGGCCGCTGTCCGCTCAACGTCTCCACCCTGGGCCCCTCCTTCCTCCTCCTCCTCCCTGGTTCTCCACACACACGTCTCCCCTTTCCATCTTTGCCAGGATTCTCATCTCCCCAGATGTTGGCGTTTCCAAGGATTCTTCCCCATGAGTTCTAATCCCTGCCTTCCCTCTCTCTGGGGGACGTCACCCACCCACGCTTGCAGCTGCCACCTGTAGCTCGCAGCCACAGGTCACATGCCCCACCCACCGCTCTGCTTAACTCTCTCTCCCCTGCTCGGGGGTCATTCACCCTTGGTCAGTTTGAACAACTCCTTGTCAATCTTCAAGACCCGGTTCAAGAACGGTTCTCAAAGTTCCCTTCTTTCTTCCCTCCAGCTCCACCCGTCCTCTAAGCCTGAGAGATTAGCTGCTTCCTCTTTGGCACGCCCATGTATCTCATATGTATGTGCATGGATGTGTGGGTCCGTGTGTGTGTGTCTGTTTAAATGTCGGAACTCCAAGATGTGTCAGGAAGAGGGATGCCAGCCCTGGCCCGGTTGCTTAGTTGGTTGGAGCATCTGCTCATAAACTGAAAGGTCACGGGTTCGATCTTCAGTCTCCGCACATACTAGGGTGTGGGTTGGATCCCCGGTTGGGGCAATACAGGCGGCAACCCATTGGTGTTTCTCTGTTACATCGATGCTTCTCTCTCCCCCTCCCCCTGCCCGTTCTCTCTCTCTAAAATCAACAAACATATTCTCAGATGAGGATTTTTAAAAAAAAGGGAAAGGAAAGGAATTCCAGCTTTGTTAAATCTGCAGTCTCAGCATAGAGAATAGAGGCAGTAAGTCGGACCAAGATGACTGCTTCGTGTTGGAGAATGGAAGAGAGTAACAGCGTGGATTCGGTTTGAGGCCACTTCTCTTTTCTTTTTACTCCCAGAGCAGCTAACAGACAATGGGAAGGTTACAAAACAGACGAGGAGACTGCAAGTGACACATGAGAGCACGAGTGACGCAGACTTTCACCAGCCGCCCATGGCTTGTGTCTGTAGCTCGCAGGGAGGTGTCCAGGCTTCGGCGGTATTGGCAGGCACGCGAAGTGAGACATCGCCTGTCAGAGAAGCCCAGGACTGTGAACGAACTTTCTCTTACGCTCGCAGCCATGCCAGCGGGCAGATAGGTTTCCCCTCGTACAAGACAACAGCTTTGCACTGCAACCGAGTGAGCAGCATCCCGCTTAGCATCCACGTTCCTAGCCTCAAAATGCATTGATGAGTTAAGCTTCCCTTTTTAATATTTGTGCGTCAGGACCTAAGAATTTTCCAAGATGTTTGTTTGTGAGGTTTTCATGGTCATGCAAGGCCAGGCCTACCTGAGTTTCGTAAGCATTGAATGAGTTAATTAGCAGATGAGTAAATGGCCCCCTGTTTGAAACAAGGCGTTGGCCGAGAAAGATTCTGCTCAGTGAGCCGCTGACGGAGCGGGCAACTCTGACTCCCTGAGGGGGGGAGTGACGAGAGCTTATGGGGGGGTTACTTGAGATGAGCAATTACCTGAGGTAACCCGGGGGCATGGGTGTAAGGAGACTTACTGGGTTCGAGAAATGGCGTCTGCTTCTCCTGTCTCCCACTGTCATTTGGATATCACATCATATTTTCAGTTTGCTTCCCCTTCAGCTGGAGAAGGCAAAGTGCATGGCGACTTGCCACGGTCTCATTAAGAATGGATACATGGACCTGTGCGTGTATGTACGTAAGTTTATTCAGGAAATTCAACATTCATCCTGTTTAAATTGAACTTGGTGTCTTAAGAATTCTTTTTTATAAATTATCACTTTGAATACAAGAACTAGCAAGCAAAACAGAGACAGACTCATAGATGGAGAGCAGATGACAGCTGTGGGGGTGAGTTGGCGGGGGAGGGATGGAGCAAAAAGGAAAAAGGGCTCATGGACACGGACAGCAGTGTGGTGATCGCTTCGGGGAGGGGGCACAAGGGGACCAAACAGTCATGGGAAAAAAACACAACGGAGATTAAAGTTTAAAAAACTGGCAGCACAGGTACTGGTAACTTGAGCAAGCATTCAGTAACCATGCAGCCAGATGTCTCTAGAGGTGCGAGAGCAATACAGTTACCTAGACACATATAGAGGGTCTTCCATGTGCCAGGGACAATGAGACACTGGTCCTCGGTCTCCCTGACAGGGCAAAATCCATGCACATGAAGCACTAGGGGTGTTTTTTAAGCGCATGTGAAGTCACATGGGATTCAGACGAAAGGCGGTGGAGCGAGAATGCCACGCGAGCTCACCGTCAGTCGGCCCAGCAGCGCGGGGGCAGCCGGCGCTCTGCACGTGGGCAGTTCTAGGCTTGAGTTCTGCCTTGGCCATTAACTTCCCCCTTAGGCAGGGGGCGACTCACCTCTCCAAGCCCGAGACTTCTTAATCGTGGGGATAATCTGTCTACCCTACGGACCTGCCAGTTCTGCACCATCCGGAGCTTTCCTTCACACAACGTTGGCACCAGGCAATGACATGGATACAGAGATCATTAATTTGTCCACGGCAATTACGACCCAATCAATGGATGATGCACGTTGCCTCTTCCCGAGAGTGCTGGTCACTCAGGCTCAGCCCAGCCCCTGCAGGGAGCACCCGGAGACACTCTGTAAGATCTCCCACTTTCTCAGCAACTGAACTCCGTCCCAACCTGCCCCTCAACCTTCCCGCCAGGGTGGTGCAAATGGGGGGACATTATTCCCTTTTGGCCATTGCTTATTTTTCACTTGCAAGTGTAGGATGACGACCACCAAGTGGAGGCAACCATGTGAAGACCGAGGACGTGTTTCCAGGAGGCAAAGGCAGAGGTTCAAAGCTCTGAGTCAGGAACAAGTGGGACACACTCGAGGGAGAGAGGAAAGGCCAGCGTGTCTGGGGCATGGAGAGCAAAGGGGGAGACCTTGGCAAGGGGGGTGTGAGGGGCAGTCAGCAGGGGGGCCAGCCGACAAGGCAGGAAGTACGCTTTCTTCCAGAGCAGCCCAAAGCCAGGGGCGGTCTGAATGGGGGCAGGGCATGGTGAGACTCACGACTGGAGGGCCATTCTCGCCGTTGGGTTTCTATCAGGGACCAAGAGCGGAAGATGTAGCCCCATTGGGAGCCTGTGTCCACACTCCGAGCTGGAGGCAATGGTGTTTAGACTAAGCTATGGCAATGGACTTTGAACAAAATGCAAGGACTTGAGATATATTAAATATACATTTCCAGTAAGTGTAACACACTTCAGGGATTGAAAGGCCAGTGCTGCTGGGACATGAGCAAGGACAAGAGTGACGGCAGGATGAAGTCCGAGAGGTGAGCGGGGATCTTATCGAAGAGACCAAACCGGGAAACTGGCCATCATCGTTGGCAGAATCTACGTGCAGCTGCCTCTGGGAGGCAAAGGGAAGGAGAACAACCAAAGATGAGTCATTTCCAGCTCTGCAGCCGAGCAGCTCGGGAGCCAGTGTGTCATTTCCCGAGGGGAGGACCTCTGGGGGAAGAATCGATTCGGGGAGGTGAGACCCCGAGTTCTGTTTTTGAGATGATAAGGCAACAACATGGTATCAGTGGTAACTGCCTTTTATGGTTGTGGGACTGACTGAATGACCTAACGTGTTCAAAGTTTCTTGCCAATGAGCCTTGCACACAGGAAGAAGCCGAAGCAATACTGACTGTTACCTTCACCGTCCACCTCATTATACCTTCATCGACGAAAAAGCTGAGTAAGAGGCAGCCCCGTGTCACGCCACTTCACTGTCCCGTGTGGCTCGTGGCTCGTGGTCCGTGGACACCAACAGTGCGCAGTGACAGGCCTCATGCAGAACCTGTCGGGTCGGCGTCTCGGCCAGATGGGCACGCAGTCCGTTATTCCGTGAATGCAGAGGAGGTAACGCCGAGGTCAGTAAGATTTACAAAGCCACTGTGCATCCATTTCTTTTTTCTTTTTTTTTAAGTGAAGATTAAGGGTTTTTCACAGATGGATTAAATTCTTTCCATCATTAGCTAAGCCCATCTTAGTGAAAAGTCTACTTAGAAAATTACGTGAGAAAGGCACATTAATTGGGCTTGCAAAGAGCTTTGCTTTGTGTAAAAGCCGAGTATCACTGTGAAAGGAATTAGAGGTGGAAAGAGAGAACCAGGCGTTCCCCTCCCCCGCCCACGGCTGCCGCCCCCTCCCACTGATAAACAGCCACCCTCCTGACACATCCATACACTGAGAAGGGGGCAGCAACCTAGAAAATAATTGCCACGCAGGACACAGAACTCTCATTTGCCCTCAGGACGTAAAATCCACTAGGATGCCTTCTGTGAGTCGGCTGAGAGGAAGCCATTATTTAGATCCACAGTCTAACAACATCCCTGAGGCAGAGAGCGAAAGGAATAACCAATAAATGGATATCACTTCCAGATAATGTGCCTCTAAAAAATAAAACTGAAAAGCACACTCCTCCTGTCTGGAATGGGGTCCCGGATTGGCCCCGGGCGGCGGGAAGACAGATGAGGGAGCAGCAGGCTGCTCCTCCCCAGAGCCAGGCAAGAAGGACCAGCTGGGGACATGCTGCCGTCACTGCCTCAGGTCCAGTGGCTCCTCAGAGTCCAGTGGCTCCTGGGTGCCCCGGGCGACACCTCAGAGGGCCCTCCGGGTGACCGTCGGTTCACAGGCATTGCCAGAGGAATTTTTCAGGGTGACTTCAATCCATCCACAATTTTATGTCCTCCTATGGTTCATACCAGCTGACCATTTGTCTGCCCAGCAAGAAGTGAAATTTCCCATTTTTAATTGACAAGAAAACTATGAATCTCACGGAAGCCAAATGTTAGAAGGACCGAGAGTCATCGGAAACGCTGCCAGGAAAAAGGTCGGCTCCCTTTCAAAGGGCAGCTTGCCCCCAGGGCAGCGCAGGCGAGGTGGGCACGTTTGGGAAACCTCGTTCCTCTGTGTGCAGGGGCCTCGTGTCCCCGCCAAGGGACATTTCCTCCACTCCTCCTGCATTTTCTATTGGCAGCCTCGGGACAAGCTCCTGTGAAAAGCACATAACTGTCAGCCCCCGAAGAAGTGCTTTCTGGGAAGCTGAACGTAGCAGCCCCCGCGTGCAGCTTTGCTTCCTAAAGGTCCTATGTTTTTCTCCCTCAGATGATGGTTGGTGCGCATCCCAAAACCAGGAGCCTAAACACTGAGTCTTAAAAACTCCAGAGCACAAGGACTGAACATTCAAAACTGGCTGTCAAAGTAACTCTCAGCAGAAGGAGACAGACTGCGGTCCACCCACAAAGCCATCACAGCAGGGGTGGGGTGATTTGCATATTTGGTATTGCAATCTGAATACGCACACAAGGACAGATGCAAGACAAGGTGGAGGCCGGGCAAGGAGGAAGCACATCAAGAAATCATTGTTGCTCTCTTCGTTTGAATTGGGGAACCAGTTATTCACCTTAAGGTGTTAACCCAAGTCAAGCCTTGTATATTTTTTTATTTTTATTTTAGGGAGCTATTACTCCAACCCTCTTAATACTAATCACACCCATCTGATGTGCTAAAATCTCCAGAATGCCAGCCGTGTGTCGTTCCGTCCAGGAGAACGCACTGTGTACGCCTCAGTGTCCCGCACCAAAGGTTCGTTTGAGGCTGTAAAATTCAGGGGTGTCGAACCTGTGGCCCACGGGCCACATCCTGGCCCAGGATGTATTTACAACACAAAATTGTAAATTTATTTAACACATTATGAGATTTTGACTTCCAGCCAAGATGGAGGCGTAGGTAGATACACTTTGCCTCCTTGCATAACCAAAAGGACAACAACAAATTTAAAAACAAAAAAAAAAAAACAACCGGAACTGCCAGAAAATTGAACTGTATGGAAGTCCGACAACCAAGGAGTTAAAGAAGAAATGCCCCCCCAGACCAGTAGGAGGGGCGGAGATGGGCAGCCAGGCAGAGAGGACTCATGGGAAGGTGGCAGCTGATGGACCAGTGTCCCACTTTCACGTGCAGAAACACCGGGAGGAACAACTGAGGAGTGAGACAGACCCACAAGCCAGGGTTCCAGCAGGGAAATACAACCTCAAACCTCTGACTGAAAACACCTGTGGGGGTTGAGGCGGTGGGAGAGCCCCACAGGAGAGTTCGTTGGAGAGACCCACAGGGTCCTAGAATGTACACACACCATCCACCTGGTAATCAGCACCAGAAGGACCCAATTTGCTTGTGGGTAGTGGAGGAAGTGGCTGAAAGCCAGCCAAGAGCCAAGCAAACAGCACTGTTCCCTCTAGGACCCCTCCCCGACACATAGCATCACAACCAGCAACTTGCCCCTCCCTGGTGAATACCTAAGGTTCCGCCCCTTATTACATAACAGGTGAGTCGAGACAAAAAAATGGCCCAAATGAAAGAACAGATCAAAGCTCCAGGGAAAAAAATGCAACTAAGTGATGAAGAGGTAGCCAATCTATCAGATGCACAGTTCAAAACACTTGTAATCAGGATGCTCACAGAATTGGTTGAGTATAGTCACAAAATAGAGAAAAGAATGAAGGCTATGCAAAGTGAAATAAAAGAAAATGTACAGGGAACCAACAGTGATGGGAAGGACAATGGGACTCAAATCAATGGTTTGGACCAGAAAGAAGAAAGAAACATTCAATCAGAACAGAGTGAAGAAACAAAAATTCAAAAAAAAAAAAAAATGAGAGGTTTAGGAACCTCCAGGACAACTTTAAACATTCCAACATTATAGGGGTACCAGAAGGAGAAGAGGAAGAATAAGAAATTGAAAACTTATTTGAATGAATAATGAAGGAGAACGTCCCCAATCTGGCAAAGGAAATAGACTTATAGAAAGTCCAGGAAGCTCAGAGAGTCCCAAAGAAGTTAGACCCAAGGAAGCACACACCAAGGCACATCATAATTACACTACCCAAGATTAAAGACAAGGAGAGAATCTTAAAAGCAGCAAGAGAAAAGGAGATAGTTACCTACAAAGGAGTTCCCATAAGACTGTCAGCTGATTTCTCAAAAGAAAGCATGCAGACAAGAAGGGGCTGGAAAGAAGTATTTAAAGTCATGAAAGGCAAGGACCTACATCCAAGATGACTCTAACCAGCAAAGGCATCATTTAGAATGGAAGGGCAGATAAAGTGCTTCCCAGATAAGGTCAAGTTAAAAAGAATTCATCATCACTAAGCCCTTATTATAGGAAATGTTAAAGGGACTTATCTAAGAAAAAGATGATCAAAAATACGAGCAGTAAAATGACAACAAACTCACAACTATCAACAACTGAACCTAAAATAAATAAATAAATAAATAAAATAAAAATGAACTAAGCAAACAACCAGAACAGGAACAGATTCACAGAAATAGAGATCACATGGAGGGTTACCAGCAGGGAGGGGGAGAAATTGGGGGGGGAGGTTACAGGGAATGAGAAGCATAAATGGTAGGTACAAAATAGATGGGAGGGGGGTTAAGAATAGTATAGGAAATGGAGAAGCCAAAGAACTTACATGTATGACCCATGAACATGAACTAAGTGGGTGGGGGGGATGATGGTAGGAGGTGGGTACAGGGTAGAGGAGAATAAAGGGGAGAAAAATGGGACAACTGTAATAGCATAATCAATAAAATATATTAATTTTTTTTTAATTGTGAGAGTTTTGTGATTACGCATCACAATGTATTTCATGTGTGGCCCAAGACAACCCTTCTTCTTCCAGTGTGGCCCAGAGATGCTGAAAGGTCGCCACCCCAGCACAGTTCTATGCTCATTTTGTCACTTTTAAGAGAGACAGGAGATAGACCGAATGAGCCCCCTGTCCCCAACCTCCCAGGGTGGCCCTTCCCCCAAGATTTGTGGACACATCTCTCTTTCTTAGGTTCCAAAACTTTATCCCAAGATCCTTGTTGTTGGCGAATGGAACTTCTTACAAGAAGTGGCACCAGGAATCAAATCAACGGTGGCCATGACACGTCTTATAACTTGTCCTTGGCCTTGGTCTTCGTGCTGCCTTTCTGCACAGGTCTGGGACATTCTGCAAGGAGGGAAGGACACACCAACGAGCCAGAGGCCCCTTGTGCCAAATGTCTATTTCCTTACAGTCTTGCAAAGACCTGAAAGTAACTCCCAAAGACCACAGCAAAAAGGTCCAAGAAAATTCAACACTCTCCTTTCCTTTCCTCTCCAGCCCTAAGCCTAGCCTGCGAATTATCTTCCTGTGGGAGGGGCTGGAAGCGTGAGTCTGGGAAGCACTTACCTGCTGGCCACACACATTTTACCCTTGGATGGGTCAAGGCCTGGGGGCTGGGTCTTTATTAAAGGTCACACCCAGACCTGGGGGGGGGGGGCGGTTGATAGGCCTCAGAGCAATTCCAGAGAACCTGTGGGTATGAAGAGCCCCTGATAAACGGGCGGAAGAAACTTGACCTCCGCGTTCAGCTGTGTTCACGGGACTTCAGACCTATTTTCGTCTCCTTGGACCAGCTCGGGAGAAAGCGGCTCTTGGCCAGCCCTGAGAGCCATAGAGAAGCGTCCCCAAGGGCATGTGCACCCCAGAGCCCCACAAACGCTGGGCACTGAGTTACCTCACGGGTTGTCTGGACCACGCCGGAATCGGCTGTGAGCTGGAATGCCTGCAGAAGGTCCCCCTTGAACTTGGGCAGCAAACACGGAGCACAGGGGAGTCAAAACCAAGGTGACTGAGCAGCCAGGCGTGCGTATTCATTGCACTTATTTATTTCCAGGGTGATTCGTTTGTCTCAGCAGTCGGGCGTCTGTGCCCACACAGTGGGGGGCGCCCGGCCAAGCGTGGGGACGTTCTGATGAGGTTTGGAATTTGTGGGGGCATCCTCCACGCTCGGCCGAGTTCCCGGGAGAGAGCGAGATGCTCATGGAAAACTTCCCAGGAAAAAAGCAAGGATGCATTTTCCTGAGATTGCTAGTGACTGCACCCTTTCCCCCTGTCCATGATCACGTCTTAAAAGATAAAGAGACGGCTCCAAATGAGGTGAATTGGCCCTGGGATCGCTTCTCTGTTTCCACCCTTCCAGAGCCCTTCCACCGCTGCGCATTTTGGCCTCGCAAGTTCCTGGCGAGAGGCGAAGGCCAGTGCGACACGACCGGAAATGGAAAACCTTCACACGTAAGGAGGCCAAAAGACTTGCTTTAGGGTTTCATAGCTCCGATGAATCTGTGTATCAGAGGGATCCTGCCAGGAGCCTGGGATAAATTAAAGAAAATTCAATGAAGGGAATTATGACGGAGGCTTGGGCAAGGGGTAGGGGCCTCACTGGGGATAGTGCAAGTGGCAGGGGCTGGTAAAGGCCTGAAGGGGCAACAAACACCCCAGGGGCCTCTGGTAGGAGGGTGAGCTGGGGTTAAAGCTGCAGCAGCACAAAGCAAGTCTGTACGGAAGAACCGGGGGGAACCCCAACCCAACGCTCCTCCACAGCCCCATCGCCTGCTGCTTCTGACTTGTCCTGCCCTCCCCCGCCCCAGACCTAACGCAACTGAAATCCGCCAGGCGAGGTAGCCTAGTAGCTAAGTCCCAAGAGCCTCCGGCAAGAACTCCCAGGCTGGGAGGTTCTACAAAGACGGCCTGTAGCGTCGGCCGCAGAAAACGCCAAACCTGCGGGTGACTGGCTCCAGGATCCCTCCGCACCTCATGGGTCGTCCGCTTTTGCTTCCCAGAAGCCCAACGACAGGCATATTACGACCAGGGCTGTAGCCACCCTCGGCGACCGAGCGCCTGTGTTCCCTGGGGTACGCATGGCACAGGTGGGCTTCTGCCTTCGGCGCCGCGCCATTCAGAGAGCGCGCGGAGCCCTGCACCCCGAGCCGTGCGCTGGGGCCTGCGTATGGGGGCCGCATCCATGAATGCACCGCTGCCCTGTCTCCTGGTTCTCCAAAGCGCTGCCAACTTGCCCGCTCTGCTGTCGCCAGGGAGCGAAACACGAAACCTTGCCACCGAAGTCAGGTAAGGGTGACGAATGGGAAAAGGGGATCCTGAAAGCCTGCACCTCGACCTTGCCTTCAACACCTGGCAGCCCTGCCCTGGGTCTGCAGACGTTCGCCTCCTGCACCTTGCAAGCCAGAGGCTCCCACAAAGCCGCAGGCCGCCGGATGCCTGGGTGCATGTGGGCACCGCGCTGAGGAGCGCATCACCAGCCCGCATGGCGATGACATGCAGGCCAAAGCTGTTGCGTGCCCGGTGCACCCCCTTCTCTGTCCCACCGCTTCGCGCTGCTCTTGTACTGCTACGCCCACACTTTCATCCTTCTCAAAGTTGGCTATGTGGTCATCTCCCGCTTTTTTACAGGTTTCTGGAACCAGTTTGCCCGTATGGACAGCTGGCCCCAGCAACCAAGGGACGACTTCTGTCTTCACCAGATCTCCGGGCCATGAGTTTTGAGCGCTGGATCTTATGGCCAAAAATTAGATTGTTTCTTTTTTTAAAAAATCATGATGGTATAGAAGAAAGAATGTGCAGCTTTGAGGCCTGATGGACCCAAGTCCAAATCTTTAACTGTCTTAATTGTTAGCTCAGCGACCTTGGACAAAGACTCAACTTCTCCCAGCAAAGTTTTCTCAACTGCCACATAGGAAAGATCACGAGTCACTTGCATGAGACCACCACGGGGCCTAACAGACAGCAGGCCCTCGTAGTGTACTTGTCCATTATCATTCAAATAAAGTGTGATTGTGGTTCTATATCCTAATACTAATAGCTATTACTACTAACTAACAGCCCTCACATGCGGCCTAATTACGCGCAGGCAGTCGGCTGGATGATTCCACTCTACTTTCTAATCGTTGAAAGAAACTATTCACTGTTTGAGAAACCTTTACTCAGAGAGAGTAAATGCTTTGCGTGAATTAACCAATTTGACTTTCACAACATACTATTATTCCCCTATTTCGTAGAAGATGAAACTAGAGCACAAAGAGGTCAGGTGACCAGCCTGAGGTCAGAGAGGGGAAGTGGGGAAATGGGGTTCCCCCCAGGGTCCCCCCAAAGACAAGCACTGCACTGCAAGACCACGAACCAGGGAGCAAAGAACCAAGTCAGGACTGTTCCTCCAATGCCCCCCACCTCTCCCGAGTCTCCCTGCCGCACCGAGACAAGTCAGTGCAAAGCCCGACTCAGGAAGTGTTTGAGTCCCACCCTCGGTGAGCCTGGGGACATTACCCTCCAGGTCCCGTGGGGCACCCCGCCAGCATCAGCACGTTGAGCCTCAAGCTTCAGGCGGAACTGCCCGCACTGCTGGGGCACCTCTGGAATGGGACAGAACCCACCGATTCCAACCCACGGAGCGGACGGAGGAAGCACCATGCGTAGGTCTCATTTTCTCCCCTGCCTTCTGGTCGTCTTTGCAATTTTTCATAGGTAGCCTAGGAAAACAAGCTTCCAGTGAAAAGTGGAAACCTAGGGATTGTGTCGCAGTTCTATGGAGCAATTGGTAAGTCAGCACCCCGTGGGGAGAGGGTCCCGTACGTCCCTGATGTCCTGGTGTCCCACCGGAACTCCAGGTGTGCAGAGCTCGGGAAGACGCTGCCCTGAGAGGGAGGAGGGGTCCTGCCACCAAGCCCTGGAATTCCGAGACGCGGGAACACCTGGCAGTGGAGGAGGAAGAGGGGACGTGGGGGCCACCTCTCGCCGTGTATGATCACTAATTCCAGGAGCATCTTAGCCCCAGCACACTCCCCTCCCAGGAACAGGGCAGAATCACCTGTGCCAGGTGATGCGAGGAATTTAAAAAATCTGCACCCCTTCTCCCCCCCGCACTGTTTCAAATGATCTTCGAGCCCAGGGCTGCCTTTCCGGGGCCCCCGCGGTCGGACAGGTTCCAGGAGCGCCTCACACTCCCCGTCCCAGGCTAGTGCCGCATCTCCCGGTCCCTCTGTGGTGCCCCTTCCGAGGGTCCGGGCCATTCCACAGAGTGGGCAGCACTCCTGTGGGTGGGCAGAGGGAGGCTGAAGGCAGGCCCTCCTGACCCAGCCTTTCCAGGCCTCCAGTCCTTCCCTGGGGAACGTGACACAGGATTCTTCGTGAGGAGCGTCTCTGGGGACATGCTGAGCTACTGTCCTCACTCCAGCTTTGCTGTCAGTGTGCCCGTCAGATGGGCTTCAGGCACAGGCCTGGGGGCAGAGCAGCGAGGAAGAGGAGAGGGAACTGAAAGCTCCCGTACAGAGGCGCCTGGGCACAGACAGAGGAGAGAGCACAGTGAGAAAAGCCAGGCTGGGGGCAGGGAGAGGCCAGCTCCCAGGGCCTGGGGACAGCACCACCCTCGAATGCAAGGAGAAAGCGGGCGCCCCATCCACCTCAGGCAGGCTCTGGCTGACGCCCTGACACCCCTCCGCAAATAACTGTTGGCAGTGAATTGACCTACATCGGAATTCTGGTCACCACACCAAAAATGAGTTTAACTCAGCTTTGCTTTGCTTTGCTTTGTTTTGTTTTAGCAAGCCAGGCACGGACACACCGGTCCCTTCGCTCTCAGCAATGTAAGCCCAGAGATGCCTTCCAGGCCCCGAGGAGTCTGACGTCACAGGGCCGGGCAGCTCTCCCTGAAGTGGGGCTGCTTTCTGCCAGCTCAGAGTCGGGCGCACTGGCAAACAGGTCTGTGATCAATCACGGGCTGGCAGGCGCCGCCGGGTTCCTCCCCGGCAGGCACAGGGGCTGGGGAGGGTGTGAGCCAGGCTGGGCTCCTCCCTGCCAGCTGTCAGCTGCCCTCTGTCCTCAGAGCTCTGGGCCCCGCCAGGGCACTGCGCTATCCTCGGCCCCCACTGCCCCCCTCTCCGGACTCCAGTCGGAGGGGGCCCAAGAGCCTAGGGGCAGGTGCTGGGGTTGGGGAGGGGGGTTGAGGGTGGAGGAGGGTTTTCATAATCCGTGATGCTCAAACGCAGGTCCGTGGACCAACGGCCTTGGCCTCACCTGGGAGCTTGATGGAAATACAGGAGCTCAGCCCACCCCCCCGCGCCTGCCCAGGGGGCTGCTGAACCGGGTTGTGCACTTTACAGGGTCCCAGCTGGCTCATGACCACGTTACAAAGGAGAAGCACCGGCTGCAGACGATGCCCTGATGTAAACAAAATACACCATGTGCGGCACAGAGTCCCGGCGCTAAGGAGACTCGAGGCTTGTGCAAATGAGTTACTTTTCCCTGGAGACAAGAGCACTGAGCATTTGGAGAAGCAGCGCAGGCTTCTTTCCGAAGGAAGAATTTTATCCAAGGGACAGCAGGGAGGGCGCCCCTCAGACCGTGTGACCTTCTGCTGCGTCTGGATTTGACTGTGCTGGCCTCTCGGAGCTCACCGGGTTGGCGAGCTGGCGCTTCCGTTTCCACTCCAAATCATCCTTTGTCATTTCAACTTAATGGAAAAACCCAGTGGCATTTTAGAGACAAAATATCCAGGTGCACATTTATTTTTAGAAGGACATGGACCACAACGTATCCATCCTGCAAATTAAATAAATAAATAAATAAATAAATAAATAAATAAATAAGAAAGAAAAGAAGAAGAAGAAGCAAGCGAGGCTCATGTACCGAAGTGGCGAGCGACACCCCAGAGGTGGGGAGGACAAACTCGCTGCTTCTGTCCAGGGGAGACGCAGCGTAGCGTGCGTGGACGGCCAGCGCAGAATCCACGTCAGCGCCCGGCACGCTCCCAGGAACGCAACACTGTCCTGGAGCTTGCGGATGGGGTTTGGGCACCTACCCATGAACAGCATCCATTTTCACTTCAAAAACACATGAGATGCGTGATGATGTGGTTTTGCACGTTCCTTTCATCCCCTCGGTCCCTGACTGAAGTCGTCTTTTAAGGAGGCAGGGCCAGCTCCGGGGCCTACGAACGGTGACACTCACAGCTGCTGGGTGTGTCCTCGGGGCCAGGCGCTGCTGTGAGTGGTGGATGCGGGGCGTCAGGTCCCCAGAAACCATCCGTGTGCAGCTGCATGTCTTGCCCAACAGAGACCCTGGCTTTGCTCAGGGTGTTTTTCAAGGTCCTTGATTAGCACACAGCGTTGGGAGAAGTTGCATGTGCCCCTCAGAGCAAGAGCGTGCACACTCACTGTCTAATTTGTGACCCTAATACCTCCCTCCGGACCAGACGAGGCGCTGCCCCTCCCGAAAGGTCCGGGCTCCCTGAGCCCTCTTAGCGCTTCTGGAGCATAGCCCACCGCGCACGCAGGGGTCTCCTTCGGTTGCTTTGTGGGGGCTGGGGGTTGGGGGGCCAGCACGACAACATGCTGGTTCTCTGGCTGCTGCTTTTGCTGTGAGTCATGCGGTCCCCTTGTCTCGGATCCCGGTGTCTCCTGTCTGCCGCCAGCAGGCACGACACTGTGGCAGGATGCATCAGATTGCAAGGAGGGAGAAACCTCTTCCCAGGTCTTGAGAGAAGCCATACATCCTTTCATCATCCGAACAACCTTGGGAAGGTGCTGCGACTTCACCGTTTCACAAATTGGGAGACTGACTGGGTGTATGTTCCCCTCGGTCACATGGGACCACAGTTGTTATTAGCAGAGTATTAAGTATACTCACAGGTCGACGGCACGGGGGTTCCCAAGACGGCAATTCCGTCCCGAGAGAGAGACCCTGCTTTCCCGGAGGTGCTGACTTTTCTGTACCCTCTTTTAAAATCCTGCAAATAGCCTTTCTAGTGTGGCTCAGTGGATTGAGTGTGCGTCTGAGAACCAGGGTTGCTGGTTCGATTCCCAGTCAGGGCACATGCCTGGGTTGCAGGCCAGTCCCCCAGTAGGGGGTGCACGAGAGGCAACCATGCATTGATGGTTCTCTCCCTCTCTTTCTCCCTCCTTTCCACGCTCTCTAAAAAGAAATAATCTTTCAAAATAATAAATAAATAAATAAATCCCGCAAATACCGCCGAGAAGGGTAGTGACCTAAGTTAATTTCTACCCCCGAAACCTTACCATGACTTACACAGAGCCTAAAAGCTGGGCGCTGGAAGGGAGTAGAGAGAGACACAAGGGACAGAAGACACACACGCTTTTGCTCCCTTATTTGTGATGGGGGCTGGCCAGCCACAAAGTAAATGCCCACTGTTGTCCCTCATGGAAAAGAGGGAGAGTTTCGAAAGTTTGTAGACGGAGTTCTTGCAGGTGTGCAGGTGGGAGTTGCGGCCGAGAAGAGAACGTTGTGCATCTACCTCTCTCCAGAGGCGGCTCTGCCCTTGGCCATTCCGTTGGCGTGTGTCCTGGTGAAAATGACAATGTGCCCATCACTCCACCTGGGACACCTACAGGCCACAGTCCCACGAAGTGTTGGCCTAAATGGGAATCTGCCAGGAAGACGTACAGTTGGCCACTCTTGTTTGTGGTTTGAAGTGGCCTGGGTAGTGGGATGCTCTCCCAAAATTCAGTGCCCTTCTGCACGGGTGCAGATGGGCAAGGCAGGACAGGGGGCTGACATACGCACTGTGTCTCTGGTTTCCAAGCTGCAGCCACAGGGATGGCGGTGAAGGGGGGGCAGGCCAGCATCCACTTATTCGTTCAATGCACGTTTGCCAAGGGCCTTGCTGTGGAGTCCAATGGGGTATCCAGAGATAAAAGAGAAATAGGAATTTACCCCCCCTAAAAGTGTCCAGTGTAATATAACATGAAGACAAATACTCAAATAACATTGCTGACTAGGGACTACATGGCAAACCGAGTGGACAAACCGAGTCTTGTTGGAACTCAGAGCAGGAAGTACTTGTATCAGGCAGGGAGCAAGGCCTGGGTCTTTCTCAGAGGAGGGACGGATGGACGGAGCGCTCACAGACAAGGGGAGGAGGAGGGGGAATGTCATGTCCTGTGTGGAGGACACTGCTGGAAGGTGATGGGGACCTGGCTGGGGCTGGGGGTGGGGGATGATGGGGATAAAGTAGCTCGGATCAGCCAGAGCATAAATTACATAAGTTGATTAGTGAGAAAAGAGGCTAGAAAGAAGTTCAGGGTCAGGTGGAGGATAACCGTGAATGCCAGATGGAGGGTCCACTGTTTCCAGTGGGATCCAGGAGCCACTGAGTGTAGGTTGGCCAGGAGTGGAGCATAATCAGATGTTACAGAAGCAAAATTCTCATTGGTAAACTCAGACCTTGCTGTCTGGGGAGAGGCCTCCGGTCAGACATCAACAAGACAAAGAATGGTTTTTTGGCTACGCAGAAAAGGAGGAGTTACTCTTTGGAGCTGGGTGGGGGGCGGCGACTTCAGCTTTGGCATCATTCCCTGGAGTTCACTGGTTGTTTTTGGGTTCAGTTTCACAGGACATTAACCAAGCATCCGTTGTGTGGGTTTCTGGTCCCTTCACAAAACAGTGAGCACTGTGTACGTAACACAGCATTGCACACGAAGTAAGTGCTCAACAAATATTTCAATACACTGTGTCAAGTGGGTCGTTTAAATAAATTATATCTCTGGTCAGTAAGTCACAATGAGATGCTGCTAATGCCTGCAACAGGTGTAAACATTTAGCAGAACCATTTACTCTGTTTCTGGCTGAATGTTTTTACGCACGGCAAATTATTTTAATAGTCTGGTGATAAATGTAAATTTTTTCCAGCAAATACAGGTGATTATTTATTTATTTATTTGTTCACAGAATGAATTAATGAGTCAATGGTGTGTCAGGCAAGTAGATACACACTTTTATGTGAGATAAGTTTGGGGGCATCTGTCATGACATTCAGAAACAGGTCGTCAGGATATCTCAGTCACAAGAAAGAAGGAACTCTTACTGTTTGTGACAGCGTGGATGGACCTGGAGATGATTGTGCTAAGTGAAACAAGCCATTCAGAGAAAGACAAGTACCATATAATTTCTTTTACGTGTGGAATCTAATGAACAAAATAAATAGATAAAATAGACACGGACTCACAGATACAGAGAACAGGCTGACAGCTGTCAGAGGGGAGGGGAGTGGGTGGTGGGTAAAAACAGTGAAGAGATTAAGCAAAGAAAAAAATCCTCGTAGACAGAGAACAGTGTGGTGATTACTGGAGAAAAGGGGGATGAGGGGAGGTAAGAGAAGGTAAATCGGGGATAAATGGTGGTGGAAGGAGGCCTGACTTTGGGTGGTGAATGCACAGTACAATATACAGACGATGGAGCATAGAATTGTACCCCTGAAACCTATATAATACGGTTAACCAATGTCACCCCTAAAAGTTCAATAATTTTTTTAAAATTTTATAAATGAAATATAAGTAGAATCTGCAAGTCACTTGCTACATTCAAATATCCTGACAATGTGCTTCTGAATATTGTGACTTTTAAAATTACAACATTTAATATTAAAAAAGAACAGCTTAGTTAATACTTCCATGTACCTGAGACATCAACCAGATATATGACCTGATTTGAACAAATTAACCAAGTCATACAAATTATAGCAAATCAAACAAAACCTAAACCCTCTGATTATTTTTCTCCCTTCCATTATGAATTTTAGTTTGCATTTTTATAAAGAACATGTATCTACATGTGTATATACAGACATCCAGAAATAGATATGAGATATAGTTGTAGAGAAACCACAGAAATTGTTAAGTCATAAACAAACCTGTGAATCTATAGAATCTGTCATCGTATTGATTAAACCAGAAGCATCAAGACTTACATGCCTTTGGATGCTGAAACTTGTGTCAATAAAATAGTAAAACTATTAAATCTTTGCAGACAGGTAGAAAATGCAATTCCTAAAGTAGCGTCTGTTGAAATTTAAATAGTTTAATGAACTTAAAGGAGAGCAAAGATTCATCCTCAAGAGCTTTGAAGTTATTCCATCCAAGGTGGAGGTTTAATTAATGACTTAGCTGACCGCCCTGAAGATTTGACCGCTGGCTCCTGTGCCCACTGACCCTGTCCCCCGCAGCGGGCAGACTGCAAGGGTCCACCCACAGCAGCCTGGCAGCCAGCAAGCCACAGCCCCACCCAGCAGCTCGCGGAAGGCCAGCAATTACAGGGACAATGGCAAACGCCTCCTTGTACCTTGCACTGTAGTTTGGAGGGTGGGGAACCCTGAGGCAGGCTAATTTTTACTCATTGATGAATAGTCCTCTGGTCAGTAAATGGGCCTTTCGAGTCAGAAAAACCTGAGACTGCATCTTGCCTATTAAAGGTGTGTGTGCGTGTGTGTGCGAGTGTGAATGAGGATGCCCACCTCCCTGAATCTGTGATACAGAGAGAATGCAGAGGCGCATGGGCAGGTCTTATTCTGGGGTACGGACACCCCCTGTTCTCAATGTTAAAGTTCTGCAGGAGCATCCTTGCATTGGGAGCTGGCAAGTCATGGCCATAAACTGATTTACGACGGAAGGATTTCAGCGGGTGGCGGACACAGAGCACGTGGCCGTTGGTTTCCTCCATTAACTACCCCCGCGCCGCTGCCGCCTTCCGAACAGGTTTTAGTGGAAGGGGCCGGGAGGTGGGGAGAGGCGGAGGAGCGGCCCTGGGAGGGAAAGGAACACGCGTGTGAATCGGCTCGTCTTCCTGCAGGAACTTCATGCTTTCTCTTCTGAAGGATGTTTACCTTGGGCACGTGGCTCACGCGGATTGGAAATGCCATGAACCAGAATGCACTGGTGACCCGAATGTTTTATACGAACACTTAGGCATGCGGTTCTTTACAGATGAACTGGCAGGCCCCTTTCAGACCCAGATGAGTACTGCTTCGTGCTTTCCACTGGAATAGTGATCGTGTGGACTGGTTCACGCTTACGGGAAATAGGTCTACGTCGACAATGTTTGCTCCGTCACATCCACGTTGGAATTGCATATTTAATGTTTTCTAGAATAAATGAACTTATTAACAAAACAGATTAAATAAAAGGGCACAACATGAGAATTCTGGGGTATTTATCCTCTATCCGGGGTATTTTAAATCGCAGGGAACTTGTGGGTGTCTGGTCCCCCTGCAGCTAGATTTGATAGGGCTGCGCCCCTGGGGCACTCCGTGAACAGAGCCGTGCCCTGCGGGTGCGCGGGGGCTTTCTCCCAGCGTGGTCCACGTGTGCTGTGCGGAGAGGAGAGCTCCGGCAGGGCCACAAGGGCAGGGACAGTCAGTGATCCCTGCACATCAGAGCTGGGCAAGGACAAGAGGAAATCCCACTTTTACAACCACTGAACTCTGTCCTTAAGATGATGGAGCTGGTAAATTCCGTGGTCTGTGCATTGTGCCACGATAAACAAAGTAGAAATGGGAAAGAAATCCCTGCCTCAGCCAGGTGTGTAGTTGGAAAAGGGGGAAGCACTGTAATAGCCTTTTTCTGATCGTTGTGAGTAGGTGTCTGGCCACGGACCCGAAGCGCAGCTTTGGGTCTCTCGGAGGCCAGTCGCCACGTGGGACCTGCAACCCTATCCGTGCAGTGTTCGTATCCTGCTACATTCCCCCCAACCCCTTAAACCGTCCATAAGGGGCGGTCAAAAGCGGCGCTGCCCAGGATGCCAATCCCAGCCACGCCTGGTTCCCGGGCGCTTGAAATGTGGCTAGGGCGACGGAAGCCTTCGATTGTCAATTTTGTTTTAATTTATTTCAATTCGAATTGAGACACGTAAACTCGATTCGGTTATTGGAAAAACTGAAAGTCTGGCTGGAGCCACGTGGCTGCGATCACCTACTCTGTCCACTGGAACCGCCGTGAGACCCAAATGCAGACCCAGGCAGTCCCGGCGCAGATCAGCCCTCCGATTAAAATGCACGCCACGTGTAAAGCGCTCACGGAATGTTAAAGACTCAGCGAGGCCAAAGGAATATAAAATACCTCATTAATAATTGTAATGTCAAAAGATAATATTTTGAATACATTGGTTAAATAACATAGAGTCAAAGTTTTTTAAAAAGATCTTTTCGTACAGGAGCAGCTGAGGGTTGCCTGACTCGGGGATTCTGGCTGACGTGAGGAATCTCCCCGGGCCTCCCTAATGTGTATCCACCCAGAAAAGAAGGGAGCAAGAATCCCTGCTCTGCATCCATGCCTCGTCAGAGGGTGCGTGGCTCTCAGGGTGTCGGGGTCCACGTCTCAGAAACTCCCCCAGCGATGGCCCCCCACAGAAGGCTGCGGGGGAGGAGCAAGGAGTCAGAGCAGCCCTGGGAGGAAGAGGCCCCTTTGCAAAGTGCCCCACAGAGATTCCCTTCGCAACATTGTTGCATTCGGTGATGCAGAAACACAGCCTGCATTTTACTGATGAGAAATGTTGTAAAAGAAAGAAAAAGCCCGGCCATCCACATATACGGATACGTATATTTATGCCTATATAGTGTTACATATGTACTGTGTGTGTTGTACACACATGTCTGCATGTAACACAGTAAATACACGGGCTTTACGTCTTCAGAGCCCCAGTGGAAGCTGGAAGTTTCTCATTTTAGTTGCTCATTTGATTGTTGCAGTTGGGCACGTTTTGCTAATCAGCTGGCCATTGTTAGATCCGCTTGGTCAACGTGGGTGATCTGACTGCTGGTTTGTGCCACAGCGAACATGCTAAGGTCTGAATCATCCACGTTTCTGCCCACGTGGATTTTAGAGAATTGGGATTTCTAGATGTTTATTCACGTACCGCAGTGCAGACAGACGCCTTGGGGCGTTTGGAAGGCTGCTGCCGCCCAAGCTGCCATTTTCCCCGCTCAGCCGCACGCAGCCAGCGCCACACGGTTGGGTTGCTCCGGCATAAGCGTGAGTGAGACCCACGGAGATCTGCAAACCTCCTTCAGCCGACGGTTCTAGCTTCTCCCCTCGGCAGATCTCCTCGGAAGGCTGCTCCCGGGCGCCTGCCAGGGTAGGGCCCCGCGCTCTCTGTGGACCTGCTCGGAAGCGACCAAGCGGCTGGAACCCAGGGCGCGGGGAGGAGCAGAGCCAGGGCGGGAAACCACGGGCCCTCCAATTGCATCCTGAGTCATCAGCGTTGGACAGGAGCTGCTTACCCGCTGGCCCGTGGCTGGGGCCACACTCTGCAAGGCTGACCCCCGACGGCAGGTGCTGGCCTGCTGGGAAACCACTGTATGAGGACGGCAAGATCAAAGCCCGATTCACTCTCCCGGGCTCTCGGATTTCCCTGGCAGGACCCACTACCTTTCAAACACACGTCCATGGTGACTGGTTTAAAACCACGTTTGACTGTACAGCTTCTTCCGGTACGAGAGCCGGAAAAACCCAAGTGGCGTCTTTTCGTCAGAGTCTTCCCCTGCAGGAGAGGACTCGCAAGCCAGAGCGGACAGCAGGGAGGGCCCTGGAGGGCCAGGCCCCCTGAGCACCGGCCTGGGCCCCACCCGTCCAGGTTGGGGGCCAGTGAGCGGGCTGGATCCACCCATCACCTCGCTGTCTGTGAGGGTCTCCTGAAACTGCACTGCCCTGCTGCTGGGAATGCCTCCTCCTGCGCCCCCACCCTGAAGTTCCCGGCCCGGCCCTCCATGCTGAGGCCAACCCGAACGGGGCTGTGTCAGAAGGTGGGGGAGGGCGGACAAAACCCCACTTGTTCCTTAAACAGGAGGGACGAACACTGGCTTTTGTTTCCTAACTGCCCCGTCAGCATGAGTTGAGGCTTGACATTCCTGAATTCTTAACCTTTTCATGAGAGAAATCATGAATTTTTATTGTGTTTTGTTTATTGTAGAGGTGGCTGTCAGGACAAGATCCATCGTGACCCTGTGTCAGGGCTGAGGGGAGACATCAATGATTCGTAGCTGGTTGTCCACCCCCAGGACACTCAGCAGCTTCCCGGGTGCTCTCTGTCGTCTCTCCAGGGTGCAGACCTAAGTGCTACCAATTCTCCTTCTGTCAGATTGAGGGAACAGAAGGACACTTGTCAACTTGGACCAGAGCTCTGTCTCTGGGTGGCTCGCTGCGATGGGCGGGGCCTACAACCTGGAGATTTGGGGGCAGCCCCGGGACCACCTGTCCAAACGCACCATTACCCCGACCGCTGAGATGCTGCAAATCCTCACTCTTTCCCTTGGAGGCTTGATCTACTGACTGAGATGTGTATCTGTCAGCGTCAAGTCCTCTTTGAATTAGGGCAAGAGAGGTATACAACGATCAATAAAACCAGTGCCCAAGAGAGCTCAAAATACATCAACAGATCAAGAAGCTTACTCTGGAAATGAGATTGGGCCCTAAGATGTAGGGGGCAAGAACATGTCGCTGAAAGGGAAGACGGGACTGAACCCTCACACAGCAGGGTCCTGTGCCTCTGGTTAGGAGGGACACTCCAGGCGGCCATCCGCAAGGTGGGCCGGCCACCTCGGACGCACGGCTGTGGGTCGCCAGCGCTGGGTCTCCAGCACGCAGCCCTGCTTTCGGCCCCATCGATACGTGGCTGTGGGCCACTTCAGCTCTCTTCCTGATGACTATCGATCACCCTCATGGATCCCTCGCTCAGCAGTCCTCATTGATCATCCCATCGCCGGAATTAATAGATTAGCCAGTTGATGGTCCATTCATTTAATGTGCGTAGGTGCAGGCAGCGACCCTGCAGGGAGTCCGCCAAACCCCCACTCCCACCTCAGAGCGGTGCCCGGGGACCTGGGAGGCGCATTTTCATGGTTCAGCATGTACACTTCAGTGCTCACGGAGATGACAATGAAAGTGTGGGGTACCCAGGAAACGGGGATTAATTTGAACATCAACCTGCAAATTGATATAACTCAGAAGGAGCCACACAAAAACCTACTGTTTGCATTACTTATAATTCTTTATTAATTGTATGCATAGCATTTCAGGGAGAATGTGTAAAATGCTTATGAGAGGAGCATAGTTTCAAGTGTCTTCAAGATTCCAATTTCGAATGATTGATGCACCAATTAAAAAGCATTCCCTTCCCGGCCCCCAAACAAGCTCCTCCTCTTAGTTTATCAAAACCAGCCTCCCAAGAACGGTTCCCGAACACATCCGGTTCTTCGTGTTCCAGCATTCTGTGTCCTTGGGCCGTGGGACACCGAGAGTTCTGCCACCTGTGGGTTCAGCCTCCACACCAGACGACTCCCTGCCCATCACAAGTCCACATTGTCAAGACTTTTATGGAAAAGCCTTTCTTCATTATGATTCTGTGGGAGGCGCCAGGTGGCTGCAGTTAGGTGGCTGTCAGACGGGCACACATCCAGGACACAGTGGTGGACAAGGGCAATGCACGGGCTAGAGAACGGACTTGCCGGACCCTTGGTAAAATAAATTAACGTCGCTCCTTTGAATCTGGGGTGATATTAATTGCGTACTGTCCTTGAGGGATTTGAGAAGATAGTCACACAATCACTGACAGCCTTCTCTGGATCAGAGGAGGGGCTGCCGGAGGGGGGAGGCTGGAGGCCACGGCCCTTAGAGTGCTTGCCTTAAAGAGAGGTCAAGGTCATGTGAAACGTTCCAGGAACAGAGAGACCAGGGTATTGATACGATCATCGATGTGTACATTGAATTCACCAAGAATTAGGACAAGAATAGTATTGGAGCAGAAATTGCTGAGAAACAGGAAGGGCCGGCCCCGGAGTGGAGGGATAAGCTCTCTGAGGGGTGAGGCCGTCTCAGGGTGGAAACACCTGCCAGGTTCCCGAGGAGGAGGAGGAGGAATGGATGGGGCGCAGTGGCAAGGAGAAAGGAGGAGATGCGGCCTCCCCTCCTCCGGAACCAGAGGCCTGAGGACCACGGAGGGTAAGGGGGCTGCTTGTGGGGCTTCCAGGAAACCAGCAGCCTCAGCCAGGGGGCGAGGAAAAGTCACAAAACCGATGGCACATGGAGAGCATGTTGCTGCTGGTGGACCCTCGTATTCCAAGAGGAGGACAGAAGGGGTCAGAAACTGGGGGGGTGGCACATACAGAGCTCATGGGAGTGACAGGGTGGGGACCGAGGCGTGACCCGGCAGTCAGTGGCTGGGGTGGCTGCCGTCCACAGGGATAAGGCCGTGCGTGATACGGTCGCTCCCGTGGATTGAAGGAAGGAGTGCTGGTGGAGTGGGAAGAGGGTGAGGTGGGCTCCCAGGGCCCCTGGCTTCCCGGAAGCCTATGAGAAATGCCACCTAAGAGCTGGTGGGTCCAGGCAGCCTGGCGAGGCCAGCTTACACGTCGGGGCATCACGCACCTCTTCGAGAACCTCACAAAAAGGATACATCATCCCCTCAGAAAAATGCGGGTAAACTTAAAAATTGTGAATCTAATTTCAAGGGAGGGCTTTCCGAATTAAATACATCTGCACATCTTTCTCAGGCAGTCCCAATTTAGATCGATGAATTTGAGTTAGGAAACTATGATTTCAACGTTGCTTTTCACGGTGAGAAGATGATGAAGTGACATATTCTGCCCTGAAAGGAGAACCATTTGTTGTCCTTCCAGGGAAACTTACATGCCTCTGAACTCAGACACGCTGAGGAGAAGTCACAATTCGGAGGCGGTGTGTGGGGCAGGAGGAAACTTACCTGACAGGTGAGGGGGAGCCCTTCAAACCGCTGCGCAGGCAGCTGCCCCCAGCACTCACACCGAGGCCCAGCATCCTTAGCTGAGGAAACCTGCTCTCAAGTGTCGGCAGAGCTGTGCAGAAACCGTACAAAGAGGCAGAAATGCAGGTCCTGCCCTTGAGAACAGGAAAACTCTACCGGGGTGTCTGGCCCCTTGGCGTCTCGGGGACACACTAGAAGAAGAAAAATTGTCTTGGGCCACACATTAGATACACAAACACTGATGGCAACTGATCAGCAAATAAAAGGTTCTAAGTAAGTTTACGATTATGTGTTGGGCCACATGCGCAGCCACCCTGGACGGCATGCAGACCGCAGGCGGTGGGGTGGACACCCCGGCCTTGGGGTCAGCCTGCGTATGTACCGTCTCATCGGGCCCCTGCCCCGCCTCTCCACTGCCATCCTGGCTCAGCCGTTTAACCTCCTCATATTTCAGTTTCAGGACCTTGGCATGGAATCAGAATATCTGCCCACAGGGGACTCACCATCCTGGAGACGCTACCACCTGCAGGTGCTGATTCTGACCAGAGCAGCCCATCCGCCCGAGAAGCACCAGTGTTCTCTCCTCCCCCACAGGCCTCAGCTGAGCCCCGGGAGGCCTGTGATGGACAGGGGGCCTCAGAAACCCCCGAGAGGGGGCCGGGGCGAGCTCCTCATGCCCCGGGACTCACGAGAGCTGGCTTAGGGCTTCGAGAGGTACACCCTTCTTAGCCAGCTGCCAGTGAGGAGCGCCAGCTTGCAGAGGTTCAGGGGTGGTGTTGGTGTGGCCCTTGGCAAAAAGAAATGTTACATGTGACTAAGGGATGGGTCCTTTCTGGGAGGGGAGGAAGCTAGGGTAAGATAGCTCAGAAAATGCGAGCTTGTAGCTTGTTGAAATTAAAGAATTCTGTATTTTAGGACTTACTGGCACATTTTGGAAACTAAGCAAAAGACTCAAAATGCTTTTCCTAAAGTGAGTTCCACAGTTCACCCAGGCCCTGAGTTAATATTGGGGCACCTTAAGTGAAGAATCATATCATCTTCTCATGCTGATGTTGCCATTTAGCATTGGCTTGTCAAATCTTAGCCCTAAAACTAAAGAATTTAAGCTTCCCTGTATAACTCATGTAGTTTTTAAATGGCATGATCGATAGTTGGTCTAATTTGGAGAAACACAGTTGGCCTTCGTGCGTAGGTGTCAAGACTGAAGAGGCCTTTGGTCGGAGTGACAAGTTTGGGAGGCAAACGGTGACAAAGGAAGAAGCAAATTGGTGGATTGGCATTTTTATCTAATTCAACACAAGTGTAATTACAGATATGAAATGTGAAATGAAAATAAATTAGAATTATGCTTCCATCATTTCGTATTGTGTTTTCAGGGCTAAAAAAAATTACACTAAAGAAACGAATCCATTGACTTGAAAGGGGAGAGATAATTGGGCGTGGAGCCCACAGACGAAGAGCAAGGCTTTGGGACTTATCTGCATGTAATTGTACTGATCTATAAAATCTCAGACTTTCCGATTCTTGAATTCTGGTTGAGTTGGCTTGATAAACACAGCAAACCAAAACCCTTTGTCTTCCTCCTCCTGGGTTTTCTTCCTTAATGAGATTTACTTGTTTTTCGAAAGGCCCCGACTTCACATTGATGGAGCCTGTTGCCTTTGGCACCAACAGCCTGTCATTAGACCCCAGATTAACCTAGAAAATGGGTCCCTGAAGGCAGGGGGGTTGTTGCTGAGTGGCTACCTCTGCTCTGACCTCTGCGCCTCCAGGCCTCGCAGGCCAGGGACTCGAGGTCGAGGTCAGAGATGCTGGATTTCCTCTACTCCAGCTTTCTAAGACCAAGGAAACTGAATATCCAAAAAGAAAATATTCTAAATTATAGCTGGAATAATCTTTTTTTTTAATTACTGATGAGAGAGAGAGACACTGATTGGCTGTACCGCTTCCTGATGCGTGCATCAGTTGATTCCCGTACGTGCCCTGACTGGGGATCGAACTGCAACCTTGGTGTGTCGGGGTGACACTCTAACCAACTGAGCTACTGGCCAGGGCTTGCTGGGACAATCTTGTGAGGGAGGTGCATTATCTTCATTTCAGAGCTTGGAGTTTTGTTTTAAAGGTTGACAGTGAGTATTACATGGCAGGGCTGAGATTCTCACCTTGTGGTATCTGACTTGAATAATCAGTGAAGACAATCTATCTAAATATGGGATACCTGTTATCCAGCTTTATATCTATCGTGTGTGTGTGTGTGTGTGTGTGTGTACCATTACACAAGCCGTCTCTATTATACACACCCCGTATAGTTTTTCTCACATATCATATGTATTTTTATATTGCAGAGCTATGTGTAAAACCAAGAGTAATCTTTAAAATTAACAACAATAATGAGATGACATGAGCTGCAATGATGCATCATGAGCAACTGGATCTCAGAAGGAAGCCATATGGTTTCCCAAAGGTTGCTCGTGGCCTGGGGCTGGACAGGGCGGAAAACCCTGCAGGCTGGGGGCGGAGTCCAGGCACCCGCCCAGCAGCCCCCGGGAGCTCAGGGTGCCCACTCAGGCCCCAGCTCCCGGGGAGAGGTGGGGGGCTGGAAGGACGTGGCATGCTTAATATCCTGGTTTGCACCACAGCAGCTTGTTAGGCTGAGTCAACTCTAGTCAACCGGGGACTTCACCTGAAGATCGAATTGCTTTCCTATTACATTTCTAAGCTCTCTAGGAACTGCGTGGCTTCCCAGCGATACCCGGCCCACACCAGTTCTGCAGACAGTGTGTGAGGAGGGGTGAGCTCTGCCAGGCACGCCGCAGGGCTCCCCTGCTGCCTGGCCACCACGGCTGCTGACCTGGGGCCACAGTGGCCGTGGTGGGTGGCTGGCCCTGCCTGCAAGTGAGGAAGGCGAACAGCCGGCCCTCTCGTAGGGTCACCTGGTGGGCAAGTGACGCTACAGGAGTTGGACTGGCTGGACTCCCATCTCAGCTCCGCCACTCAGTGATGGGGTGACTCCGAGCAACTTCTGTCCACGCTGCGCCTCGGGGTCCCTACCTGTAAAACAACGAGGAAAGCCGCAGCACCTGCTTCTCGGGCTGTGAGGAGAACTGAGCAAGGCATGTAAAGCTCTTGGAAGAACACATGCTACGCTCTCAAAATGTCCGTGACTGACACAGGCAAACTTCAGAGGCTGCTCCCTCCAAAAGTCGCAGTACAGGAAGGATCTCGCAATTTCTTAGTCAATTCCAGATGCTATTTTCCCAAAGTGTAAGAATCTTGCCAAAACCCTAAAACCATTGTCAAGTAAACTGTTTGTTATCCCTCTACTTAAAATATCATCTGCTGAAAGCCCCACAACTGAGATAAGTGACAGGAACGGTCGTTTGCATCACCATTACCCCGAGGGGGGGGTGGTAAGAACAACAACGATTGTGATTGCACAAGCCACCTGCACCAAGTTCAAGTACACTCGTTAGCTTTTAAAAAGTCATCCTTGTTTATATCGCTCCTCGCTAAATCACCCCAGTTGTAACCCTAACACTTCTAAGACCCGACAAAGTAGAAGAGTATTCAAATAATTTGCAATGAAGTCGGACAGAGAAGACACGTACGCGTGGCAAGCTAGACAGTAATACAAGGGCAACAGCTTCGCAGATGCTGGTTTCGAGAAATATCTAGTGAGTCTTTATTGGCACAAAGCAGAGAAACAAAGAGCAGAATCTGCACCCCGAGAACTCTGTCTGAAGAAAGGGGCGAGCGCGTGGGCACTTCTAGGGGACCCACAAGGAAGGAAGAAGTCGTTGAAGGTTCTTACCGAGAACAACGGCATAATCAGGGCCGTGGGGGAGCACAACTCCAGAGTCCTGGCCTTGGTTTCAACATTCTTTGTGTGACCCTGGCTCCATTCGCCGGAAGCTTCAAAATAGGCTAACGGTCCTGCCCTGCCTTCCTCCCAGGGCTCCTGTAGGAAGGAGCTCAGAAGGAAGGCGGGTCGCTCAGTGGCGGGAGACACGGGAGGCGGGGGCACGTCTCGGGGCCCTACTTACCAGTGGCAGTGAGACCCGGGGCTGGCAGCGGAATAACATGGGGTATCGAGGATGGGCTCCTGCTTGCCCTTACTCCCAGGTGGTTTGCTTATCCACTGAGAAGTTTTTATTTCTTCAATCTTAGAGTTTTCTGTTGGAAGGTGTTAAGGTTACTTCAAGGACAGCATGTTTGTGTCATTTCCCACTACTTCCTCCTATGTTTGTGAGTGACGGTGATGGGACAGCAGGTACCACCTAAGTAGTTTATGCTTAAAATGTCCCCCTGCGTTCCATTAGACACCAGATGGAGCATCTTCATCTTACTGCACGTGAGAATGAATGTGACTACATTGGGTCATGTTGTACACTGTGTCATGTGAATCTTATCCGGACTCTCTATAAATACACACATATTATATATGTGTGTGTATACACACACACACACACACACACACACACATTTCTGTCATTGATACATTCCACTTTTTTACAGCACTTAGGTTTTGGACCTGATGTGTTTGGACCCCCTGTCTACCAATTGGACTTAGTCTACTTCGAATTACAATGCACAGAAGCCTTCCAGCACCTCCATTCTTTCCCCTCCTTTTACAATTTCTAGGCCCTGCCACGGGCCTCTATTAACGGGCCTTCCGAGGGAGCCCATCTCCAGCGGCTCCGAGTCCCGCACGCAACGCTGGCTTGGGCTTCGCGCATGTGCTCACAGAGGGACCCTTTCTTCCCGGTGGGCTCTGTCCCGGAAACATGCATCTCATCTCCTGAGCAGGAACAGGAAGCTGGCTTCACAGGCTGAGGCTATGGATTTCTAAGTGTCTGTTTCTTTCATAGCGATCCTACTCTTACTCCAAAAGGCCAGGGCCCACTCTGTGTCACCTGACTAATTGCGGGACCATTCCACTAGCTCCAATCGTAGGCTGCGCACCCCGCAAAGAGCAGGGGAGGATACCTTCTCCCACATCTTGGGGAGAAAAGAAACACTCAGGACTCATTTCACCTAGAAAATATGCAAAAATAAAAGATTCCTTAGGCTTGTGACAACTTAAATTCAGCAAAGTTATTATGCCTTTTTAAAGGCCGAGTTTGAAATATTAGTATCTGTCATCCACAGAGATGCAGCCCTCATTTTTCAATCCCTGCACATTACTGCATTACAATGATTGGCAGCTGCTAATCACTGCATCGTTACTTTGATGACATGCAAGTTGACAGCTGATTACGGCGTGGACTTCCGGGGTTGCGGGGAAGAAGGGCGGGGCACAAACCCACATGCAATCTGTTTCCCCCACCCACTCTCCCCACTCATGGCTGCACCTCTGCTTTATCTAGCCTCATCTATTCTCACCTGCCTGCACAGCAAATGCTACCAAGCGTAAGGATGCAGTTGGGTACCAGCAGAAAGAGTCAGCAGTGATTCTGTCCTGAAGATTAAGAAAAATGCTCTGAAGCCCTCCACCCCTATGTCCTTTCCTCTGCAAGGAATCAAACAGAAATTGGGCCAGGAAAAGTGAAGAGGTTTTCTAAATTTTAGCCCACCGTCTTAGGTTGAGAAAGTTGTCTTCCAGTCCACACCCCACCACCCCCGCCAAGCCAGGCTGAGCAAGGTTGAGTACGTATATCCTCGAAACATGTTCTGCTTCTGAGGACCAACCACTACATCTTTGTCAACATCGAATGCAAAACTCAGCTCTCCTAGTCTGGAAAACAGATCACAATGTTTTCTGATGAAACTTCTGGTGGTCTTCAGAAATTGCTCATATTCTTTTCTTTCCCTGTTTTTTTTTCCAGAAACAATCAAGTACATCGCTGTATAAGTATAAGGTGTCAGTAGGATAGTTTGATTTACATATATTGTGAAATGATGACCAAAATAGGCTTAGTTCATGTCCATCATGTCAGTGAGATGCAATAGAAAGAAAAAAGAATTCACCTTGCGACCACAAGATTTAAGATTTGCTCTCTTAACAACTACTCTCATTCTTTATTTATTCTTCACTCTTAATTCTGCCTGCATTCTTGACCCACGTACAACATTACCTTTTCCTACTCACTAAATACTCATGACCCTCTTTGTCACCTGAGAGTTTTTTCATGATGTAGTAACTACGACCAGAAAACTCTCTGGTTCCTGACTGATGAAGAGCAGGCAGAGTCTGACCGTCCCAGTTCTGGGGGGGCCCCCACCGCAGAGCCTCTTTTCCAAACAGAAGCAGCAGGAGCGTTTTACGAACATTGTCAGTAAACTCTACCTGAGCAAAACTCGCTTATCCACGAAGGCTTATTTTAGACCTCATTTACTCCAAAAAGGCTTCGGTGAAAAACAAACAAACAAAACACTTCAACCCACAGAGACCATGTCATTTTTCTGAAAATGTGTTACTCACCCTTCAGGCCACCATTTGCAACTCAACTCAAGCTGCCTAACACAGAGAACTAATTTGGTGGATACTTATCTTTGCACCAAAATGGGAACTTCCCCAGGGAAAGGACTGATTTATTTTTTCAGTGCCCCAGAGAACCAACAATACTTTTATTTCTATACGTAAAAATGGCTGAGGTAGAGACAAAATTCATTCGACCTTTCTTCTTCCGTAAGAGCCCTCGAGTGCTAACTGAGCACATGGCTGAGTTCTGTGCATTTGGACAGAAATGGTGTCATGGGCTGATAACAGCTCCCAAAGTTCATCCTTGTCTGGAGATCATCCTTATCCCTAGAACCTAGGAATGTTGTCGGCTTTGGAAAAAGGTCTTTTCAGGTGTGATCAAGTTCATAATCTTGGGGTGGGGGATGACTGAGTGCCCCCTAAATCCAGGCACAAGCATCCTTACGAGAGAAGCAGAGGAAGATTTAACATGCATGAAGGAGAAAGCGATGTGACACCCTTTTGCTCCTGCTGCAGACATCGGATGTGTGACTCCTGGGCCCACGCGGCCATCTCAGCAGAAGACAAACAGAGATGGGCTTGCCCAAGAAAGCCCGGGAGAACCTTCTTGTCTAGTCATGCCAACCCAGGCGTCATGCACAAGAGACCGCCAGGTCTTCGAGAACATTGTACTAGCAGAAACTGCCATCTTGGCCTGAAGCGTCAACCTAACAGAATGCAAGGAGCTTGTTGGACTCTTAAAAATGCTACAGGGAGGAAAAAGGCTGATGAGACTATTCAGTTAGAAGCATGTGCTACCTTTGGAGGAAGAGAAAGAATGACGTCAAGTAGAGGAACCGCTGCGGCGGTAGAGGCGAGAGCCACAGGGGCAGAGGGCACAGCCACAGGTCCAGGGAACGAAGCCTCCAGCCACAGGAAATTATCCCCAGGCCTTGAAGCCTAACAGAATCTGCTCTGCTGGATTTCAAAGTTTCTGGGGCCTGGTACCCACTGGGTGATGAAGACCATTTGCATTCCAGTACGGGTTTGTAAACTGTAAAACCTCAGGAGCTAATGTAAAATTCCGGAAGACTATGGCAGTTACAGCTCCAAAGCATCAATTTGTTAGGGATAATCCCCATCTTTTCACATGTAAACGCGTTAATTTTTTAGAGTTTATACTTCTTGGTACCCAAAGCATCCGTCATATATGAATTCTCTCCATATCCCTTATCCACACACTCAGACGTGGGTAAGCAATAGCATTAGTTCTTCTGAAATTTATGTGCATCACGCTTTCTAATGTTCCAATGTCCTGTGTGAAGCTTTTGTAGGACAGCCTAATGTGAAAAAATAATAACCTAACTTGTCCCAATTATTTCCAAGTTTTCTGATTCTACCTAGAAAACATCAAGGGCTTTCTTTCTAAAGCACAGTTCTGACTCCCATTCCAGCTGTTTCACGCCAGCAAAATGGTAAAGAGCTCAAAGTTGAGGTTATCTTTTAAGCATTTATGTGGGACACACAGTGCCCCCTTATCTGATGGGGGTATATTTCAAGACTCCCTATGGATGCCACGAAGGGTAGCAAACCACACATATGTTTCCCCCCTATACATACATGTATATTTTCACTTACAGGAAGCACCTTGTAACTTCCCTTTGGAGTATCTGAGTCGACAGCATCACCACTCTTGTGCTTTGGGGCCACGATTAAGGAAAATAAGGGCTTCTTGAGCACAAGCTCTGTGTTGCCATGGTGATTGATCTGATGACCCAGACAGCTGCTGAGACTGATGGGCAGGTGATGTATACAGCATGGACGTGCAGAACCAGGGCCGATTCACATCCCAGGCAGGTGGGGGTAGGTGGCCTGAGACTTCATCATACCGCTCAGAATGGGACCCCATTTAAAGCCTGTGAGTTGTTTATTTCTAGAAATTCATTATTACCATACCCAAGCTATAGTTGACTCTGGGTAACTGGACCCACGGAAAGTGAGACTAAGGACAAGAGGGGATCATGGTCCGTCAGAAAATGTGAACAGTGCTTAACCTTGTGGTAATTGAGGCAGTTCATTTCTTCCTTTGTGTGTTTCTTCATTTTTCAAATTTTTATAATTCCTATGGATTACTTTGTAGGCACACTGATTAAGGGGGGTGTTCATGACACTATCGCATGGACAGCCACCGAGTAATGAGTCTTCAAAGAAGAAAATGGCCTTCCCCAGGGGAAGAAGAGCAAATCAGGAGACGGGAACAGCTGGGCGAGCACTCAGAGATGGAAGAGCATGTGGTTGCTCGGCAAGAGGGAACATACCGAAGGAATACCTATGCGCCCGCGCGGGGACGTAAGGAGGTGAGGGGTGGTGAAGAAAATCCTGCAGTGTAGCTCAGATCCCCAGAAATCTAGATTTTATCTTGTAGCTGCAATCTTCTCCACTGGAAATAATCTCCTCTTTCTCCTGGGCCCCTGGCAGACCTTATATTACCTGCTATACGATAGGTGTAAAATCATTGCTGTTCTTATCTAGTCTCGAGAACGTAAGCACACAAAGGACAGAATCCATCAATTATTTTCTGTACCTTCCCTGTGTTTAGCACGGTGCCATAAATACAGCAGACAGTCAGAATTAAGCATGTCAGATGAATAGGGTTTCTTGCTTCTGGATTATAAAGATAGTGTCTTGATAATTTCCCTAAAATATAGGCCACCTCAGACGTTTCTTCCGAAGAAAACAGGAAAGTTCCTTCTTGTTGGTTTAGGGTGAGATGGCAGGCAAAAGCCACCGGCGCGGGAGCCGAGCCCTGAAAGCGCTGAGCACGGCTAGGACTACCAGCCACCGACTTCCCTCGGGCCCCGGGAACAACCCTGAAGTCTGGAGCGGTTGCAAACACCGGCCCCACTGAGGAAAGGTTCTTTGTCATGCTGAACAAGGGTTACTGAGAAGAGGAAGGTTAAATAGTACTGCCACTAAACCTCAGCGTGGTTCGGGGATGCACATGCAGAAACACCACCGCGTCAGCCACAGAATGATGTCCCTGCTGACTCGTCCGCGCTGCGGAGAGTGAAGGTTAGAACGAGGTGGGCAGAAGTCTCAGCACGCACGTCGCAGGTGAACCACTCCGGGCTGGAAGCGCGTTCCTTTCCATAAAATATTCTGTTCCGTCCTTCCAAGTTGAAATTCACCCAAGCCATCTGACGTAATCAAGCCCTTATTTGTCCTGAAAGTGAGAAGAATGCAGCTGAGTTCAGATCAGCAAACCACGAAGTGCTTCTGAGGGGACAGGAGAGCCGGTCCCAAAGGCCACAGGCTCCGGTGAGGCGGTTTGGGAGGGTCTTAGTGGTTAGACCCACTTCCTCAATTCGTAGTTTATGTTCACAAATAGTCTTCAAGGCGGTCATTCTTGTCCCATCTCACAAATAAGAACTGCAGGGCTCAAAGACATTAAGTAACTCACCCCCGAGTTATTCTTTCTAACAAGAAGCAGATAAACCTTCCAATCGCTGTCCCCGCGGTTCGGTGATCTTAATGACATCCTGTCCGAGCCTCCATTCCGCACACGCGCTCAGCATGTTTTCCAGATTTGGGCCAGTCACTCTCATGACGAAGAACAGAGAAAGCATCCAAGTTTCTAATTAAAATTATCCACTTCTAACCTAATTTTAGGATGATTATTTTAATCCAATTATGGCATTCTGGTAATGAGAAAATGGCCTTTATTCCCTCATTTCTTTCACTTCCTTTCCTTCCTCCTTCCCTTCCTCCCTTCTCTCCTTCCTTCCTTCCTTCTTTCTACTTTTTCATTAACAGATGTTCCAGCGGACCTCAACGACATTCATGAGTAGGACAAGGAGTAAAAACCAAACATTTAAATCGTGTCAGTAGGAGATCAGGTTTCCCTGTTCTCACAGAGAAAGTTGTGCTGGGAATGGTCCCCCGCCACAGGCAGAACTGTTTTGTTGAACTATCAGATCGTCCATCAAGACCTAGTGTTTCCTCCCGAATATCATCAGTGGCCAGCATCTCACTCACGTCTCCATAAGCACCAAAAACCGCCGCCTGTTCCTTCCTTAAAAGGCTTTCTTCTCTTGACCTCTGTCTCATTCTTTGCTAAGTCGACTTTTGGGAACTTTTTTTTTTTTGTCTAAAGTATAAATGTTGGAGTATAAAAAGTATAAATTCTTGGTCCTTGACAATCTTGTTTAAATAAAATAGAGGATCTCACTGTAGTCTTGAGACTTGGATTATCGATATAACATAGATTTCTAAATGTTTATTTCTAGGTTGGGTTATTTATTTCTTTATAGAAATTTTATTTAGGGTCATTTCTCCTACGGGCACTTCCGAGGTCCACAAAGGCTTGGATATGTGGAACCTTGGTCCCCGCCAAACAGGTCCATTTGTGTGAGAGTTGAATCAGCGCCAGGTGTCAGGCCGGTGGGCCAGACCAGACCTCACTAAGGTTTCAGATCCAAGACTCAGACTCTAAGAGAAGGTTTATTTCGAAAGTCACAGAAGCAGAAGAAGTGAGCTGTGGAAGAAGCGAGCTCGGGGAATGAATTAGAGAGGCCAAAGCAGGGCCCTTGGAGTCCAGGAAAGAGAGAAGCCAGGAAACCCCTCCCTGGAGAAGGCGTGGGGAGAGGCTCGTGCGTTTAGGTAGAGAGCCAGGGGGCCTTTCCTTTAGATACGTAAATGCACCTTCTCATTCTGTGCTGCCTCCGAAGCTGTTTCACGGGCACCCCAAGTTGACCCACTCAAATCTAAATGTTGGGGGGCTTCCTCCAAATCTGCTTCCGTTCCTTTGTTTCCTGTGTCCATAGATGGCATCAGCCACCCCGCTGCTCCCGAAGGCAGTGCAAGGGTCACGCCCACTGCGCTCAGCCTCATCGGAGCCAGCCCCCGGTCCCCAGTTCAGGAGGACTTAGAAACAGGTAGAGGTTATTTTTTGCACTTCAGATCTCTAGGGTGGGCGTCGTTGGCACTGGACCAAGGGCTCGGCAATATCGGGACTGGCATCCTCCGTTCTCATCGCCACATTATTGCAGGGTGGTGAACCCGCGGTGGGCACTGCAGGCCGTAAGCGGGGAAGACACCGCTTCCTTCTCTGTAACCTTTGCCATGAAAGCGAAACTTTTCTAGAACTTTCAGTGGCCTTCACAGATGTTGGCCCAGCCCCACTTAAGGCCCCCACCACCCCAGGCTAACAGAGCTACAGATGAACAGCAAAAGAAAGGGAGATGGGTCAGCCCACCTCCGTGCACAGTGGAGGAGGTCCCGGGGCTCAAGGCAGGTTGCTATGGAAATCAGGTCCGCCTGACCCTCCTGTTGCAAGGCCCGCATTTTTGTAAATCATCCCTTTTCAATACACCCTCTTCAATCACGCCTTCGGAGGGTGCAGTCTGTTTCCTGCCCAATACAACAATCGATACTGTAGCTTCATGTTCTTCACACTGCCGATGAGAACACCGCACCCGGCACAGCAGGAGCTGAAAGCTCGGTCCGCATGCGGACGAGGGAAGGGGAGCGGCAGGCCACCCCGGTCCCTTGGCTGTGCGAGGGGCAGGCGAGGCTGGGAACTGGAAGACGTGCCTTCGCCCGACCCCTGTCCCCGCCCCCCGAATGCTCGCAGCCAGTGCACGGATGGAACAGGCGTGCTCCCAGCAACGTCCCTTCCATTTTGAGCGTTAACCATCCATTTTCCTGATTCATCACCCGGCACCTTGGCACGTGGGCTTGCGCCCAGGAGAGAAAAAAGAAGGCGTGGGAAGACGCACGATGCAGCTGAGACAGGGGGCCGGGGCGGGGGGGGGCGCCGGGGGGGGCGTCCGCCACCCCAGCAGCCCCTGTTCCTTTCTCCAGCGCCCGCAGGCTTCTGTGGCCTGCGCACCACCACGCGCAGGCGCCCCGCATTCCCGTCGGAGCACCTGCTTTGGAAACTTCTGGCGTCTTCATGACGACGAAGTCCTTTCCACTCGCCCCTGCCCTGTCTGCCGGCGCGGTCTCCAGACCCCAGAGTCTTTCTCCTTCACGTCCCTGATGTCTCCTGGGGGAAGGAGGATGGATCCGTGTGTTCCGGGTCTGAGTGTGCTGGAAATAATGCAGAACCATTTGCATAACATTGATTTTTCTTTCCCTGCGCGGACTACTCCTGACAGCTACTAATTAGATGTAGATTTTGTTTTCTTGCCCGTGCTTGGGATAGTCTTGCTAAGGCCTGCCTCTAATAGGAGAAATCAATGCGCACATTTCTCGAACTTGCATGCCTCAGCTTCTGGCTGCGGGGCACTAACCCCACCATGCCCCTCACGTGTTCTGCTTTGGTAGCTGAAGTTTCGGATGTTAAGGTAAAAGTCTACATCTTTGTGGCCGTCCTAGGTCTAGCAGGAAGTACACGGGGTGTTTTGGGTAGGGTAGGAGTAAAATAATTCCTTGGGAATAATACAAACACATCTGTAATGAGAATTTTTAAAACATAATTATTGTTTAAAAGTTTCAGTTTCCCCTGCCACCTAATGAATGGATTATATTTCCTTAAGGGCTCTATTAGTGCGCTGCTGAAAATTTCAGGACGGGGTTCTGACCGTCACAATCATGAAATGCATGAAGCCCTTTATACGGTTAGGCTCCTGCAGTGTCATAGATTGAATTTAAATCACTCAAAGCCATGGAAGGAGAGAAATTGATGCATCGCTAGGATCAAGTGCAGCTTTTAGAAGTGAAGGAGCTTCGTTAAAGGAGCTGAGCGTCGTTCATGAAGGAAGTGCGTTGTCTTCCAGGGGCGGTTTCACCGTCAGGCAGCACCGGGCTTTCTGTCCTGTAACTTTTCTTACGATGCGTTCATCATCACCAAGTACGAGGGGCCGAGGGAGGCTGGGACTTTGTGGAGTTGGAAAACGGGGTCAAGGACACCTGATTAGCTCTTTCATTGAATGAGGAAAAGGGAGGAGGGGTCAACAGTTTGATGCAGGTCACGCACTTTGCTGAGAGCGAAACCTAGGACAGCAGCAGCTTGCTCAAAGTCCACGCCGAAGCGTCTGTCTGTTAGGCACGCTTTGCATAAGGATGCGGATTCCACGGCCACACCTATTAATAAGGATTTCTAGGTTGGCATTAAATAATCTGCATTTAACAAACACCTGGAGGATGGGTCTTATCCACACCGATGTGGTGCCCCCCCCAGTACATCCTCGTGGTCACCAACTAGGACACGCCCAAGCTTCATTCGGAGCTTTGGTCAGGGTGCCGTCACTTAGGCAGGGTGGACGGAACCGCTGGCTGGGTGGCCAGCTCAGTCTGTCTCCCCTCCCCTCTCCAGAGGGAAGGGGGGCAGGGCTGGAAGCTCCAACCCTCTAGTCACACAGCTGTTTTTTCTGGGGACCAACCTCTGTCCTCAGCTGTCTAGAACTTTCTCTAGCAGAAACTTGGGCGTGGTTGAAAAGGTCTCCTCTCCTATGAATAACAGAAGACAAAAGGCACTCTTATCACCCAGGAAATCCCAAGGGGTTTTGAAACTGTGCCAGGACCAGAGGCAAAGAATGAACATGTATGTGTATATACACACATATATGTATATATTCATTATACACAAGGGTCCAAAAAAACCTGAATTATCTCCTGGAGGGCAGGCCCCTTGTAGTACAGGCTTCTTCTGCTACGTGAGTGTTCCAGGAACCCATCTGGATCAGTGTACCAGCTGGTGTTGTTGTGAGAGGCTGCATTCAGCTTCAGTGACTTTTTTTGAAGACTCTGCATTTTCTCCTTTCACGATGGGTGATTTATGAGCGCACCTGCCCACATCGTGCTGAGTGTTCAGCAGTTTTTGACCAAAAACAGCATGACCGCCGTGCCCCACCCTCCCTATTTCATGTGATGTCACCCTGAGCGACTTTTTTTGTTTCCCTGGATGAAAAAAAGCCCTCGAAGGGAAGCATTTTGAGGATGTGGAGGAGGTGAAACAAAAAACAGCAGAAGCACTAAAAAGCAGCCAAATTGATGAGTTCAAAAACTGTTCTGAGCCGAGGGAAAAACATCTCAATAGGTGCATGGCATCAGATAGACTGAAGGTGACTGAAGTTTAAACATGTAAGAATAAATATACAATTTTTATAAATAAATTCCATTTGGGGGGTCGCCCCTTATATATAATATATAATAATATTTTATCATTATGCAACAATTTGCTGAGTACGTTTTTGCGAATGTACTTTCAGGTATGCACGTAGTAAACATGTTGATGGGCCTCTGTCTGTGTGTATTTTCTCGGGCTCAGTAAGGGCAGATCTGTCCACTGCATGTGGGAAAATCCCGCTTCAGCTCCTTGCCATATTGAGATATGTAAATACTCCAAAGGAAAATTATCAGCTTAATGTATTTGTCTTGGTTTTAAGGTTTTACTATTTAAACTCCTATGCCTGACTAGTATCAGGCCCATCCTCAATAAAAATGTTGATTGTTGCAGATGGGGCTAAGAAATTATATTGGTCAGGGTTTTCCAGAGAGACAGAGCCAATAGGATAGCTGTATCTGTACGGATATAAATGTAAATTCAATTAGATATAGATGTAGACAGATATATAGATAGAGCCTATTGAGACAGAGAGATTGATTTATTATAAGATGCACGCTCCCATGGTTTATAGAGGCTGAGAACTCCCAAGGTCGACCCTCTATCAGCTGGAGGCCCAAGAAAGCCAAGGAGCTCTTCAAAGGCCCGAGAGCTGCAGAGTGAACGGTAGTCAGGCAGAGAGAGAGGGGGGCAGGGAGAGAGCGAGCACCCCACATTCTTCCACGTTTTTGTTTGCTTCCTGCCCTACATTAGTGGGCCAATGGCCACCCACTGTGGGGAGGACCATCCCCGTTCAAATGCCTCACAGACACACCCAGGGACCCAGTCAAGTTGACACAAAGCATCAACTTCCACAAGAATCGAAGGTTATTTTTTATTAGCAGGATATCAGTTTTTTAAAGGCGGTATTGTAACTAAACACTAAGATTTGTACTGCCAGGCCTGAAACTAAATGTTCAGCGCACCCCCTAGACCGTGAGATCTTCGAGAGGAAGGACTGTGTCTCGCTCTTACAACTCCACAATCTAGTACGCCGGGCACGTATTTAATGCACGATCACTATAGTTTCTGAAAATGGAGACCAGTTTATTAATTTAGAAGCTCAATAGAATTACTTTGTGTTGGTATCCAGATATGCAGCCAGATTCAAACCGCTAAAACAAAGTAGTAATTATTTCTCACATGTACATAGCACTTAGTTCTTCAAAGGTTAATTGAATTAATCTGGGGTAACTAAGTGTTGCACACTAGACTTCAAGTAAAAACAATCATCATCATTCCATCTACATGGGACACCAAATGAAGAGGTATTTTGACATCTTAAATAAACCACTCAATAACCTGAACTACTGCTAGTGATCTGAAAGAGCAGGGTGGCTTTTCTCTACCTTAGATTTGCTATGTGATAGTGTTTTGCTTTGGATATGTGAAACTACTGACCGCACAGCTTAAATATTTTATGACAAATTTGACACTATTTTGTTGACCATGCAAAGGAATGCTCATGTTTCAACTTAGCTGTTTCCATATACCTATCTCTTCTAGAATTATTTGTGAAGGAGCTATCTGACATAAACCAAACGGTTGCAGTATTAAATGGTGTCAAAATGTGTCTTGGGTTGATTTGGTGTTTAGGATGTAAGCTTGAATGAAAGAGAATGCAACACAGTTTTAAATGGGAAGGTCATCTCCCTGCCTTTTAGCTTGGGTGATGTGATACATAAGCAAAAGGCACATGGGTATTCTAAAAAAATAAAAACAGTAAAAATGAAATTAACGCAACTTCAGTTACTATTTATTGAGTGGTCACTATGTGCCAGGTAGTGTAATTATTTCATTTTGACCACTCAACTAACTCTATGTTACATTCTACTTTACTCCCATTTACCAGACTCAGAAGAAGCTGACCCATCCAAGGTCACTCAACCTCTGAATATGTAGTCAGAGACATCGAGTAAAATGTACAGATAGAACAACCTCAGGCAGAATCAGAGGCATGCGGAAGGGTTAAAACATTGAAAACACTGATTATGGTGGTCGATCTAAGTATATATTGACTCCATAAAATAATAGCATGTAGTGAAGTTTAATGTATATAGAACAGCAACAAAATGGTTAGCATGGAAAGGAGATAAAGGGATTAACGTGTTTCAAGAACCTTGCATTGTCCACAAAAATGTGAAGGTACAAATTTATATTTTGGTTTTTAAAAAAAGCATGCATGTTTTCATCTCACCTAAACTTTAAAAAGAGTACAAATAAATTGTGTGAGAAAGCCAATAGAGTAATGAAATAAAAAAAAATTTTTTTAAAACCTGATTAAGGAAAATAAAAACTTGTGAAACAAAAATAAAGCAAGTGATAAGCGGTAGTTTTAGACTCAGATATAACAGTAACTACATAAAATATAAACTGACTAAATTCTCCAAGTGAAAGACATAGATTGTCCAGTGGAATTTTTAACAAAACTGTTACTTACAAGAGACACTTCTTAAATATAAGAATGCATGAAGAATACAAGTGAAAAAAACAGGCAAAAAATGTGTCATGCAAAGTGAATCAAAAGAATTCTGTTAGTAGTTACACCAATATAATAGTTATACCAATATAAAAAGCTTAATATAAAAACTTTCAGTCAGAAGGTAAAAAGTAGAGATTAAAGTATAAAATTTTATAACAACATAAAGGAAAGTGTAATAAGTTAAAATCTGTAACTACTAATCACATAATTTCAAAATATATTTTAAAATTATTGTCAGAATACAGAGAAAAAGACAAATTCAAAATCATAGCGAGCAATTTTAACATACCCCTCTAAGAGAACAAAGAAAATATTACTAAAGATAGAGAAGATTTGAGCCATAATTATTAAATCTAAACTCACTAATTTATTTTTCATCTGCCACCTAAAGAATCCATATTTTTTGGAGGGCACATGTAGTATTTACCAAAATAAATCATAGCTTGGGCCAAAATGCAGGTCTCAACAAATTTCAAAGATTAAAATCATACGGAGAATGCTCTCTGACCCTACTGGAATTCAGTTACAAACCAATTCAAAAAGAGATAAATAAAGAATGACCAATATATCAAAATTAAGCAATTCCTTTAGGAATGACCTGTTCAGAGTCAAAGAAGAAAATATTTTAATCTAAGTAATACTGAAAATGCAGTGTATCAAACTTTGTGGGCATCCTCTAAAGCCATACTTAGAAAAAAAATTGTAGCTTTAAATATATTTACCGGAAAAAGAAGGTAAGCTGAAAATCCATGATCTAAGTATCTGGAACTGGAAGTGAGAAAAAGGAGCAAATCGATGCAATGAAAGTTAAGACAGGAAGCAGGGGTAAAAGTCCTGTGCTTGTCACTTGCTGTTTCTGCTCTTCTCCTGCAGCCCAGACAGCCTCTTAGGAGCTCCCAGAGGACCCTCGGGTTCGCACGTGCCCTTTAAGTTTTTGTAAACTCCCCTCAGCTCGCTACCCCTCCGCAGGCCGTAGATGCATCGAACGGCACTAACCAGTCCCCTGTCCTCACTGCACCTTTCCCCCAGTGTCGTTCAAATCCTGGATTCCTGGTGGCAGCAAGCCTGTCCCTGCCACCCACATGCTCTCCCAGGGTCCCACCAGGAACAGTCTCAGCCGGCGGCTGCCGCATTGTGCCGGGAACGAGCTGTGCCCTACACACCGCTCGCCCCCAGCCCTCCCCTGCACCTCGTTCTTGTAAGGCAGATGGGGAGGAATCTGTCCCCCCAACCCCATCTCACCCTCTCCCTCCTGGGTACCAGCTGTGTCAGGTCGGGTCCTCGGGGGCGTAGACACCGGGACAAAAGTAGAAGTGAGAGCGATTTGCCGGAGAGAGGGAGCAGGAGCCGGTGGAAGGGCCTCAGCCACCACGCAGATCCGACCGGAAAGGTCTTGGCTGACCCTCAGGCAGGCGGAAGGGGAGCCCACCGACCACGGGACTGGCCATCCGAGGAGTTTTGCACTGGGCAGGTACGGCTTGGGCCAGGGCCGTGGGCCCAGAAGAAGATCCCCTTGGTATCAACACCGGGGGGGACCCTGAAGGTGTGGCAGCTGGAGGCCGTCTGCTAAGGCCTCTCCCTGTACAGGTGAGTGAGTAGGACATCTGAGCGCTTAGAATACCCCACATACTGACCTAGAGGGGTCACGAAGGTGAGCGCCTGAGGTGATGACCGACCTCCTCGCACACGCAGGAGTTGAGTCCTCGCCACAGGCTTTCTGTGCAGGTGTGTACGTCAGGCAAATCGATGTACATCAAAGAGACCAGGCAAGGAATTGAAGCCACCTGGGAACATGAGCAACAGCTTCAACCCTCAGAAACAGCCGCACGGGAAATTAAGTAATTTCATTTTTATGTGTAGTATGCAGAGAATTACATCATTTCTCCCACCACACACCGCACAGCCTCAAAAGAATGAGTTTTCTCTGCGTGCTGCATAGGAACCAAAGGCAAGGACTCCCTTTGCGAACTGCAAGTCCTAGAACTTGTAAATTCTTAACTGCACAGGGTCTGGCAGAAGTAAGACCTGCTTGAATGTGGTTGGTAGGGGAATAATATGGGTGTAATAATTCACAGGCTTAATTTGAACATTTCACTTAAAATGTCACATGGTGCGCTTGAGTGTGATATTGTTACGCTACAGAATTACATGCTCATGATTTTGGAATAAAGGAGGGGCGGTATTTGCACCGGACCCTGAGCGGTTTCCTTACGCATTGTCTTCGCCCATGTTCATACACTATGTTTAATGCATTCTTCCGGGTTTCTCCCCAGGCCTGAGGTCCAGTTGCTGCTGGGACGGAGGAAGCGTAGCTGGAATTTCAGCGGCTGTTGTGCAGACTCCGTAACTGTCCAAGCATCTTGGAGAGAATTTGGATGAGCCTGGGATACGGGCCAAGGGGCAGTCCTCTGGGTGCAGGCCGGCCGCACGGCTGCTCTGAGAGCTGCAACTCAGAACCTGTGTCTCCGGAAGTAAAATCCGTGATAATAAGCGGAAACATAAAGAGCATCGTGGGAATCGGGTACCTGCGAGAAAGCGGTCGCTATATTTGGAACTAGGTTCCTCCCGTTTTGCCAATTTGGTGCCAGGATCTCTGCTTCAGGTACCAAAAAGCACTGCATTGTTCCGGCCACGTCTCTCTCTCCAGAAGCAAGATCAAGACATACTCACACAAGGGAGACTCTTTTTGCTCTTTAAAAAAGAGGAAGCAAAAAGTACTTTTGGAAATTCCCAACTATGATTTAGTAAAGTAAAATATAGAAAAACTAAGTGGAAAGAATAATTGTGGGGTTTTTTTGTACTATTGGCCGTTCTATCATTCTTTTTCAAATTTCACAAATGCCTCTTAATTAACATTTCACTAATATAAAATCAAAAGTAAAAAAGCATTAAATTTGTTCCGCTGTCTTGAAAAATGACTTCCAGATTCCCTAAAATAAAATCATAAGTAAAGAATTACCCTTCCAAAGTGTGTTTTGATGGTGCTCTTTTTCAGAACGCAATTAGAACGTTATCGCTAACTTAACACTCATGATGTAATCTGAACAGAAGATTTCGGGGAGAACATTTTCTTCTAACAAAGTCACACTATTTAAAATTAACGTGCCAGCAAACATGCCCTATTTCTGGCCTGCCTCTGTCGGGGAGGATTTGGAGAGCCGGCTGCGGGAGGGCCTTCCAGACAGATGCCAGACACGTGTTGCTGGGTGTTTGCTAAATGAAGCTGCACCTCCCGATGAGGCCCCAGTGGAAAGCAGGATGTAAGGGAATGTTCTTCAGTTGGCAAGGGAAGACATAGAGAAATGTCATACATCGTTGAAAACAAAGAGAAGTAAAGACACGTGGACTGGGGTTGAAGCTCTTCCTCGAATGGCCACGGCCCAAAGCGTCCCTCCCAGCGGTCTGCATACACTGTGGAGGGACAGGTCTACCCGAGGTCTCACTGAGCAGCAGCCTCAAAGCTTAAAGGAGTCTTTGTGACAGGGAGATAGGGAAGCTGAATGCATTCTGATTTTTTTCTGAAGGCAGTAGGTTCCTTAGCCATGAATTCTCAGGATGTAAAAAGTAAAGATAAAGACTATCTTGAGTAGACAATGAATTTAGAGCTGGGGGGGGGGGGGTTGGAATTTGAAGTAGTGCCAGGAAAAGCCAAGGGGTCTTTCTCCAACAAGAATGCAGAATAAAAGAGATGCCCAGGGGTTTGGCCTGAAGCTATGTCTTTATAACAAGACTGATTCAATTATTCTGTGTCTGTGCTCCGTTTCCAATAATCCAACAGCTGCGAAATCAACCAGAGACCTTCATGGCTTCCCCATCCAGCTTTCAAGATGGAAAAGGAAATGATAACTGAACTGCTTGCTGATAAACCGTTTCTATAATCAGAACTTTTATGATCAAGATAAGCGGGGAAATATTGGTTGTTGCTCTGGTTTAACTGAAACTCCCTTTCTCCTGAATTCACTTAAGCACATGCACTCAACCAAAAAGGGTGCCCACATCTGTTCGGAGCCACTGTTCTGAGAGGCTGTCACCTTCGATGACCATTGTAAAGTCGACTGCTACCTGGACGTGGAACTTTATTTCCCAAGAACGCCAGCGGCATAATCTATATAAAAGAAGAAAGAAAGAACTAAGTTGTGCCTCCTTTTAAAAAAAGTATTTTATTTATTTTTGGAGACAGGAAAGGAGGGAGAAAGAGAGGGAGAGAAACATTGATGAGTTGCCTCCTGCACACCCCCAGCCAGGGACCTGCCTGCAACCGAGGTCTGTGCTCTGACCGGAATCGAACTGGTGACCTTTCGGTTTGCGGGATGGCACTCAACCTGCTGAGCCATGCCAGCCAGGGCCCTCCTTATTTATTTATTTATTTTTTGTAATGGGGCATCAAAATTTCATATAACCTGGGAGTGTGGAGGAGGAGGGAGGGTGTCTGTGTGCCATAGAACCAACCACAGACGAAAGGCCTTCTGAAAAGGAAAGTAGGTATTTCCAGCTAGCTCATAGCCTAGCTGTTCATCGTTTTCCAATCCAAGATGAGAAAGTCTCGGCGCACCTTCCCCCAGCAGCCACGCAAACAGACATTTCAGCCGGAAGCACCAGTCCACCGCTACAGCGAAGAAGAGCTCTGTGTCTCCTTCTTTCCACCACGTATTCAGTCTTGGAGATCAGTGATTAAAAACAGGAAGAATGCAAATAAAACATAGCTGATGAGATTTGGAGTATCCGTGGCAAGACAGAAAGCTCTCCTCAGTTTAAGCAATCACAGAAAGAATCATGCATTACACAGGAGCCTCCAGCCTCAGAGTGTGTTTGTATTTACGTGGAATCGGAAAAGGCTCAAGCAGGACCTGGGGCTGCAAAGGAACGGGGTGGGGGGGGGGGCAGCGAGGCATGCGAGTCAAGCCATGTGGGACACAGGGTTTTATTAATACCCAGCGGGCAAGGGGCTGTGCGTTCGCTGCTGTGCCCACGGGGCATTTATAATTGCCGGGAAGCTGTAGAAATCTGAACATCCACACGCCGTTCTAGTTTGCCAGCCAAACCGCAGTCTCCGCAGCAGCAGCACTAAAATTTAGTCAGCTCCAAGCCCCAGCCAACATCACCCTTGTCCCTCGTGTCCTCAGTTTTCCTTAGGAACTTCTAAGCACACTCGCCTTCTGACCCTCGGGCCTCATCATTTAAGTTGTTACTGAAGATTTGGGGAGGCGCTCACCTCCGGGCCATGCCAGCTCCATGTTCTGTGAAAATGGGTGTCTGCAGGCACCGCCGGCTCCTCTGCTTTTGAAGGGAGCATCCCTGAAAGGTGCCACTCACGTGTTTGTATCTTCCCACCATGCGGTTATTAAGGCAGACTCTGCAAGAAGCCAAGAGAGTCCCATGCAGGCTACTCACAGAGTGGGGCGCTTACACGATCAATGTGAGCAGAGCCGGCCGCTGAGCCCTCCAGCACGAAGTCCCGGTCGTTGGTGGCATCTGCGGGCAGAGAGGTGGGCATGATCGGGAGCCAGGGGCTGCAGGGGTGGCCTGTGTCGGGCGGAATGCAAGTCCTGCAGGGCTCCAGGTGTGACCTGTGGTGCAGCCAGGCTTGAGCGTCGGGAGGTCAGAGCTCTGAGCCCTCAGAGCTCACACTGGGTGGAGCTCCCACTCATGTTAGTGTCCAACAGCGTCCTCGCCCAAGTGTCCAGACTTGTGGTTTCGGGCGTTCCGGGCTCCTCCTAAGGGTGTGCCTGATACACGCACGCCCTGGCCTCGGTCTTGACATAGCGCTTGACACAACTGTCATGGCCGACAGCGACCCCATAGGGGACTGCCAAAGGGTCCAAAAAGCCCACTCAGCTCTTCCGCTGCACCCCTTCCGGAGCCCGAGGGCTGCAGGCACCGCCTCCTGCACAGAAGCAGGGGGACCGCTCCCCTCCTGGACTCTGGGCACTGTTGTGTCCTTGGGCCCGAAGGCAGCACCGCGTGCCAGGAGTCACCGCCATGTGTCTCTCATCGAGCAGTCCCCACAGATTCTCAGAAACCAGGTCTCGTCTCGTGGGCCAGCTGGAGGACAAGATGGCCTCATCCTTGTGTCCCCACTCAGCATCTCCTCACCCCTCACCCCCCGGAAACCGCTCACGGCCAAGACAAAACAAACCAGAAAAAGCTGTCAAGCACACAATCGCGACTCACGCATGGGTCGGAAGGAAGGTCGCTGGTTGGGCACACCCGGGCTCTCCGCTGTTGCGGCTTATGCTGTGGTATCGGATAAAGACACGGTTTTCAAAAAGATGACTCTGACGGGTGTTCCTCTCCAAGGCAGGGGCCCACCTGTGACAAGGCGAACCCACGGATCTGCTCGTAGACAACTCCGAGGGCTTCGGAAGAAGAACTTCCAAAGAGCCGGGGCCAGGGAGGCTGCTCGTTGGGAAGGAGACCAGTGGGTTTCCGTGGATGGTGAGGGGTTCGCTGCCATCACCTGATTGCCCAGGTGCCTGGGAGACACCCCGTGGTAGCTCTCCAGGAAGCTGGCTGCCTGCTGCTTTCATTAGATGGCGTGCTTGGGTGCAGCCGTAGGGATTCGACGTGAACTGAGCGAACCGAGGAAGAGCAGGTGCTCCGGAGGCGGGCAGTCCAGAGGGTGACCCTGGCCCTGCCCTGCAGTGACCGTGTGGTCCAGGGTAACTCGCTCAACTCTTCCGCCCTGGCCTCAGTTTCCTCCTCTGTAAAATGGAGAGAGATGATAGGCAGCGTTGTCGGTCAAGGCGAAATGAAATCATGCTTACGAGGGGCTTGCCTCCGGGACGGTAAGTGCTCAGTGGCTGTGGGCCCCCGTGACCCACGCTGTGGGCGAGGCCCAGCCCAGCCCGGAGCCAACGCGATCGTCAATGTCTCCTGCAGGGAACGTTTCCTACCAGTCGCCGCTGAAGGAAGGTAGGAGCAGACACGAAGTACTGGCACCTGCAGGGAGGGACAGAGAGATGACGCAGGTGGGCGGGCCGTCGCCCGAGGGCTGAGGAGTCCAACAGCAGGACCCAGACGGCCCTGGAGCTGCTGACAGGGAATAAATTAAGGACCACGATGAAGACTCTCTCTCAACCTTTTGGGAAGTTTCACGTCCCGAGAAAGCGGTAGAAAGAGATCCAGCTACATGGGTGAGGCCTCAGGCAGGACGTACGCAGGGTGGCACGGAACACGCAGGGAGCGGGTGCGCGGCAGGTGGCTCCCGGCGGCCGTGCCCGAAGGGGAAGCGCGGTTCGCTGGCACTGCACAGCCTCCGTGGATGGGACCAACCGGCACGGCTGGGCCCGCATCGCCTCCTAAGGAGGCTATGGAAACGTGAGCAGAAACTCGGACGAGACACACCGGCTCCCGGGCCGCACGGAGCGTCCCGAGGGGACCCCCTGACGGAACGCCATCTTGTACACCCAAGGGCACTCGGCGCATCGGGCAGGTGCTCCAGCTGCCCAGGGACCCCAAAGTCAGCGGGTGGCTCATCAGCTCAGATGCACCTCACAGGCTGACCGCTGGAGCCGGTGGAGATGAGAGGCCCTGAGCGGGTAGAAGTGGGTGGAGGGGACCAGGAGGAGCAGGTTACGAAGTCTCTTCCATTGCAGCCAGAAGGCAAATGAAGTCATCCAATTACAGTCACATGTCTCCGCCTTTATTTTGCAAGTCACGATCTATAAACCGGCAACTGATGATGACAAGTAATAACAGAGACAGAGAGAATGGGGTAATATTTTGAAAATGGTGCATATGAATTTTTGTTGACTTCCTGAGTTCATGGTCTTCACCCGAGTTGGTCCAAGACAACCATCTACGTGGGGAATTAAAATTTGTCCCAGGAAGAGCGTACCGAGGTTGTCCTTGGATTTTGACACTCAAAATGGAATGTTTAGCAGGACAGAGCCTTGTTAATTATTCCATGTGCTTCATTGGATGCAGGGCTCTCCTTGTTTCTGTCCTCGGAGGGTCAAGAAGATAACCTTTCCAGCTAAGTTTTCACTCAGGGATCCAGTCGGTAACGCTTACAGTTTCACGTCAGGCCGAAGGCAGTGCCTAGGATGAAAGGGAAGGAGCCCAGGGAATAAAAGAGACCAAGGGAAGGAAAGGGACGAGAGGAAGGCCGTTCCATTGAGTGGCGGACGCTGCCCTGTCCGGGCTTCAGCCCAGAGCCGGTGTGGTCCTCTGATATCAGACCGCCGGCGTTCCGGCCGAGCGTGGACGGGGCTGCTGGGGCCACAGAGAGCTCTGCCTTGCCGCTGTCCGGTGCCAGCCTTGTTCACTGTCCCACGGAGATTCAACTTGGCTGTTAGCAAAGTCAGGCAGAGGCAGCGCTGAGTATTCGCTTCTCCTCGTTCCAAGCAGTCTGGACAGGCCCCAGGCAGGTCTGAGCAGCGGGCTGGGGTCCATGGCAGAGAGCGGCACCCTCCCTGGGGACAGGCGGCTCAGCAGCCAGGGTCACAGAGGGTGTGGCCTGGGCAGGGGCCAAGTAGGAGCTACCCTCAGGACTGGGAAGGCTTCGGAGCTCCCAGAGGAGAGGAGGCGGCGGCTCGGCGCCCTGTGGAGCACAGAAGGCGCCGACCGAGACCAGGGAGCAGAGGCGGCAGCTGGGAGGCAGCCGTGAGGTGCTGGGGCAGAGCCCCTCTCTCCAGAAGCCAGGACATTGGGGGACACAGTGTCCTGGGACCCTGAGTGTGCCTCTGCCACGAGACCTTGTAAGGGCCACCATTCTTGCCACATGCCCAGATGACGCAGATGACTTCTCCAAAGGACGCCGGGTACTAACTAGACAGACTGACAAACCTGTGATAGAAGTAGTGTTGGTCGTGCCCTGGCTGGGTGGCTCAGTTGGTTGGAGGGTTGTTCTGTGCACTAAAGGATTCTGGGTTTGATTCTTGGTCAGGGCACGTGCCTGGGTTGCTGGTGTGACCTCTGGTTGGGGCGTGAACAGGAGGCAACTGATCGATGCTTCTCACATCTCTCTCTCTCTCTCTCTGTCTCTCTCTCTCTCTCTCCCCCTCTCTCTCTCTCTCAAATTAATGCACATATCCTTGGGTGAGAATTAAAAAACATTTTCCCCTGAAGGACTGAGTTGGAAGTGTTTTTTAAATTTCAAATCAGATTATGTTTTAACCAACGTATTAAAAACAGCTGTCAGCCGTTTCCGTTCCTTGCCTGTTTCCAGGTACACAGCGGCAGAAGAACCCCATCAGTCACCGAGAAAATAAAAGAGCTTCCCGAATCTCTGCCCATCGGCAAACGCGGGAGTGAAATTCGCAGCCCCACTCCGTGGAGCAGGGGGAGCGGTAGGACTGGGAGAGTGCGGGCGAGTGGGAGCCCTGGGCGTGGGAGCCGCCCCGAGATGAACCCCCGAACGCAGGGATCTATGGGATGAGTGAGGAGGGGTCCTGTGCACTGCTGAACCGGCCCCAATACTCACTTTTTGAAAGAGCACGTGAAAGAGCAGCGGATGTCACGGTCTCTCGCTGGAGTGAGTGACTGAGCATTAATTAAATCTGCTGCTGCCTGACTCACGGGCTCAGCTCAGCCCTCAGCGTTTAGTCAGGCTCCTCCGCCTACCTGGTGACAGGGCCCTGCCCTGGGCATCAGTCGCTGAGAGATGACCCGACACGGCCACTCAACCCATCTTTTGCTCTCGCCCAGCTCCTGCGGTCGGAGTCCCAGGGCAGCTCAGCTGGGTTGGTGGACAGTGTAGGCTCAGGGCCTCCCGTGGGTGATGTGCCCTTGGGGCTGCTGTCTGCAGGCACCTAACGGGAGGCAGGGGGAGTGGGGGCCAGAGGGTCTGCCCCCCCAGGCGGCTCCCTCACAGGGCTGCGGGCAGAAGCATCTCACCTCTTCATGGTGCAAGCCCCTCAGGAGACAGCCAGAGGGGCTCGGGGACTCGGCGGAATGGGCGATCTCACAGGGGAGGTGGGGCGGGGGTGGCAGGCACGCTGTGTCTTATGACCTCATCTCAGAAACAGCTCCCCACCCCTTCTGCAGCATTCTGCTGGCCACGCAGCCCACGCGGGAGGCGGTGAGGACACAGCAGGTGAATGCAGCCACTGGGATTGCCGGGGCTCCTCGGGGAGCTGCCCGCCATGACTCCTTCCAAAGGGAAAACAAGCTCAACAGACTTCCGGTGTTACGCACATGATTTATGTCCCTTGAGCTTGCCAAAAACAGGAAACTGAGTACAAACCCCTTTGCCATACCCTAGAACTTTTTAAAGCCTTTTTTGCTAGTTCCGAAGAGCCAGGCATTCCTAAGGCCCAAACCTTCGCCAGCCCGGAGATACCGATGTTGATCACCCACCCTCATTAACTCCGCGGCCGTCTCGTCGGCTCCCCAGAAGATGGGGTTTCGCACCTCGGCGTTCTCAAAACCTGCATCGTTAGCAGGGCCCTACCCCGCCGACTGCTGGAATCAACAGAAGATGCTGCCTGGCTGCCTTGCTGCTCTGCCTTCTGCTGATGAACGGCTGCAGGTGGGCCTGAGCAGAGGTGGGATCCGCGTAATGAATGCGTCTCCCCGAACGCACGGGCCCTGGCTGCCCAGCACTGATGCAGGGGGCTGGCATGTCTCTGTTCTGGAGGCCCCACGCGGTGATTCACTTCTCCTGTCCCCTTTCCAGTTCGAACCACCGTATAATCTCCCTTTTCGGGAGGCTGTGATATTATTTGCCTCCCTTGGCACAAGAGAGGTCAGACATGGACGCGTGAAGCCATCATTGAAATCGTGCGCAATTCCAGGGCCCATCCCCACATAGCACGCAGTGGGCCCGTATTAATTGCTTATAATCACGGAAATTTTTTAAAATGTGACCACACCTGGCAACGTAGTGCTAGAAATGTTTTCCCGATACGTAGCTGGGGCCTGAGGTCTCAGTTGATGCCGAGATGCTCACTCAAACGGAGAAGTACCAGTGTTCCTTGGTAGATGCATCAGCCATGTTTCACGTAGAAGGGGGGCGGGGGGAGAAGCCAAGAGCTACCCCTAGAGACCACAGCTGCTCCGACTCCCTTCCTCAGGTTCTTCCTGCTGCCTAGACTGGGAGACCGACCCCCACCCACCCAGTGCCAGCCAGATGGCCAGTCACCATTTCAAAGGCACAGCCGGAAGGGCGGAAGGACAGTTGGCATCAGGACGCGGAGCCACCATAAGGCTGACCCAGCCTTGGAAAATCACATCCATGTGTTCGAGGGGATTTTTGAGCCTCCTAAAGCACAGGCAGCAAACACAAGGCCCTCTGCCCAAATCCGGCCCTCCAACTTGTTTTATCCGGCCGGGCACCTGGTTTCTACCTGGAGGCAGCGCCGAGCTCCTTGCTCCTAGTTAAGGGGCAGTTACATTTATACCGTCCTAACGTTACATCGGACCCTTTGAAGGCAACCGCGAGGCTGATGCGGCCCCCGGTGAAAATGAGTTGATATTCCTTTGGGAGCTTCGCTTCCCTCTCTCACCCAGAAAACACCCTCCGGGGTCGAGGGCATCCTCACGAAGAAGCCCCAGCTTTGACCCTGAGCTTGGCTTTCGAGGATGATGCGGAGCCTCTGACCCTGGACCCCGGCCAGCCCGCTGCCCTGTGCTGTGTTGTGGTGGCTTGTCCAGACCCCTCGCCCATCGGAGCAGAGAGAAGAATGCCCAGGAAGTCACTCCCTCCCTCCAGGGCAGGCGGCCTGGGCTCCCACCTCAGACCCGCCCAGAATGCTCTGGTCCCTGCCCCAGCCCCACCTGCCCCGCTGGTCACTCCGACACCGATGTCCGCGCTGGACAGGGGGCGCATGGGGGCTCCCTGCTCATCCTACCTCCGGCCTGTTGTCAGGAGAGCAGTGGCCACTTGCTCGTTAGAAGGAACAAGCAGGCCGCATCCCTCACAGGCGGGGCCCAGTGCGCCCACCGGCCCTCAGTCCGACGCAGCTGCAGATGGGCAAGCACCCTGCCCGGCTCCCTGGCCCCTCAGCGCGTGGCCTCGGGCACCTTCCTCACGGACCAGACAGCGCAGTGCCTGCGACCGACCTATGGGTGTGGACTTGGCACCAGCGTCTTTGCTTTTTTAAAAATGCAACTGGAAAACTCTGAAGATGTTTAGGGAAAAACGTGGCTGGAGACAAAGGGAAGCTGCTTTGTCAGGAAAGCGCTCGGGACAACCCTCGGGTATGCTCAGGGTTCGGTGCAGGGGGCAAGGCCCCAGAAAGCCACCGCACTGCGGTCATGGTCATGGTCGTTCTTACTGCTGCGGTGCCGCAGGGAACTTGAACTAAAGCCTCATCTAATAAGAGAAGGAGGAAATCCTCACAGCTGAGCCAGACTCGGGGTACCCACAGCCAAAGCCAGCCTGCCAGCGGTAATCTGGGGTCCCCTGGGCAAAAATTCCATAGGGCCGGGCGACAGCCTGCCTCCCCTGCCTTGTGAATGCCAAGTGCAGCCTACAGATGTCACGAGAGGGGCCATCCAAGTGAGCTTTGTGCTCTTGCTTTAGCAGCATGTCACCCGGCTGGGAGAAGCTGGCAGAGTCTAGAATCTCATTAGGTTAAAGCATTACATCATGAGGTTGTCAAGGTAACTGGCTGGCCAGGCTGCCTCCTGGAATCCTGCGGTCGGTGATGACAGGTCTCTGGGCCAGGACGGAGCCACACCGAGGGGCAGAGGACGGGCCTGCCACCCGAGCCACCGCAGCTCCCGGCCCGTCCTCGGAAAGGCGCCGCCAAGTCCCTGCTGGGCCGGATCTGGGGGCGGAGCCCCGGAGTCCCACAGCCCTGCTGTTCACCATGTCCCAGGAGAGAGTGTCCTTGGTGTCACCAGCTGCCCAGGGGTCCAGAAAGGAGCGTCCTGCCTCGTCATCACCTTACATCCGAAAGAGGCCTTGAAGGGCATGAAGGGCCTCTCTCTCTCCCCCGAGAGTTTGGGCTCCAGCTGCTGTCCCTCGGGAATGACACTCCGTCCCCTGGGGCTGCCTGCAGCAGCGCCACCAACTGCGGCTTTAAATGACAGAAACCTAAATCTCACCCCGGCAGCCGGGCTCCAGGGATTGGGTGCCAGCCTGTGAAGCAACAGATCGCCACTCTGATTCCCCCGGTCACAGCACAGGCCTGGGTTGTGCGCCAGGTCCCTGAGCGAGAGGCAACCTATCAGTGTGTCTCTCCCTCCCCTTCTCCCTCCCTTCCCCGTCTTTAAAAACAAATAAATACATATTTTCAAGTCATCGGTCCTCTTAGAGGTCTGGAGGCCAGAATCACAAGGCTAAGGTGCTGGCAGGCCGTGCGCCCTTCAGAGCCCCGGGGGGGGGGGGGAGGACCCTTCCTTGCGTCTCCAGCTTCCCAGGGGCCCCAACCCTCTGTCTTCGCGTGTCTCTGCGTGTTTCTAGGACGTCCTCCTGTTTGCACCGGTCGACGGTGGCCGCAGGTCCCCCTTTCTGGGAGGACACCATCGCGTTGAATTAGCTCCCGCCCAATGTCTTCATCTCACACTGATCGCATCTGCAGAAACCCCATTTCCAAAGGGGCCTGCGTTCACAGGTGCTGGGGGGAAGGACTCCAGCGCATTTTTCCTCTTTTTTTGTAATTTTATTTTTTATTTCATTACAGTTGCCAGCCACCCGTACGTAACACTGGTTCTGTTCGTCTCGGTGCACAACTTAGTGGTCGGCCACACCTCACAGCGGGACCGCCCCGCTGATTCTGGCCGGCGCCGGCCAGCTCGCCAACAGCGAACCTTTCTGACCAACACCCCTGGATCTGTACCAGGCCCGCCCTCCCCCCGGCACAAAGACAGGTGTAGGCACGACCCTCCCAGGTTACTGCACGATTAGAAGCTGCCAGCGGCGTCCACGGCTGCTCTGTCTCCGTGTCCGGGACGCTAAGGAAAAGCGTGTGGGGCAAGGAGCTCATCGACAGTGTCGACTGGAAGAGACCACCCTCCCACTGGTCACACTCAGGACATTACTGTGGGTCTCCGTGGGGTAACACTCCCGGAGACCGGCAACCTGGGTGAAGCTTTCTCAGCCGCGTGACTCTCTCGTCCTGAGCAGCCAGGAGAAGATGTTCCTGGGGAGAAGTGCCCACCTTTGCTCTCCTGATGGAGGAGATTCCTTTAGGTCAGAGGGGTGTCAAACGCACTGTCACCGGGGGCCACATCAGCCTCGCCGTTGCCTTCCAAGGGCCCAATGGAATGTTAGGACCGTGTACATGTAACTGCTCCTTCACAGTTAAGCGAGAGCTCAGCGCTGCCTCCGGGTAGAAACGAGGTGCCGGGTCGGATAAAACAAGGTGGAGGGCCGGATTCGGCCCACGGGCCTCGTGTTTGCCACCTGCGCTTTAGGGTTAACACGGAGATTTTACATGGTCCTCACATCATGAGCCTGCTAGAACTCTCCAGAAAGCTACTCTTCTTGTGAATTGAAGCAACAGGGTGGAGAGTCTTACTCTCAGAAGTGTAAGGGTCCTGAAGATGACACCTCTTTGCTCATGGTCTCTCTGCAAGGGGGACAGAGCGGGAGGCTCCAGGTTCCCCCAGAAGCATGCCCACCCTGCTCCCTGCCCTCCAGGGCCCCCTTGGGAACCCATCATTCCCAGAGAGCACCTGACAGTTCAGGTTCAAAGCAAACCTCTCCCCTCATCAAGTCAGCACTGCCCTTGGCCTACTAAGGCAACCGTGGTCCCGCATGTCCACTGAGACATCAGCGCCAGCTGGCGACCTTTGCTTTGTCCTCCGTTTACTCATCAGCAGGGTTAACCACAGGCTCCCGGCCCCGGTGGGCCCAGCATTGCGCTGGCACCTCGACCGACCCGAGGTCACCACCCCCGTTTTCACACAGTCTGCGGTCCAGGGCGATGCAGATGGTGGACTCCGTGCTCTGAGGAAAGTGGCTGGGAGCCAGGAGCCGTGAGAGAGCCAAGGCGGGGGTGCCTCAGCTGGGTCCAGAGTACGGAGTCCAAATTCGCCAAGAGGACAAGAGGCAAAGCATCCGGGGAGAGGATGAAGAGCAAACAAAGGTAAAATAAGTTAAACCTGAAGAGCCATGGGGACATGAGCCCGTGTGGCCGGAGATGGCTGAGCCAGCAGGCTGGGACGAGGCTGGGGGTGCCGGCGGAGTCCAGACGGAGAGGCCCTCGAAGGGCCCCTGAGCACCCACTTTGGTTCTTCTCCTGCAGGCGACTGGGTCTCAAGTGCAGCCTGCAGCCGAGTCGCCCGAAGCCTCCGTAAACATGCAAGCTCCTGCCCCCATCCAGAGTTTGGATTCGGCAATTTAGGACGGAGCCCGGAAATACCCATTTCTAATATCCCCAAGTGACACGGAGTCTGCTCGGTGTCGTTTTGCAAATTAGAAGCACACTCGGAAAATTATTTTGGCAGACGGTTAATTAACAGAAAGCTATGTGGGAACGTTTGCATCCTGGGTTGAGCGCTGCGGTTTTCTCAAGGGAAAGCCATTTGGGAGCCAGTGAGCATGCCCGGCCTGCCCTCACCCACTCCTGTCTGTTCTGCCTCTGCCCAGGGCTGGGCCACCAGAGGCGTTGGGCTAAGCTCCAGTTATTCCAGTTACTGCTGGGGTGCCGGCACAGCCCCCCGCTTTGCTGAGCAGCAGCCCTTTGGAAAAGCCAGTCATCTCCAGTTATTCCGTTTCCTGTGGAATGATGCTGCGGCCTGCGTCCTAACGGCCCCTGCTGGCTGAGGGACGCTGCTTTCTTCTCCTGTCCCAGGCTGGTTTCCGGCAGTGTCTGGACATTTACTGTCGTCCCTGCGGCGTTGGGCGTGAGAGTCCCTGGGTTTGCTGGTCCCCTCCTCGCTGCTGGGGACAAAACCAACGCCGCTGAATTCTGTCCAGCGGAAAGGAACCCACATGCCACCAAGGCCTAAACGTGCCTTTGCAAAGGCAGCGAAAATGTGATCTGGAAAAAGATAAGTCACCGGGAAGTCGGAAATCACAGTGTCAGAGTTTAACGGTCCCTGTGTGCCTCTCTGACCTCGTGTCTTTTTCTCTCTTCCTGTCTAACATTGTCACCACCTGGAACGTTCCCTCACGACGTCCATATGGCTCACTCCCTTGACTCTTTCAGGTCTTCCCTCGCTGAAATCTTCCCTGGCAACCCGGTCAAAATACCAGTCTACCTCCCCTCCCCCAGCAGGCTCTCTCGCATGCACACACCTGTGCGTGCACACACACACAGCACCCCCAGTCCTGCTTCGACCACCACCTCCCACTCACACCGTAGCCTGGACTCCTCTGCTCGTTCACGGCCTGGGCCTTCCCTACGAGCCCGCGAGCGTCGTGGGGACAGGGAGTCCGGCCCAGCGTGTCCCACTGCGGGGCTCCGAGGCCTAGGACAGCACTTGGAACACACAGGAATGGATCCCAATGTTGCTTGAAGGAATCAGTCAGATTGGTTCTCCCACACCCTGGTTGCAAGACCCGAGCTTGATTCGTAGCTTTCCTTCCCAGGCTGGCCGGTAAAGCGGATCTATGTTTCTGACGTATAAAGTGGGAACAACAGCATCCGCCTCGCCCAGACGGCGGGGTGTGGGGAAGACAAACTGAGACCTAAATCATGAAAGGGCCGTGCACATTCACTCAGTGCAAACGCAAGTTGTCTTTCACGCTTTTCCAAAGAACATATCATATGCATTCCAGGAAGTCATTCCTGGACCCATTCCTGTGTCCGCGCCCTTTCTTAGGCATACTAAAAAAGAGATCTCTTTGTTTCACTGTGTATTCGTGAATAACTCTGTGCATGCCAGAAAAATAGAAATAAATGCGAGGGCTGCTAACAGTGATAAAAATAAATAGAAATAAGTCAAGTGTAAGATTACTCAATGCTGTGTGTTGGCCTAATGTATACAGGGTAACGAGCAGCATTAAGATACAAGACAATTCAGGGGTCGTTCGCTCAGTAGCCTCTGAGTAACATAATAGGAAAAAGTAAATGTTCATCTATTTCATTAATACATGTCACTCAAATGTCCCCAGGCCGCCCCAAACTAAGGGTGTGCTGGAGATGTGGTTGGTTTCAGAGTCCGCAGGCCTACACGGGGACAGGCCCCCTGTGCAAGTCCGGGTCACCTGCAGGCTCCTCTGATTGTTTTGAGACTCTGGTGCATCTCATATTTGCCCATAATTACCCCCCTCAGGGCTTTCCACTGCACCCTGCTCGCTGACACCCCCCACCCAGCGCCCCTAGAGACGGCGCTGCACCATCAGCACCTCGGATCCTAGGAAACCCCTTCTCAGAGCCCCGAAGGGACGCAAGCTCCGAGGAGCCTGTGGCCCCCGGGAACGGAGTCACGCTGGGGCTGGTTCCAGGGTGGGGACGTGGCTCCTCCAGGTCTCGCACCTGCACCGTGAGGATGAGCTAGGAAGTAACAAACGAAAAGCGAATAACATTTCCCCTCCATTCATGGCTTACAAAATAGCCATGATCGGAAAGCGCACCTTCCCGTGGTTGTGGAGGGAGAGCCCTCGTGTTTCATAGATCTCAGATACCGTGAAAACTTTACGGCACCTTTGGCGGTGACTGTGGTGAAGGAGCCCCCGAGAACGCCGGCAGGGTGCTGGACGTCGGGCCAGCTCCCACACCACTGGCCCCGGCGCCCCCGGATCGTGACTAGTGGTGCCACACGCCCCATTTTCCAACGCACTCCTGGCCTGCCCCTGGCACAGTCTGCTCCCTGGGCAAGTTCGGCCCGGCCGGGCGTGTCTCTCGCTCACTTCCCCGGCAGTGGACAACGGCGCAGCTCTCCGTGCAGGCAGCAAAGAACGACTCTCAGTCTTTTCGTGCAAAAGATCAGGACACCCTCTCTTCCAGAGAAGCACGATGGAGGGGACATTTCAGATGACAGCTGTCCTGACGTTGCTCCCAGGAGGAATGCTGCTCCTGCCCCGTGTCCCCACTGGACAGGCGCCCGTGCCTCCACATCACGGCCAAGGTCAGGGAGCCTGTGAGCCTTTGTGCCTACGGGTGTGAGTTTGGCCACATCCTAGAGAATGAAAATTTCCTTCTCACCTGACTCATTGGAGGGAGCCGCAAATTTAAAGGCTGGAGGATTTCTGTTCTGAAAAGACGATGGAGATTTTGCTTCATTTTTCCAGGTTTTCTCTCACACACACACACACACACACACACACACACACACACACACACACACAGAGCCCCACCCATTTGCCTGCGAGTGATGGTCTGGGCAATGCCCAGGAGCCTAATGGTGACAAGACCTTGTGCTGTCAGCCCAGACAGGAAGTCCACGTGGCACCCAGCCGCCTGTCACAGCCAGGGGAGGCGGTACCACCAAGGTGGTCCTTTTGAGGCTTTTCTCTCCGCCATGCGTTTAAGGGAGAGACATGATGCAACCAGCATCATGTAACTCCGACGGAAGTTCAGGTTCTTCCTGCTGTGTATCGCAAATAACTGAACAACTTTACATCCTGTAAACTTTTAAAATGGTAAAACAAGACAAGGAAGTGACGGAAAATTGAATCCAAGTCATCCTCTTTAGTTTTTACTTTGCGTGATACTTAAAAGCAAGCCGACGGGGCTTCAGGGCGATGCCCAGTTTGGGATGGAAAATAACAAACCAGAGGGGACAGGAGAGGGAGACGGTGTGTGTAATGACCCTCGCTCGTCACTGCTCTGTCTGTCCGCTCGAAGGTCCAGCGTCTGGTCCAGAGCCCAACGGTGATTTGAAGGAAACTAAGCCGTATCTCTGCTCAGCTCCAGTCTGAAGTGAGAGGTTAGAAGGAAGAACAGGGCACCTAGGATGGAATCCTACTCTTCAAGGACATCAGAGGGGATTTTCTAGTCATTTCTTACACAACCTGGATCTTCAGATTAGCATGCAATGATTTCAGCCTCTCTAAATAAAAGACTTTTTTAAATCTTCAAAAACAAACAAACAAACGGAAACCAGGTTTGTGGATAATTTAGAACTTCTATGAAAGTATACCCCTGGTGTGTTTTAATTTTTAAAAACTCATGAAAATTAATGCCCTCTGTATTTTGAACATTTTCCTTTAATAGAAAATTATTTAATTGCAAATTAATAACTCTTTTTAAAATTCTTCTATTTACTTCATGCTCTTAAAAGTAAAAATAATGGTGTCAAGAAAAGTTAACCTTTTAATAATTTTATTTATATATGAGTTCTTTGTTTAGAACATCAAAGCGTTCTCTAAAAGGAACTGCAAAGTCAATAGAAGTTGAAGGGCATTTCCGAAAGGGAGAGAAGAAAGTTTAAAAATTGGCAGAAATGAGCATCAGCATCTTAATGTCTAAAAAATAATATGAGTTGCCAAGTATTCTACCGGTATTGGTTAGGTTACCTAGAGAGAGAGAGCCAATAGGTTGGAGAGATTGATGGATAGATAGACGGATGTACAGATGGATGGATGGATGGAAGGATGGACAGATGGATGAGTTTTGGGGGCTGGTGAATCTAAAACTGGTAAGCAAGCAGGCCCGCAGGATGCAAACACAGTAAGAACGAGCTGCATCTTGAGTCTGAAACCCGCAGAGCCGAGCAGTGGGCTGGAGTCCCAAGCAGGGCTCTTGGGTTGTAGTCTCGAGACGAAATTCCTCCTCCTTCCTGAAACCCCGGTCTTGACCCTGAAGGTCTTCAACAGATTGAACGAAGCCCACTCACATTTTGGAGAGCGATCTACGTCACTTAGAGCCTACTGATTGGAAATGTTAACCACACCTGGGAAACATCCTCTCAGCAACATCGAGACCGGCTGACGGAAGAACTGGGCCCGTAACCTCGCCAAGCCAGCGGCCGCGATAACCGTCACTCCCCGAAAGGCAGTGAGGGCACGGGCCGCGAGCGTGGGGAGCCCCTCAACCACCGCTTCCCGCAAGAAGTGCCGTCCCGCATTATTAACTCAGTCCTCACAGAAACGGATTTCTGATTTCAAAAATGAAAGTGCGCGTGTGTGCGTGTGCAAGAGGGAGTTAGTGAAATAACAGGAGTGACTAATAACGACTTTAACGTACAATTTCTACTTGATCACGCATTTCAAAGGGAGTCTTTTCACTTGTACTACTTTTTAGCCCAGAGACTTGATGTAGAAAAAAATTTACATTATTGTTAAAAATGTACCATATTACTGCTAAAAACTGTAAAATATGATTGTTTTGAAATCAAATAGCGGCCTGATAATGGTGACTTACCTTCTAATGAACTAATCTCTGCACAGATAATTGTTACAAGCTCGACTTAAAAAATCATAATACTCTGCGGAGGCATGGGATCGCCCAAGGCAGAGACACTCTGGGGAGGGCGGCCAGGGCCCGGAAGGGAAGGACTGCGGGGGCGAGGGCCACGTTATGGGACTTCGCGGCTGACCCACTGCCCGTCTGCGAAGCACAGGGTGATGAGAACTTCAGCAGACAGCACCTCCCTTGCACCGTGGCAGGTGCGGGCGTGATGGTGTCTGAGGCTCTCGGTGCCTGAGAATTACCGGCAAAAGCCCTGGTAAGGTGTTAACTACAGGGTGGGAGCAGCGCCCCCAAACCTATATGAAACTCCTGCCAAGTCTTTGGTTGACCCCTGCCCTGTGCATTCTCACAGGAGACAACGGAAGTCAGCAGAGAGCAACAGCTGAAAGCCTCAAAGAACTGGGCGTATGTTCCAGGGCCTTCCCAGCACAGAAGAGTGAAAATTCAGAGTCTGAGTCCTGCCCGTGACCTTGTAGACCCGGAAGAGAAACCTGAGGAAGACTGCCATCTGGTACAGCCAGCGTGACTTTGTATGGCTTTTGTTTCTGCCCCAGAGGACCAGGTCAGGAATAAAGTGGGCACACGGGGTCTGGACCAGTTCAAGTACGGGACTGAGGTGCCCACGTTTGGTGAACCAGGAGGAAGGAAAGTGATGCGTGGGTTCCCGGCCATGACCCATCCCTGCCGGGGATGATCAAGGATCTTCCTCAAGATGCTCCCGGGCACCCCAGGGAGTGGCTCTTTCCTTGCAGAGGGACTCGCTCAACACACGGGACGTGGCTGCACCCGCACCCTGGGGCCCACGGCGGAGAGAGACGTGGGCCTGCTCCCACTGAAGCCTGAGCACCAAAGGCCCCGCGGTGCTGTTCTGTGTCTTCAGAGAGTCACACACTTTAAAGCCAGTGGCCAACAACCCCCACAATTTGTTTACATCCCCAGCTCAGAGTTTTTCCTGCTAAGTGTCTATGGATCTCTTTGAGACGCTAGGAAGAAAACTCGCATCGTGCATGAGGATTCCAACGTCACGGGGTCTTTCTTCAAGGACTCGTGGACTGACCCACGTCTGGGAGGAGAGAGTGGCCAGGACTCTCACCTCGGGGACTCAAGTCCCACCTTCATTTCCACATTTAGATTTGTTTGTTCATTTGGGGTTTTATAAATTCAGCAAGACTTCACAGGTCTGCTCATTCGCTACAGTCCCAGGGATTCGGTGATGAGTGAATCACCACCAGCGATCCGGATGGGTCGCACTGTTGTGATTACCACGCTAGCCTACTATTTATTTTTTATTTTTACTTTTTATTTTCTTTATTTTTTATTGTTGTTCAATTATAGCTGTCTCCATTTTCCCCCACTACTCTCCCGAGCCCTACCTGCCCCCCCCCACAACCAACCCTCCCCCCTTGTCTTTGTCCACGGCTCCTTTATACATGTGTGTTGACTTACCCCTTCCCTTCCCTTCCCCGTCATTCCCCCCCCCCCCCCCCCGGTCCCTGTTGGGTTCAGAAGCAGAGCTTTTTCTGGTAATTAGTTACTGCCGCTGGGATCAGTCAAGGGGGGAGTCCCTCACACCCCAAGTCAGGGAACTTGCTGCAAAGCTGGGGTGTTTGAAGTTTTCATCCCGGGACCCTTGTTCCTTAGCACTTTTCAAACTGGTACATCACCCCATAGCAAACATGTACTTCAGTCTTTGGTTAAGGGAGTGTTTCAGGGGCCTTCCTGGGCCCACGGTGAAGGTGAAGGTGAAGGTGAAGGTGAAAGCGTCTCCCAGCGAAACTCAGCGAACAATTCCTACGTCCCTCAGTCTCTGGATTCCTTCTCTACGTTGTCTCAGGAATTTGACCTAAGTGCCGGGGGGAATTGTTGAAACCAGCAGCAAAGAGGAGAAGGCGGAGTTTTGGCCCACGACTGTCTCACAAGGGGTCCCCCGTGCCCACAAGCCCATCCCAAGACTACTTCTCAAGTGTAATTGCAAAACCCAGTAAACTACTACAGTTCCCAGATTCTTTTGAAGCTGAGGTTTGGATGCTAATCAGATGCATTTGTGCAGACGAGCAGCCCCTGTCCAAGACCCGAAGGCCATGGTCATCAGTTACATTCAATACAAAAGCCACGAGCGGAAAGTATCCAACTACAATGAGCTGAGGCCCAGACCTTTGAAAGAAAGTATAAAACTTAAATTTCCCAAATTTTCAAATCACACTGAACAAACTGTGACAATTTTCCTGCAGTATCAACAAAATGAAATATCCTTTGTAGGTTTCTGTTTTTTAGTATCTTAGATAATATACTTATCAGTGTAGTCATGCAAAAATGTATAATATAAATCTGAAGATAAAGGATTTTTTTTAAAGAATTTAACGACTTAGGTCTTTGTACATTACAAAGACCTGAACACCAGTGACCTGGAAGACAGAGCTCTAGGGCAAAAATTATCGCAGGCCGTACCACAGTTTAAAAAGCAAGTACACTTCGTACGTGTGTGCATATATGTACAGACACGTACACCTGTATATATGTATATATGTACATGTAACAGAAACACATTCCCATGTACAGACACACACACACGCACATTTCTGCCAGCGTCATTGTCACTCTGAGCTCAATGTCAGTGCCCCAGCTTCAAAGGTCCCATCAGACAGGAACGCACAGCCGCGTGCTTATTACCTACATGACAAGTCTTTTTTCCCATTCCCTGGGCCTATCACTTTGGCAACCACTGCCATGGCAAGGATGTAAATGAAAAACTCATCAACGTTCTCCCTCAAAAGAGGTTTGGATGATGCAAGTAAAGGATGAGAGGCACCAGTGGACCCGAAACACCAGTGGGGCCCGGCAGACACACGTCACATTCTGCACGAGGATTACGGACCTTTATGTTAAACCAATTACATACAGGAACATCCGACGAAGCAGATAGTGTGCGGAAGACGCGTAAATCACCGAACGGCGAGGCGTCGAGATAGGGCAGATGATACAAAACAACGGAACACTACGCCCGGCCCTTCTCAGTAGCCTTTCTTATTTTATTAAAAATCAAATTGAGATTTCTCAATGGCAAGAGCAGATCTACTGTGGACTGAGTATTTTTAAAAGTCACCATTTAATAGAGGTGCTTTACCTTAAAACGCTCTGTCCCTAAAAAGTTACATATATTTTTCTAGACATTTTCATCACCTTGTCAGAGTAGAGATGATGAATCTTAAAACATAAAATTACGACCCAAAATGACCTCCTGGAGAGATGCTCAAATCAGAACAGGATATGGGTAATGAATGATTAAGAACGATGAAGGTCTAAATTATTTTTAACAAACCCTTCCCAATTTTTTCCCCAAGAAGATTGCTCCTTTAAAATGTAATGAAAAGCTAGCATTAAACTGAGAACTGCATCTGCTAATCTGAAATGGATCAGTTATATTAGAAATTAAGCCACTGGAAGATAATGTGGTACAGGTGCCTCCTTGGAGATAATTCACTGACTAGAAACCTACAGAAGCAAGTTTCTCGGGACCTTTCTTGTTCAGCAATCAGCAGCCAGTGCTGGGACACCGTATTCTGAACCCACGTGCAAAAGGTACAAACTACATTTCTGTCCGACGGGCTAGCTTCTGGACTAGCCTTATTTCCTATCGTTTTAATACTGTCTCTTTTACTGTAAGTAAGAATTGCGCAAATGGGATATATAGCTGAGTAACAAAGGGCTTTGCTGGGAGGAAAGTGCCTTGATAGGATGTTATTCTGAGAACTGTGATTTATAATAAACGCTGGACCACTCTGCTCCATCGGCAATAATAGGTTTCTAATCCGAGCACGATAAGGACACTCTTTTCTCTTTTCTTAAGTTTTCTCCTGCATTTTTCCTTGGGTGGTCATGATACTCAAGCACCAGCAAACACACACTCTTACCCAGTTCTTCCCGGGCGGTGCCAGATCCTTGAGAGATTTCACATTTTACCTCCTCACTTCCCAGAGGCCCCCCCGGGAAGGTGCGTCTTATCTAAGGGCTCTGTGACGGGTGAGGAAACGAAGGCCAAAGAAAGGTCAAACAAATTACCCCGAGTCAGCGTGTCAGACACGCACCTCAGATCCAAGAGCCCACGCTCTTCCCCACAACCTCACGGGGCGCTTCCTAGAAATGAAATGTCGGACGTGGTGCCAAAGGGGGATAGGTCTTTACAGTCTCGTGTTCACCTCTGACTCCTTGTCTCTTCCGTACCATCCTAACGGGACCTGAAGGGCTCCGGGTGAGTTCTTTCCAGCTCTCCCAAGCTGCTCCTGATGGGTATTCACGGGGATCGCGGCTCAACGTGTCCTCTGTCACCCTGCAGATGAGGTACGCGTGGCACAGCCACGCCAGGAATCCTAACCCTTTCTCCAAGGCTCCGGAGAGCCTAGGAAAGAGGAAATTCTGGGGATGGTGAGCAGAGCATCTAATTGAGGACAATAAAGGAAGTTCACAGAGCACTATTTCTCTCCCTTAAAGGTATACAGAATTAGCCCTGGCTGCTGTGGCTCAGTGGATTGAGCACCTGGCCTGAGAACCAAAGGGTTGCTGGTTTGATTCCCAGTCAGGGCACATGCCTGGGTTGCGGGCCAGGTCCCCAGTAGGGGGTGCACAAGAGGCAACCACACACTGATGTTTCTCTCCCTCTCTTTCTCCCTCCCCTTCCCTCGTCTAAAATTAAATAAATAAAATCTTTTAAAAAGCTTTTAAAAACTTTAAAAAATAAGTATACAAAATTATAGCTTTAATAAATTATTTACATAATGTATATTTGTTATGCAAATTTCATTAATGAATTATCAAAACTAAAATGATATTTATAAAAATCCCATTAAAATTCTCTTTGAATATCTAAAACAGGATTTAACTATTTGTTTAATTTATTTATTAAACAAACAGTTTTAGTACTTTTGAAGTGGTAGCATTTCATCTGTTTGCCAATGTGAGGAACACATTTATTTCATCAATAAGAATCCCTTATAGTTACTACGTAAAACCAAGCCGATTTTTAAAATTTCACTTTCCAGTTGCATTTTCATTCAGTATTACTTTGTGTTAGTTTCACGCATACAGCACAGGGTTGGACAGCCCTGCCGTGCCCCCCAGTCTTCTCAGTACCCACCCGGCATCACGCATGTTGTCGGACTGTTAGTGACTCAGTTCCCTCTGCCGTGCTGCACATCCCTGAGACTTTCCGCAGCCACCAGTTTGGACTCCCTTAACCCTTCGCCTCTCTCACCCGGGCCCCAAACCCTCATTCTTCTGGCAACCGTTCGTCTGCTCTCCATATCTGCGGATCTGTTTGTATGTTGTTTATTTGTTTCGATTACACATTACAAGGGAAATCATACGGTACTTGTCTTTCTCTGGCTGACTTCTTTCACGTAGCGCGATACCTGCTAGGTTCCCCCATGCTGTTGCAGATGGTCCGATTTTGTCCTTCTTCATGGCCAGGTAAGGTCCCCTCGGATACACGTACCGCTGCTTTCTCTATTCACTCACCCACGGATGGACACGCGAGTTGTTTTCAAGCATTGGCTATCGTGAATAATGCTGCAAGGGGCATAGGGGTGCACAGTCTTTGGAATGGTGGGCTTGGGGCTTCTTCGGAGATGTACCCAGCAGTGGAATCGCTGGGTCATAACAGTTCTGTGTTTAATACTCCGAGAAAACTCTATAATGTTTTCCGCAGGGGGCCGCCCCAGTGTGCGCTCCCACCCACAGTGCATGAGGGCTCCCTCTTCTCCACGTCCTCGCCAGCACTTGTTGTTTGTTGGTTTATTGATGATGGCCATTCTGATAATGAGGCAATATCTCATTTTGGTTGTAATTTGCACTTTTTTGATGATTAGTGACGTTGAGCAATTTTTCCCATGTCTGTTGGCCTTCTGCACGCCCTCTTTGGGGAAGTGTCTGTTTACACCCTTTTCCCATCCTTTAACTGGATTGCTTTTATGGTGTTGAGTTCTACAGGTTCCTTATACATTTTGGATATTCACCTCTTATCAGATGTCTCATTGGAAGATATCTTCTCCCATTCACTAGGATGCCTCCTCATTTGTCAATGGTTTCCTTTGCTCAGCAAAAACTTTTTAGTTTGATGTAGTCCCATAAATTTTTCTTTGGTTTCCCTTGCCCAGGAGATCATTAAAAAACATTGCCAAGAGAAACAGCTGAGATTTTACGGCCTATGTCTTCTTTTAGAAGTTTTGTAGTTTTTGAGCCTTATATGTAATGCATTTTGAGTTTATTCATGTGTACAGTGTAAGAAGGTGATCTAGTTTCATTTTTTTATGTATCTGTCCAATTTTCCCAACACCATTTAATAAATAGACTGTCTTTAACCCATTGTATGTTCTTGTATCTTTTCTCAAATAGTAATTGACCGTATATGTGTGGGTTTATTTCTGGGCTCTCTATTCTGTTCCATTGACCTATGTGTCTGTTTTTATGCCAGTACCATGCTGTTTTGATTACTATGACCTTGTAGTATAGTTTCATGTCAAGTAACATAATACTTCCACCTTTGTTTTTGTTTCTCAAGGTCACTGGTGCTATTCTGGGCCTTGTGTTGTTTCATGTAAATGTTTTAATTATTTGGTATAGTTCTGTGAAATATGCCATGAGTGTTTTGATAGGAATTGTGTTGAATGTATAAATTGGTTTGTGTCGGATGGACATTTTAATGATCTTAGTTATTCCTATCCATGAGCATGATATACACTTCCACTTATTCGTATCTTCTTCCGCTTCTTTCTTCAGTGTCTTATAATTTCTAAGTACAGGTGTTTTACCTTCTTGGTTAAATTTATCCCTAGGTATTTAGTGTTTGTTTTTTTTTTTTTTTTTTTTAGCTGAAAGCTGTTTGAGAGACACAATATTGCTGTTGTTACAGAACACATTGTCACCCTTGCCTCTAAAGAGCATAGGGACATTCTCGGAGCTCTCTTCTGTCACACGATGGCCATACGTAACCAGAGGAAGCGTATTTTAATTCTTAGGAACAGTTTTAACTGCATAACATGTACTATTCTTCTCTCTTGGTCCAGCTACATGTCTTCGCTGTTTTCTGTTTTAAAATCATGTCATTGCTTAATGGCTCACTATCTCAACAAAATTCAAAGCAGTTTATATATTATAAGCTTGGCAATAAAACAGAGACCGAGAAGCAATACACATCTTAACATCTTTGAAACAATCCATCAAACCCTAAAAAGGTGCCAGGATGAGTTCTGGGATGATAAACTTGAATTTAAAAATCAAAATTTGCTCTCGGGCTGAGGCTGAAAATGTCACAAACGTTTTTACAGTCAAGTTAGGAACCTTGGGAAGAAACAGCAGCGCTTCGGCACGGCCCGGCGCCCCGCCTTTGGTCTCTCCGCGGGGGCTTCCCCGTTCGTGCGCGTTGTCTGGGTATCGGCCTTCCTGCTTCTTTCCACAGGTCTGACATTCGTCCTTACGTTGAGGGACGCTAAAGAGTCTGTCATCACCGCTCCCCCACTCCGCCTGTCCCCAGCGTCCTCAGCCACAAGCAGTGTCCACCTCATTCGACTGCCTCCTCATCTAACTCCTACCTCTCGCTCTCCTCCCCAAAGACCTGCGCAGCGGGGAGCCTACCTGTCACTCCGCACCGCATGGCCCGCCACTCCCAGGGCCTGCTCTCACCTGGAGCTGTCTGTCACCCCAGGCTCCGCCCTGCTCCGCACTGGGGCTCTCAGGTGCTTGTGAGGAGCACAGTCCCCTATTGAGTGACATGGGTGCAGCATTGGCCGGTCACACCCCCTCACCCTCCCATCTGGGTCAACCTGCTGCAATAGGTTGGTTTCACATAAACAGTTGGTTCTAGAAGGGAATTTGTTAACATATCAGGTAACCGAAGGGAACAGACCAGGCCTGACCTATCTGTGGTGACCGGTTCCCGTAGACCAGGTCTCGTGGCGGATACCCCTCGTGGCAACGACGCCCAGATTTCAGAACACCAAGAGACAGATCGGTCCCAGGGTCCCTCTTGCTCTGTGTCCCACATTGAACAGTGGGACATTCTAAAGGGGCTCATTTCCCAGGGCCTCTCTCCTCTGCATCGACTCCCCCCGACATGTCCTGCTCTTCACACCTTCTGCTTCTTATTTTAAAGACTTTTTACTTTTAGAGCAGTTTTAAGTTTACAATAAAACTGAGAGGAAGATGCACAGATTGCGCCTATAACCTTGCCCCACAGATGCATAGCTTCCCTGTCATCAACGTCACTCACTGCCACTGCTACCGAGAATAAACTGAGGCTGACGCATCATGCGCAACCAGTCGGCTCTCCATTCACAACGGTCCCTCCCAGGTCCCTGGAAGAGGGTCCCTCTCCCTCCTTTCCCCTGATGTATGCGTGTTTGTCATTAGAATGCGCATCTCAAATTATAACCCCTTGCTGTTCCCAAATAAACCCAGTTTGCTGGAGAAATTTCCGGCTATCTATTAACTGAAGATCAATCCTCCTAGGCGCTCCTTTCTGCATGTTGTAAGTCTTATGGAAGTTCCAACTCTACAGGGAAGAGAGGGATGAGGGGTGGGGTGAGATGAGGGGAGGGCACCTCAGCACGCTGGTCGGTAACAGCCGCAGCAGCGAGACACTGGAGAAAGGAGGAACTCAGAGCTCTGGCCTGGGTCACCAGTGGGTTCCCGCCCAGCCCCAGCCACACAGCCACTGGGCCGGTCTGACGCAGGAGACGCCCAACCTCACAGGCCCCTGCCTGGGTTTTTGGTCTGCTCTGGCGTTTTGCTTTCCTGTGTCTTTGATGCATGATCGGAAGACGGACAGGAGTGGTGTTCATGCCTCCTTTTAATTTAGGAGAAAGCCCATGCAGAAAAAAATACACCACATAAGGTCAAGGAGAAGCACTCTGTTTGGCATTTGCTCCCCAAAACTGGCCTGATGAAATAGCTTTGAATGAAACTGAGCTTCCTTCAACAAGTCACCTTCTCCACACAATACCTGCGGAAGGGACGAGGTATCACTCGTCCCGGGAATTTCAGTGTGATTAAAGCCAGGAGACTGAGCCCCTGCTGGGTGCAGAGCTCTGGACTAGGATACGCACAGTGAGCGGAACCACACGCAGCCTCTGCACCCTGATTCTCAGCGAGGTGCCTCTTAATGGATGGACACTTGGGGACCACATTTCCCTCAGCCCTGGAAGGACATACGACATTCCCAAGCACAGACTTGGTCTTTTCTTTGAGATACAGCATGTCTTAGCTTGGGAGAGCTCACTTTTACACGAAAAGATAATCTGTGAGCACCCAGTGAGTTTGGGGAAAACCATGACACGAACAATTGCCAGTTGATCTGTGAGCAGACGAATTACTGTTAAAAACTCACCCGACACATCCTGGAGCCACCTGGCCTGCATCCCTCAGGCTCTCGGCCAGTAACATCACCTGTCAAGATGCTGTCACGTCAGAGTGGCGCTAAGCTGGTTGTGCTCCATTTCCTCGGCTGGTGGTTTTACTTCAGGTGCACAAACCTGCAGTCCCACCTGGAGACACGGAGGAACCTGCACGTCTGAACTTGTCATTTTGATGGCCTCCCCGAGCACGGCAGAGTGTGGCAGGCAAAGCTGTCGCAATCAGTTACCATGATTGACTCTTCTGCTGTCTGGTTCAGTCACTCACTCTGTCTAGACTCCAATTTCTGGAGTCTTCAGTGACTAATTTTTCAATAAAATGCAAGTCATTTCGCTCTGCTTTGCCTTAAGCTCTGTATAATTTAATATTTAATGTGCACCAAGTAGCACTGTGCCCACCCCATCCAAATGCGGTCCGATGTCCCAGACGGCCACACCACCGTGCCTTTGATGATAATTGCATATTAACCTCCCATTGAAGTCTCAGCTTTGCGAAAACTTCCACCCTAGGACCCTATTCACGGCTCCGGCATTGGCCTGAATACCTTCATCAATGCCTTTCATGTCTCCTATTTGGTTTGCAATAATTTAAAATGAAAGAACTTCACTTTAAGTTGGTGTCGAGTTGTTTCATGCTGTCCATGCCTCTAAAACCTAACACATTGCCTTTAAAGACCAGAACAAGTTGCAAACAATAATTGTTTAGGGCACTTTAAGTGGCCAGACTCCAGAGCCAGCAGCTTGATGACTTTTCCCTGAAACAGGCCACTGGAATTGTACAAACACATCCTCGTGAGACTCGACGATGTCCTGCTTTCAAACAAGCACACATGGAAGTCGGGCTGGAAACCAGGCTTGAGATTCTACGTCTCGGGGCTCTCTGGACTCTCCGCCTCCGGCCTCAGGTTGTCAGAGCTGCAGGCAGCGGCCGACAGGGCACGGTCATTCCGTCGAGCCCAGCACAGCGCTGCTCTGAGACGGAGCCCTACAACTTTCACCATCTCTGCCGAGAACGGCCCTGACCTGCGTGGTTGAACAGCGCTCAACAGACCACTGGCATGTAATGTCGAAACCATTTCTTGGGAAAACACAGAAGTTCTACCTCTCTCCAAGACCCTTACTTCTGCTAATGCTGTAAGATCATTTAGAACATGCCTGTGCCTGCCCTGCCCTGCCCTGGAGTTCACGTGCCTACATACGTGCTTCCTGCTACCTGGCCAGGGTTCTCTTCGCTTTTCTAACAAACCGATGTCTTCAACACGCTGACTTCTGTTAAGCTCCTCATTTCTCTTTACCTATCACTTCCCTGTTTTATTCACTATTTCGACAATATTTGCTCAGGGCCCACTATGAACCAGAAACCATTCTTGGGCCAAAGCTATGGAAGAAGCAAAGACAGACGACCTCCCCGTTCTCCTGGAGACTGTAGACGAACAGGCAATAATAGCTACAATTGCCAGGTGCTGCAAACTTTACTCCCGTTGCCTCCTTTAATCCTCACACCGGTCTCCTAGGACAGGCATTATTCTCCCGGTTTCACAGGGACAAAACCGAAGCTCTAAACAGCGTGCCCAAGGCCTCTCAGCAACAAGGACGGATCCAGGACTGGTTCCGCCTCAGCCCACTGCGGCCAGGTGACAACATCCAGCTAGCGGACCTCGGCTGCCTTGTCTCTGCTGCCCACACCCCTGCGCACCTGTGGCCTTCTCCTCTTTTCCTGGGGCGTTAAAGGTGCAGCCTCATCCGTCTCTCTTCGCTGTCTCTGAGCCTCCTTAGGAGCTCCGTTTGTACCAAACGACTACCCCGTCTGCACCCACGACTGCTTTCACCGCGTGGTTACCGATGGGCAAACACCTGTGACATTCCTGGCTCCCTTCCCCTCTTAACTGTGGGGTGAGCCATCGCAGGAATTTTAATACCTACTATCTAAGAAAACACAGTAATTACGGAGTGAAGTTACACCTGTGATGTAAAACCAGCGTCAAAGCTGACTCTGAGCCAACGGACTCTGCCTGCCTGACACGCAGGCAGGCCAGAGGCGGGGAGAGGGAACTCAGGTTAGAGGTGACCCGCAGAACCGACTCACGCCTTGACCCTGAGTGCCGCGTTGCGTTTTGCTGATAAATTATACAGGCAATTTGAATGACGGGGGTGAATGAGGCCATTCGTTGTCACTCCCCCTCCACACCCCCAGGATCCAGATCAGTTGATAAACAGGATGCTGATTATATTAACTTTTGGCAACGCAGGATCCAGGGCTGTGCGCTGTGAAGATGGCCCTTCCTCACGCAAAATGTTCACCTCCCTGCCCAACCAGGCTTTGCCTCGGTGAGTGTTGGAGGGCTGCCAATGCGATTCTCCTGGGACAGGTGACAGATTTCAGGCATTATCAAAGTGTACCACTAAGTGATCTTTTATACATGAAAATAAAATACCAGGACTGCCTCACAGATGACAACTTGCAACGAGGGGGGCGATGATGTCTATTCATGATAAATTATCATAAAGATCCCTGACTAGGAATATTTACAGGAGGTCACTGAACGTAGCTTGACTTTATCAAACCTCCTTTGAAATGAGCCACCACAGGGTTCAGCTGGGTTTGGTTTTTGCTGGAGCACCGCCAGGTTTGAGGGGGAGATGTTAAGACCCCTGGTTAGGCCCTAGAGGGTTACTCAGAAAAACGGACCTTCCCAAAAGGCGAGGCCAAATGAAACCGAGGAAGACCCGCAGGTTTCATGTGGGACAGGAGGGTGAAGTGACCGGAAGCTAGGAGGTCAGAGGCTGGCAAGGCGGCTTCAGGTAAAGAACCGGAACAGCCCCAGCTGGTGCGGCTCAGTGGGTTGAGCTCCGGCACACGAACTGCAGGGTCGCAGGTTTGTGCCCAGTGAGGGCACGTGCCTGGGTTGTGGGCCAGGTCCCCAGTGGGGGCTTGCGAGAAGTAACCACACACTGATGTTTCTCTCCCTCTCCTTCTTCCTCCCTTCCCCTCTGTCTCAAAGTAAAATAAATAAAATCTTAAAAAAAAAAAAAAAACTGGAACCAAATCTATGACTAACGCAGTGCATTGGGATTGCATTTTTACACAGTAGTTGCATGAATGTTCATGCAGTGGGTTGTATCTTGACCCAACAAGGGAGGTTGTTCACTTTATACTGGGTGCCAGGAAGCCTGGTTGATATTACTGGTTCTCTACCTAACTAGCTGGGTGGCCTTAGGCTTATAAACCAACTCCCTAATGTGCTTCCTACCACTCACCGGGCAAAGCTGTGTAAGGACAAAAGTATAATGTTGCCAAGTGTCTGAGACATGGAGGTGCCTACTTGCAGCTTTTATTATTCACTTATAATTTATTATCATTATTATTACCACTAATACTTATTTTCTAAGGTAAGGTAGTTTATCTGATTCTTCCTCATTAGTCTCTTCCCTCCATTCGAGAGGATTCCATTTCATTGTGCACTTGACAGTGAGCTTGGCCATGGCAAACATCCTGCAGAGCCACGGCCCACCGGCACCTGACGTGTAGAAGGACTTAGAACAAAACCTGGGCCATGAGTCGCTGGGAGTCGGGTGTGCCTGCAGCGTAACTAAGTGGATGTCACCAACACCTTGTTTCCGGGGCGGGTGACTTGCATTGGGACAAAGTTTCAGCTGCAGTCCCACCAGCCTTTAGGGGTTCTTTTCCAAGCTTCCCATCACGTTAACAGTCAGCGGTTCCAGATCGGGAGGCTGCGATGGTGGTGAAAGAACAGAACATCTTCACAAGTCTTTGTTTTCCTTTTTGTCACCCGACACTAAAACCCTGACCCCTCCCATATTTTTATAGAGCTTCAAACTGGAACATATTTGAATTAACACTAAGAATTCTTCAGGCAAATTGTTGAGAAAAGAATGTCTATGATACAGAGAGAATTCTAAGACACATCCCCGGCAAATATATAAGAGCAGAAAAGAGGACACTTTGCTCAAGTGAGACATCTGGAAACCCTTGCTGCCCACCCACGGTCTAGGGGTTGTAGAGGACCCAAGCGTGGTGAGGACAGAAACCCCTGTCCTCCAGGAAGCCACGAGGGGAGGAAGGCAAGTCGCTGCACGCACAGTCACACTGGGAGTGAGCGGGCGACATCCCAGGGAGCGAGCGGTACAAGCGCCTACAACGTTCTCGAGATCACAGAGGGGAAGGCAGGACTTCCGGGTGAGGTCAGGCAAGCTCAGCAACGCTGACTGTTGACTTGCATCTCTGCAGGCTCGGGAGCCTGCAGAGTGGGGGATCCTGAGGTGGGGACGCATTGTGGGGGAGGGGCAGACAGCAGGATAGAAGTACAAAGGTAGGAACTCGAAGTTATTCTCGGAAATTGGTGAGCAGTCCCTCCTGTGGGAGGCAAGGCTGTAGTTCTTCTGTTTAGGTACTGAGTCAGGGAGGGCTGGTAATCTGCGAAGGGTAAAGACGTCTTGGGAACGTTCCACGTCTTTGAACAGGAAATGACTGACCCGAACGGTGTTCATTCCAACTTCTTCATAAACAAAAGAAAACTGAATGTGTGGCTAAAGAATAAAGATTAGAATAAAGGATCAAAAATTTCTTTTTATTTTAATCCTCATCCAAGGGCATGCTTACTGATTTTGGAGAGAGGGGAAGGGAAAGAGAGAGGGAGAGAAAGATCAACGTGAGAAAGGATTGATTGTTGCCTCTCGTATGCTCCCTGAGCAGGGACCGAACCTGCAACCCAGGCATGAGCCCTGACCGGAATCAAACCCTCAACCTTTCGGTGTCCAGGACAATGCCCAACCAACTGAGCCACAGCAGCCAGGGCAGGGTCAAAATTTCCTGTTCAAGATGGTGGCCCAAGCATAAGTATTTTCCTCCAAAAAAAATGTGCCGCAGCAACAGATCCTGCATAACCCGCAGAAGGAGAGTGAGTCCATCAACCAACCAGAGAGTTGGATACACTTTGAAGTCTGATAAACTTGTGGAAATTTAATGAGATCCCAATTCTGAACAGAAAAGAATGCAGACAGTCCCCACTCAGCATGGGCTTCCGGCGACGCTCTCTGGGTGGTTAGGTCCGGCGTAGCCTAAAGCTGCAGACGGACCAGTGAGGACAGCGAGAGCCGTCTGGCAGTCACTGAAGGTCTGCCTGCCGCCGCACCCCCTGCCTGGGGCCCCTTCCCCTGCAGCTGCCGTCTTCAGTTCCAGGCTAAAACTGGGAGACTGCTCTCTGGGAAGGCTGTCACCCCACAAGGGAGATCTGGGGGCATGAACCTGCGGGCTGCTGAGGCCCCGTCATCTGAGTGGAATGCAATGTAAACACCAGAAACTTGGACGGGGGAACCTGGGGCACCGTGTTTCCCCTCCTGGCAGGTGTCCGCCGAGCCTGTCTAACGGTGATGGATGAAGGGAGGTATGAGGACATTATTTAGAGGCACAGAGGCAAACAAAACAAGACCCAGAATTTATAACCTGCCTAACAAAACTGGGAAGTAGGAGCAAAATGGAAGAGAATACTAAGTGTGCAGGACTTCTCATCTTTCATAAACAGGAGGTACTGGGTAGGTTTCAATTTTTTTAAATTATAGCAAGCAATATGACTGGAATCACATGGTTGAGCTCTAAGGAGGTAGCCACCGGAAGAACCAAAACAGATGAGAGTAAAATCAGCCCCTTCTGAGGAGGAAAACTTGCATCGGGTGGGGCTTACAAGGGCTGGGGGAGACCTTTCCGTTTTAGTTTATGTTCTTCTGTGTTGTTTGAACACTTTTAACCATGGCTACTTTCTGTCGAAGTTTAAAAACAGGGAGAGCTCTCCCGTGACTTGTACCCCATGCCCAGGCGACAAGCGCTTCTCCTGAGTTCCTCGTTGGGCTCCAGAAGTCTCGGGGAACCTGCAGGTATCACAAGGCCCCTGTGAACGTGCCTCCCTTCTCACGTTTACGACGTGGCATCAGCGTGGTTCTCCTGCTCTCTGGCCTTGCGTGGGTTTCTTCTCTTGGAAACAAAAGCAGGTTTCCTTTTCTCTGCAAGCCCTATACTTCCACGCACACCTGTCAGTTTAATTAACAACGTCTAGCTGCTCAGCTCCCAGGAACGACTGGGTCCCGTGATGCATTGCATTAGCTTCAGGTGTCCCTGGGCCAGCTGGTAGGAGTCTAAGGAAGAAAACCACGGTTCTTCAGGGTTAAACATGTGGTTGTATGTAGAAATTACCATGGAATATACCTGAAAATAAGAAATAGTTTAATTTGGACAGATTTAATTGCTGCAATTTCCCCTAGCTTGCTTGGCTGTGCACGGAAATTTGCATGAGAGGGCTGTGAGGGAAGATGTAAATGAAGTTATTTTCCTAATAAGGTTTCAAGTAGGCAGATGTTTGCCTCAAGGAGCTGCTCCAACAACAGATCTAACAGAAGAACACCATGAGAGCCAGAAAAAAAGGAGTATATCGTCAGCTGTCCAATTTTTGTGTCATGTTTAAGGCGGACCATGATCCATTTGAATTTCCCATGTACAATTTTTGAACTGGCGAGATGAACCTTTGTCCGAGGGTAAGTTTTCCACCAAAGAGACCTAGAAAACTCTAAATGTTTATCCAGAAAATTCTCCAGAGAATAGCGTAGCTTTAAAAAAAACTTAATTTATACAGAAATGAACTCCCCAGTTAGGCTCACGTTCAGAACAGCCTTCTCCGACAAGGACCGCCTACCATCTGTTAAGGCAACAATTTCCATTTCCAGGGATCCCAAGTTCATCCTTCTGGCCGCTGAGAGGAACGTCTCGGTCCATCCTAAGCATCATCCGTTCTGTGCCACCATCCCGTCCTCTGCAGCGTCCCTTTGGGTCCTCATTTTTTCCTTTCTTTTTTAATCAACAGATTGGAAAGCAAGATCCCCGCAAGGATGAGTAAACAATTCGCGCTGGCGGCTGTCACCTTTGGAGCAACCCCTCGCTCAGTCCGACCCGACAGCTGTTCGCTCTCCTCTTCTCCAGAAAGAAAGAGGCAGCGACGGGAAGCCCACGGCCCAGGGAGGATGACCGGAGGGCCCCACTTTCTGTGCACTTTTCCCAGCTCGAGGGACGCTTCAGGCACACAGACCGTCACCTCCTCGCGTCCGGACACCCTGACAGTGTCAGAGATTCCACCGTGATCTAGCATTTCGCCGCACAGCAGCTGATAACTGTATCGGTCCTGAACGCCGCAGGATTTTAAAATCCAGAAAGTCTCCAGCAAGCCCCAGAGAGTCGGTCACCCTAGCTAAACCTCTGTAATGGCTCTTCAAAGCCCTTTTGTTCTCTTTTCTTTGGCAGAGGAGCCCAGCAGTGGCGTGGAAGTCCACGCTCAGGGTCACAGAACTCGGTGAGGGACTGAAGAGCCAGCCATCTGTCTGGTCCAGAGCCCCCAGCTTCACAGAGGAGGTCCGGGTCTGCTTTGAAAGAGACCACTCTCAGGAAGCCTCCCCGCGGCAGCAGACACCGCGTCACATGCCTTTCCTTCCCACCCACGGACCAGGAGCGTCCCTGTGTCGCCGCGCTTAAATGCTGCATCACGAGCATGCTCTCTGCTTCCTCGTCTGACTCCCCACCCAAGCTTCAAGCTCCTTGAAGTCAGCAATCCCAGAGTCTTCTTTATCCATGTCACAACCCTGCCACATGGGGCTTTCGGTAAGTATGCACATCCTGTAGGACAGAAGCCACCGGGGTGCCGGCCGTCCGTGTAGGGGTACCCCGACCCCCGCTCCGCAGGGTAGGGCACCCACGCCCCAGCGTACATACGTCAGGTTGAGATTTCTTTGCCACCCAGCAATAAAATCCCCTGCCAGGTTTACCACTGGGCCGATAAAACGCAGGTTTTCAAAGGAGAGATTGTGTACCCTTTAATTTAAAGGTGGTTCCCCTATCTCCCATCTCTGAGAAATGACCTGGCACCAAACTGCAACATGAGGAAACAACCCCTGAGCGAGAATCGGCGAGGCGGACGCGGCAATTCCAGGGGCAAGGACCACCGCATCCCCCAGGACACCGACCGCGTTCTCTCCGGTAAACGAAGTCGCAGGCCGGTGGGCGGCAGTTCGTGGGAAGGGAGCGCCGTCTCAAACCCTCCAGCAGGACCTTACACTGAGCAAACACCTTAAATAAAAATCCCCGCTGTGAGGCGGCGCCACATAACGAACCGAACACGTGTGATCTTGTGCGACGTTAAGCCGACAACAACACGCAAGGCTGAAGTTGCAGGTTTCGGCTTTGGGAGCCGCACTCACCCACCCACCCCCGACCTCCCGTTTCACAAGCAGAGTTGATCCGGGGTTTTGATTCTCAGAAGCCTCCATCAGTCACTGCTTTTGGGGAGAACACTCTACGTCACGGTCCGTCTGGAACTGGGGGCATGGCCAGTCCTCGGACCCCGTTGGGGACGGGGCCAGTGAGTAAATATTCACAGAGCCAACAGCGCAGTGCTGTGCATTACGATGACGGATTGTGAAAAAGAAAAGCCTAAAATCAATTAAAAAATGCCAATTAAAAAACCAGAAAGGCGCGTGAATAACAACCCACAAGAGAAATGTAAATGATTATAGCATATGAAAAAGTAAAAATATGATGACATCCTTGGATATTAAACATGTAGATCTGCTAAGGAATTATGAGGCCTGAGTTTGGTAAGGCTCTGGGGAGTATAAATTAGTAGAAACATTTTGAAAACCAATTTGATGTATATACCAAGAGTACTTTAAAATGTACCCACCCTAGTACCATAATGCCCTTGTTAGAAAATCAACCTAAAGAAAGAAAACAAATTGGACAAAGATTCATTTACCAAAAACAAAAACAACCAGGCTTTTAAAAAAATGAAAATAGGCTCAATGCCCCAAAATAATGGAAAAGTTAATTATGGTTTACATAAGTATGAAATATTATTCCACTATTAAAAACTGTGTTAATGAAAATGGGAAATGCTCACGACACAATGTTCGGTGATAACATGGATATGGAGTTATTAATGCAGTCTAATGCTAATTCTATGGCACATATATACACATACACACACATATAGGTAAGAAACATATATCATATATGTAAAATAATCTTGAATTGATAAAAAATAAAACTCTTGAATCTATACAAAGGTAAGATAAAGAATGGAAAAATACATCAAAGTATAACCAAAATTATCTCTACACAAAGACAAGAAAAGAATAGGAATAAAATATATAAAAATTGAATCAGAGATGATCATAATTTTTTGTACCCCTCTAGGCTTTCCAATTTTCCGGCAGTGAGCACTGTATCTATTTGGCTGCAGCTCAACCCAACTAACTTGAGAAATAAAAGAAATTTATTGGCTTTCATAAAACAATGGCTCTGGGACAAGTATTGCCCAAAGGGTGGTAAATAATGGGGCTGAAAGAGTTTATCAAAATTCCGTTTCTCTTCTGCTGAATTATTCTTCCTGTGTTGTCTCAGAAAGATTCCCCCATAGGGTTGCAGTTGGAGGCACTAAATATTTTCAGGTTCAAGTCCACATGTGCAGCAAAGCTTCTGAGATGCATTATGATTGGTCTACCTTCAGTCATGTGCTCAAAAGGAGCCAATTGCCTGCCAGGAGAATGCTAAGCACTGATTGACTCGGGTCACGTGCTCTGTCCTCGGCTGCCCGTGAGCCCCCGTAGACCGGGAGGATGAAAATTAGGAAGAGACAGATTTCCCCATAAAAATCCAAACTGCTGTCAAGAGGGCAGATGTAAACAAATTCCGGTTACAAACATCTATTCCTTTTACAAGGAATAAAACGTAACTTGAAACTTTTCAAACCCAGTGCTATTTCCCATCAACTCTGAACTCTTCTCCTTTCTCACAGCGACACTTGGTAACCCGTTCATGACCCCACAGGGACCGAGCTGCTCAGCCTGCCAGCGGGAAACGTGTTGCTCCCGCGGGAATATCTGGGCAGCGCGACAAAGTAAAACTCGTGGCTCCTGTTAGAATCCGAAGTAAAACTGGTGACACAAGAATTAAAACCTGGATTGTCAATCTCTGACCCTAAGCCTTTTCCTCCAGCTGCCAGGTCAGGCCACTCTCACTTTGATGTGTCACTCGGTGGACAGGAAGGGCGCGGCGGACCCGGAGCGGGGGGCGGCACCAGGCTGCTGACTCCATCCCGCATTATCCGACAGTGCTGGCAACATTTGCCAGTTTGGTAACATAACAGTCACTGGGTTGACTTTTGGAAATTATTTCAAATCTATTTGTCTAACCTATTCATTGTCTGTTCATTTTGCAGTAGCAATAATTCTGAAATGAAATGCAGAATTTGAAGCCTTCCTTCAGTTACCTAAGTGAGTGATTTTGGTGAGCGTAAATGCTTGTTACGTGGATTCTCACAAGTAAAATCATAATTACCACTCACTTTGGTGATCGGTGATTTATGCTGAGATAACACCAAAGCCCGTTAAATCCATCTCGGTTACTTCAACAGCCACATTAGCTGAACAACTGAACTAGGCCTATTTGCTGGGTTAATAACAGGTGTAATGCCAGATTGTACCTGTTCACCTGTTCCCATGAAGTCCTCGCAGAGCGGTTATGCCAGATGTACGTAGGAGTGTTCTTACAAATAACACAAGTGGGATAATCAGCGCTTATGTAGTTCAGTCTTTGCGGTAAAAATAAAGCCAATAATGACCCAAAAATTCACGACCAGGGCAAATTAGTTCACACTCTCCAAATCACTCGACCTCCTTCAGGCATGAGGTTTTGGTCCTGTCAGCCCCGAAAGCTGCCCTCTGAATGAGGGGTACGTCCTCCCCTCCCCACCCAGGACTGTGCCGGCCTCAGGGGGCTTCGGTCTGGCGACCTGCAGCGGCCATGAGGTGGCCAAGATGCAGTTCATCCTTGTCAGTGCGGCGAGGCCGGGCGGGCTGCATGACGAAACGGCAAACCCGTGTCCTGCCCACTCACGTCACAGGCCCCATCCTCAGTGCCGCCGGTGGTCCGAGGGTTAGGTCTCAAACAGGAGCCTTGCAACGAGCAGGAGCATTATCGAGGTCTTCCGAATGGTGTCTTCCTAATGTTTCACTCACCTGGACTCATTGAAAATACTTGTTTTCCGTTCCTCGACAAAGCACCTCAATCCCCCTCCGCCCACGTCCCACCCCAGTTTCAATCCCTGGAAACACGTTAACAAGACACCTTCGTATTCACCGCCCTGTCGGGGAGTCCGCCGAACTTCAGTGTCTAACAGGGGCTCCAACCTGGGGCCCGCGGGCCTCACGCAGCCCAGTGTGGCTGAGAATACGGCCCAACACAAAATCGTGAATTTACTTAAAACATTATGAGATTTGTGTGTGTGTGTGTGTGTGTGTGTGTGTGTGTGTGTGTATGTGTGTGGTTACGTGTCCCAGTGTGTTTACTGTGTGGCCCAAGACCATTCTTCTTCATCCAGTGGGGCCCAGAGATGCCGGAAGCTGGACACCCGGGCTCTGGAAGGTGACTGCTGGGTGGCTGCGCTGAGCATCGCTGGGCCAGGCACCTGCCCACGAGAACCGCTAGAGGAACAGCCTCGCTCCCGAGACCTTTCGCTCCACCTGCACCTCCTCGTCTTCTCTGCACGACTGCAGATGAGCCATCAGTCCTTGCCCAGGTTCGCTCCAGAGCAAACCATCCTGCAAAAGCACAGCCCTGGGACGAGACCATCCCTAAGTCTGCAGGACAACCGAGGACGGCGCTTGAACCTCCTCTCTCTTAGAAAAGGAACACGCAAACCCGGAATCGCGCTTTCCTGTCTTCGGAGCATCCCCTAAGGAGCTGGGAGTGAAGCATGCTTCAGATCTGAGAGGTGACGAGGCAGCAGGAGACAAGGGGACCACCCACACCATCCACCCAGCTTCAGCCTCACCAAGGCCATTTCAAAGAAACGGGCCGGAGGAGCAGCGAGTGCCCCGCGGTTTGTCCGGCCGCCTACGGCGCAACAACAGGCTCTTCCAGACAGAAACGCTGTGAGCTGAGACCTGCAGTCTTAGCCGTCGGAAGATGGTAGCTGCAGGTTGTCATGGTAACTCACAGGGGGCCATCTCTGAAAATGTTAAATTTGGAGAAAAAATACACACAGAAATACCAGCCCTAAAAGCGAGTCCTCTGGACAAATTGTTCATTAAGCTGCCTATTTCTGTCCTTTTAAAGCTTGTCTTCGACTTTTATTTTCATTCTGCCATTCAGCGAGTGCAGAACTCCAAAACAAGGGAGAAGAAAATGAACCGTTCCAGGTCCTTTATTACAGGTTTCCCACGATGATAAGTTCCATTGTGGTTTTAAACCGAATAAGCCCGCCCCCGCAACTCCACGTTCCTTTCCATTCAATTGGCCCTTTTGTGCGAACTTCCTCTTTCTATCAATAGACTCAGTGGAGGGAGTTTTTGCTCTTTTTCTGTTTTGTTTTGTTCTGAGGCCAGTTTATTAATGAGAGGGACTTCTCTGCTTGGAAACCACGAAGTCTAGATGTCAATTCATTTGTCCATAGCGTGGTGCCACGGTGGCTCCCCCTCCCCTCCTACAGACCTCCCGTCCTGCTGTGGGCCAGTCCTGCAGGGTTCAGCAAGTTCGACTTTGAACCTGCGTTGACGGCCACATTAGCATCTGCTGACCCTCCCTCCGGCTGGATTATAAGCCATTGCAAAGCAGGGAGGGTGCCATTACTCTTTGGGTCTCTAGAATTACAAGCACGACACACAGGGGCACTATCTTGTATACTTTACGACTTAGAACCAAACTTGGAAGATGATGGAACTACAAAGACTCTGGAGATCATCACAACTACCCCCTTCCTTTCATAAATTAGGAAAGCAAAGCAGCGGAGATGTTAGGGTCCAGTCCCATTATTTGAGATCAGAAAAGGGGATTTCAATCCCCATCCCAGCAGTAAGTGCCAAGGCAGCGAAACCGAAATTCTTTATTCACCAACCAAAGCAGCTCATAGCCATCGTTGGCTTACATACCCCATTAGCTAGTCCCTTTGAGGTTCCAGTTCAGTGCTACCCTGCACCGGAGGGAATGCGTTAAGCATTGTCCAAATATAAAGCATGACTAAGAGAAAGAGCGCAGATAAAGCCCATAAGGAAGGAAGAATAGAAAAAAAATTTAAACGAAAAAAATTATCGGTCATACGCTGCCTTTTCTTGTTCTCAATTCGTAGGCGATCTCACGCCAGAGAAGTGACTTGCATTTGGAGACTGATGGTGGGGAGATCCTCGTCCACAGGCTCCAGGACATCAGCGACCGGGATGGAAATAGCCAGGAGGCGGCCAATCCGACATCGGGCAGGGAGAGGGTCGCGTTGCAGATTCCCCGTCTTCTCTGCATTTCTTTGCAGGGAGCTCGGATGGGAAAGTGTGCTGGACGGAGTCCCACGTGGGTGTGTACCAGGAACATGCTGGTGCCTTCCGGCTCATTTGTGCCTGTAGCAGGGCCCGCGGCAGGAAATGACTCCGGGAGGGCACCACAGGTAATCAGAGCAGGACTTCCTGAGAGCATGTAGAAATTAAGGCAACGTGTGCATTGCCGTCTAGATTCCTAGCATACGGATTCAAAGGGGCGCTGACTATTAACAACTGCTAGGAACATAAGGCCCTTGCAGTTTACAGAGTTTCCCTGTCTCCGTGAACACCTTGCACAGGTCTCAGCAGCGGAAGAACAGGTGTTCTCGTTCCTTTTACCCATGCGGCTCAGCAGGTTAGGAGATTCAAGCAAGGCCACACGTTAGGGAGTGCTAACCCCAAACACAGGGTCTATCGGGGTGCCCGACCTTGTGCGTCTCCGGGCCACGCTGTAAGAAGAAGAGCTGTCTTAGGCCGCACATTAAATATATTGTGACATGTAATCACAAAAGAAATCGCATTGTGTTTTAAGTAAATTTGCGATTTTGTGTCGGGCCGCATTCACAGCCATCCCGGGCCGCGCATCGGACACCCCGGAATATGTCAAAGAGAGACTGCCTGGCCCCCCCATCTCTTCGGTGAGTCCCCTTCGTGACTGGTCCATGACCTGAAGCCTGCTCCACGAAGACAGGGCAGACGTGGGGAAAGGAAGTAAAAGGGAGGGTGCTCTCAAATCACTCAGCAGGTGTGGAAAGAGGCTTGGGGGGGGTTTAAAGGAGGTTTGAATCAATGGGACCCTACCCTTCATGTCTTCTCTGCAAAACGCCGTACCCAAAGGGCTGTGTCCGCCTGTGAGGAAGGGCGGATTAAAGGAGAAGGGACGGTTGCCGTCGGGAAAGCCACCAGACCACGCCGTTTGAGGGGCCCCGCGAATACTAGTTCTACGGCAGCAATGGCAGCCGTGATCAATGACGATAAATTAATGGAGCGAAGTTAGGAATCACAACTACCTCTGCAAAGCACATTACCGATGATGAATCCTCATTAGAAAATAATGATTGAACAGCTGCACCTCTGTCAATAATCAATCAGGGAAGTTTAGGAAATGAACGAATGAATGGTTTTTCAGAGGCTGCCTGAAAACATGACGTAGCAAATGAATTGTTGAAATTGAAACGTGACGCGGAACAAATGGATGGCAAACGTCGGGACCATCTTGCAAAGGTCGCAGGAACTTCCCAGAGGTCAGCCACCTGCCGGCACCGGCTGCGCATCGGTTCACGGAGTCGAGAGAAACTGAAGATTCTGACACTGATGAAGTTCAGGTGGCAAAATCATCACCTGCAAAATGACACACAAGCTAAATAGAAAGAGCTGGAAAGGCTTCTTGGATTTCACAAAAGGGATATCAAAATGACCTAGAATCAGGAATCTCACAACCGAATTCCCGCTGACACTTTCGGTGGAGACCTGTGTCAGAACTGGCCCCAGTGGGCGGGTCATGTAACCATGAACTTCCCAGGCAGGAGGTGCCTCCCTGTGCACGGGGAGGTTTACACGCATGTGAGCCTGTGAATAAAACTCTGAGATGAAGAAATCTGCTGCGAATAAATTTCAGTGTTCACTTCTTCTTTTCCATAAAAATGTGCGGTCTGAGAGAATATTGACTTTTTAATATCATCTGTTTCGCTCATACATCACCTCCTCAATTCTGCAATGGCGGTAATTTCAGATCGAATGAAAGAATAAGTACACAAAGTTATGATTTTCATTAACTGAACACATACCATGCTTTAACACCATGCTAAAGCCCTTTATGCTGAAGGAATTCAGAACCTGGCACCCCAAAATATGCCACGTGGGCGTCTGGATTATTTTGAGCTGAAGGCAACCAAGACTCACCCACAAGGCCCAGGAAAAGCTCTTCCCCTCTTTAGTTGCCTGAAGAAAATACAAATGTCCCCATGTATGGGGGGAATGGACATTTATTTAAAAAAAATTTTTCATTAGAAACTTACCTCTTCCAGAAAGGGAGCTACTAGCAGAGAGAAATTTTTCACCTCATTTATCTGCAGAACAAGGCGACCTTTGTTTACCGCACATTTCACCTCCTACCTCCCCCAAGTTACCTCCCTCCCCCCATGAGGAAGCCCCAGGCCCCCATCTCCTTCCTTCGCCCTGGGTGGTATGCAAGTCTCAACTATCCGGCGCCTGAGAGTCTCTTGTCTTTGTGAAGCTGTGGGCGGTGGAGCAGCACCAGGCGCTACACCGGGGGAGTCGAACCAGGCTCCGGCTCAGCAACTTCAGTGCCGTACTCGAGTTCTGGCTAAGGAGGAATTCAGAGCCAAGACTCAAACTCTAAGAGAACGTTTAGTTAGAAAGTCACGGAGGCTGAAGAAGGGAGCTGCAGGAGAAACGGGCTCGGGAAACAAATTACAGAGGCAGAAGAGTCCTTGAAACTTAGGGGAGAGAGAGGGGCAAGGAAAGCGCACCCGAGGAAAGGGCCTGGGGAAAGGCCTGGGCGGGCTCCCCAGGGAAGCCCCGCCTTCTCGGCGGGAGCTGCCCTGCCCACAGTCCGGCCCTGCGCCACCCACCACCAGCTCCTCCTGAGTCCCCTGCCCAGCTGCGTGGTTTCTGTTTCTTCAGTGGCAATTATCACCTTGTCACACACTGGGTAGTTTTGCTTACTTACCATGGTTCTGTGTTGCCTTCGATTCTGCATTTGTCTCTCTGGCATTCGTTCATCACAGGGCCAATTAGTGTGTGTGTGTTTCCTTATTGTCTGTATCCTTGATGACCTGGCGTGTGTGGCTTCATCGGCTGCAGAGAGACCGCACCTCCCGGTTTGAGCCAGTTCCTTGCGATCACGCGGGGCTCACCAGCAGCATGTCCTTCCTACGCGAACTCATCTCTCCGGAGCCCCCTCCTCCGACCCTCTCTCTGAGTTCACTCCCACGCACCCACCAATATCCCCCTGCCCTAAATGGACCCAGGACCAGGCCGCAGATGACTAGAGAAAGCCCCTACCCCCTACCCCGTCCTGGAGGGAGGCAAACTCCCCGACGCCAAGCTGCTCACTCTGCTCTGCCTTGCCTTCCCCGCAGGGCGGAGTCTGCAGGGCTGCCCCTCCCTCCTTCCTGCCCCCTGGCTGACCTGGGTTCCTCCCCGCGGGGTGCGGGGGTCCCACATGGCATGGCCTACCCCTTCCTCTCGGGGAACGTTGGCAATAAAACCCTTCTTTCATGCCATCACTCGGTCACCCCCACAAGTTTAGATCCCACAGACACCACTGAGACCGTCATTGTTACTCTTTTCCACCTGGTTCCGCCTCCTCCCTAACGGAAAGCAGACCCAAGAAAGTCAAGGGCCCCATCTGTTTCGTTTCTGTTTCCGGTGTCTAGAGCAGGGCCTGGCTGGCGCACAGTAGGACTGCAGTAAGTGTGTAATGAATGAATGCTTCTGGCCCCACTTCTGACACATTACTATTATGTTTTAAACCCTTACTGGAGAGAGAGAGATTGATTTGCGAGAGAGAGAAAGAAACATCAGTGTGAGAGGGAAACTCAACTGGTTGCCTCTGGTATGTGCCCCGACTGCACATGAACACACAGCCTGTGCCCTAGGTCCGTGGGGATTGAACCCACAACCCTCTCATGCAGGGGACGATGCTCCAACCAACTGAGCCACCCAGCCAGAATTTCATTTCTAACTTTGAGTTCCCAGGACAGAAATTTAACTTACCCCTCTTCATATGGCCAGGCGCTCCCCCAGAGTCTGAGAATGCGTTAAAGCTTAAGGATCAGCCCGAGTCTCGTGCACTGGCCCGCTGCATGCTCCTTGTGTTTTGCTGGGCCCAGGTCTCTCCGATGAGCCCCTCAAGTTCTGGGCCCAGCAAGGGCTCCGGTCTCAGTGGCAGAAATCCCCTTTCTTACATCTTTTGATGAACTGTGACCAAGGGAGAGGTGGATGCCTGTGTCCAGAACCCTGGCCTGCCCCAACCCCAGGTGTCGTCAGCAAGCAAAGGGACCTGGGGAAGGTGTCCGCTACAGCCTCCCTCAGGCTGCCCGCAGGAAAAACGAACTCGTAGCAGGGGACGCCTTCCGCGCGGACTCCACTGGTACCCAAGGAGATGGCTCGTCAAGGTCCCCGTGAGCTTCACCAGTTCATAGTCCATCTTACGGTGGCCGAACATAAGGACCAACAGCTTTCCAGTCCCGCTGCCTTTCCGAGCTCTCCTCCTGACCAGTCACCCACAGCTCGGTGCTTAATCTCTGCCTTTGAGGTTTGTAGGCACACGCCAGGCTGTGCGACCCTCGCTGTTTGAATCACATCGATTGAACTTCTATTTGGAGTTACCATATTCTTAAAGTATGTTTTAAGCCTGACCCTTCTCAGCTCGCTTTCTTCTCACACACGGAGGCCCTGGGATTCTAGCACTCTCTTTTTGACTGCAGGGAGATTTTGCTGTGATAACAATAGCCAAGGTGGTGGAGCACTACGTGAATTGTATTATTTTCACCTTCGTAACAGACAAGTCTAACTTTACAGACGAGGAAGGGAAGGTCCAGAGCAGTGAATCACTAGCCGCCAGTCACACAGACGGGAATCGTAAGAGAAGGGTCCAAACCAAGAAAGCCGTCTCCACAGACTCTTCACTCGGCCACGTACACACACCGCCTCCGTGGGGTGGATGAACTCCGCACCTCGAGTCTTGCTGACTTGAATCCATTCTCTTTCCCAAGTGTACGTTTCCCAGACGCATTGCGTTGGTGACACACGCCCAGCTCTCTTGAGCCACATGTTGGTGTCAGGTCTTACAATCATCCTCTGAAAACAGATGCGGACAGAGGCTCCAGTGACACCGAGGAAGCCAAGGGCGGGGGAAGGGTTAAAATGCATGGCCCTGGTACTTTCATATGCCCTTTGAGACTGCCGGCAATCTCCTTGATTTTTCATCTGACAGAGGTGTTCAGAGGCTGAAAGCAGGGTCAGGCCTCAGTCCTGGGTGAAGGTAGTAGCTTAGATGGCAAACCACTTTGGAGACATGTTCGCCCAGGTAGCAGCAGGCGTGCCTGAGGGTGGCAGGTTCTGCGCGTTAGTGAGCAGCGATGCCATCAGCTGCCCACCTTGCTCCCCAATAAACCAGGTCTTCACTGTGCCCGCATCACCCGAGTGTGTTTGCCTTGTCAGACACAGGCTTTTAAAAGCAGCTCTGTCTTGGGCCAGTTTAGCTAACTGGGTTTTTCCCTCCCTCTTCATTTGCAGACTGGCTTCCTGGTGCTCTGTCTCTGTTTCCGATGTACTTGAAAAAGCTTTTATTCTCGTTAATCCCTTTGGCTTTTTCCAGCACAGTCAGCCATTTCGCTGACTTTATCTCTTGCCTCCTGGCTCCCACAGTCTGCTGTTTGCATTTCCCCTTTATTGAGAGCGTGTTTTTTTTTTTTTTTTTTTTTTTTGACAAGCCATCTTGCAATCTAATTGAATGTTTCTTGTTTTAAAATTTCTTTCTCAGGGGACCCTAGACATCTGCATCTCTGCCACCGCCTTCTCTTTAACATTCTACCTGCCTTTCTACCGGAGTGTTAAATATTTAAACATTCAAAATGTGGAAATCAAGGTGTTGAATTGAATTAATTAAAAGAAAATATGTTGAGAATACAGTAACATGTGGAGGAAAATGTCCTGCCCCCATAGGCCGTTCTGTTAGACTAGAGCTCAAGTTCAAGGGAAGCATCGTCGTAACTTACCAACAGCCTTCTCACACACACACACATTTTACGTGTCATCCCAATAGACTCTCTAAATGTACAGGAATAAAAACAAATATCAAAAAGTCAAAAATAAAAGGGAGAAAATGTTTTGGCATTCGGATATATCATTCTGATTCAAGCAGAGCAGACCTTGTATTTTATGTGAATTCCAAATCGAGGTGGCTGTGAACAGCCAGCATTTCCACAGCTGAGGGTCCCTGACACGTAGGATAGAACTTCCCTTCAGACACGCATGAGAGTTCCATCTTTCATTTATTCTCTCAGTCGTGGTGCCCCCCAGATTTTAACAGCCTTGCTTTAAAATAACTGAACGCAAGCCCCCATAATCTGATTCCATGTCTCTTATTCGGCTCAAGTGGATGTCATTATTTCCCAGAACCATGGACTGCATTACAAATAAGGACCGAAGGAGTGAAAAATGGAAAACTCGGACTCCGTCATTTTCGCTTTGGTGTTTACAACTTTGGTGTCAGTAACAAGCGTTGGGATGCATTTTAAATATCGCTGCTCTTGTTGCTGGGAAATCCGGAAAATGGTGCCTAGAAATGACCCTGGCAAATTTTTCTTTGATTTAATGTGTTTTTTAATAAGCCTCGTATGTGGAAAATATTCTCCTCTATCCAGTGGAGGGTACAGCAGAACTTCGCTGCCGAACCTATTAACGCCGAGTCAGGTCTTGTCAGTCCTCTGCGCAGATGGGGTGGCCAACCCTTGGGCGTCTCTGGGCCACGCTGGGAGGAGACGAGTTGCCTTGGGCCCCGCATTAAATACACTGCAACACGTAATCACACACACAAAAAAGTCTCATCACGTTCTAAGTAAATGGGCGATTCTGCGTTGGGCCGCATGTGGCACGTGGAGAGAGTTGGCGGGGCATCACCACGGGTAACTTCTCTGCCTGGAGCGGGCCCTCCATCTACCGCCTTTCAGGCAGGTGGGGGGAAGGTCAAAGGTTCTCCCTGAGTCCTCTGTTTCTTAAAAACAGCCGTGGCAAACTTAAAATAATCAACATCCCGACGACGCACGCTTTTGGGTGGCAGAGCTCGGCTCCCCCCGGTACGATTCGTGTCAATCACCCGAATACAGAGAGGATTCCAAGAGGACAGCTGTTATTTGACTGCCATGGCCTTACATGCCCTTTGTCGATTATCGTTCTACCGCTTCTCATTTCAATTTTGTCTCCTGGGCAGGGAAAAGTTAAACAAAACAGGAGATGACCAGTTCCGCAGACGTGACCTACGCTCGTTCCCCCAGAGAAATGGTATTTCAAGTTCCCCCCACACACATCTGGGCGGCGCCCACTGCGTTCCAGCCGCTGTTCCAGGGGCCACAGACGCAAGAGTAGGCCAAAGGCACCGAAACAAGCGCAGCTTTCATGCTGCGTACAGCGCCGTATTACGGACATAAATGGTCTCTTCGTACCGGGAACTCTCGGAGGGCTGCCTTCGGGTGCCCGCAAACCTCGGCAGCCTGGTCCCATCCGCTCCTGACACCTTCCCCTCTGCCGCCAACAGACACACGCACACAGACACCCATGACCCGAAGACCCGCCGGGCTTCAGCAGACACACGCACACAGACACCCATGACCCGAAGACCCACCGGGCTTCGGACTGGACTGGACCCCACCTGATGTTTCCCTGCCTTTGCTGGGGCATCACCTCTGCGGAGAAGGACCTTTGACCTCCACACCCACCCTACTGCTGCTGGGAATGAAAACCTCGCACAATCTTACCTGGGGGCCACTGTTCTCACCCCAACACACACAGGCTCTCCTTTCCGCTCCGTCTCTTACACGGTGGGTTAAAGTCACAGCACCTCCGCGCATCTGCTTGGCAGTGTGGTTACTTCTGTGCAGACACACGCCCTCGCTCGGCCCTGAGAAATAGTCAGAACCTACGGCCACGAGATTTTTTCCATTTCACATCCTCCAAATCCATAGTGCCTAAACAGCTTAGGCTCAGAGTAAGGTCTCAACGCTCTTTGATAACTGGAATGATAATGTGAACTTCTCTGTTGCATAACTTCATCTTAATGTATTTATTCGCTTATCGATTCAAAAATATTTAGTCCGCGCCCTAGTGGATGCCAATCAGCCTCTTGAGAAATCGAGAATAGATGGTGGATGAAACAGACCCTCACATTTTTTAACTTCGTTTCGGGCTTAGCTAAGTCCGAGTTCATGAACAGTCACCTGTCTTTAAGGATTGATAAGACAGGGGGCCTATTATTACTGGAAAGGGCAGCGTTTCCCTTGGAGACTGTTAAGTGAGGCCAACTTCAGGTCCTGCGGTGTCTGAGTGAATCCTTCCCGGGAGGCAGAGGATGGAGACTCTTACCGCGGAATGTCCTCTCTTAGCTCAGCAGGTCTTGGGTTTCGTGAATTCATATGCATGAGGGCGAACGGAACGGGAGGTGTGCACTCTCCCCGCACCTGTAGTTACTCAAACGACGAGCCGGCGAAGGGCCTCTGTAAGAACCGCCAGCTGCAGAAATTATAACAAAGCTTAAGGCTCCCATCAGCCCTCTAGACCTTGTCTATTTTTCCAGGAGCTCCAAATGTCCAATAACCTAGAAGGGTCAGCCCTCCAAAAAGGATTTCAACAGCTTCTAGACGGCTCGTATGTTGTGAGAAGGAGAGAGAGACAAGGTAATTTTTAAAGGCCAAAAAAAAAAAAAATCTTGACTAGCAGGAAACTCAAATTAGCCTTCCCCAGGCTTGACCAGAATGCCAATGTCTGAAGCAGACCGTAGCAAATCTTGAAAGCGTGAGACAGGCACCCCTAAACCACGCGCTGGCAAAGAGGTGTCTGGGTGTTCTCTGGGCCCTGCTAAATAGAATGCGTCACAGTCCGTGTGCCTGTCCTTTGAAACCCTTCCATCTAAGGAATTGGAGAGATGACGAGAGGCTGCATCGCCCCACGAAGGGCTCAGCATTGAAAACGTTCGGCGCGCAGCAGCGACCGAGTTCCTGTGCCCTCTGCTGTCCTTCTTGTCCCCTGCCTCCTCCCACCACTTCTGCTTCCATGTCCCCGGCCCCCTGCAGGCCACCGAGGCCAAGGCACTCAGAAGGGCCCTTTCTTAAACTGGCCTGACCGCTCGCATCAATGAGGGTCCTCAGGTGTCACCATTCGCATGCCGCATGCACTGCCCCTGAGGCCCTGATGCATTTACTCCAGCCGGGCGATTCCAGGGACCTCGGGGTCAGCCCCCCTGATGGCACAAGGGTCCGCTGCCTCTGACCTCGGCTTTCGCCAGAGAGCTGCCCGCCAGTGAAAGGTGAGGACAACATCTTTCTGTCACTGTTACCCAGAGAATCCTGGAAGTCGGTTCTGACCGGGAAAAGAAATTCCAGGATGAGTAATAACACGGCGTCTGCCACCCAACCTCTGAAGGGCGAAGGGCACAGTCAGAGAAGCAGCGTCGGGCTCCCAGGATGCCAGGAAGGCTGACTGGCTCCTCCCCAGAACTGGCCTGGCTCCGGCTCAGCTGCGCCCTGAGATGTGGAAAAGCTTCTCCACGGCGACCGTCCCCATCCAGCCAGCCCGCCACTCTCCCGGAAGACAGAGCAGCTGGAAGGTTAAAGCTACCCGGAACAAAACATTCCACTCGAGCTGCAGCCTTCGTCGGGCCATTGGCAGCCAGCCCGGCCACGAACGGGGCGGGAGGGAGGAGCTCAGTCTAACGGGAAAATAGAAGGCAGCAGCTGAGGAGGAGACACGGTGTCCAAGGCCTTTGGCTGAAGGAGGAGCTACGCCTTCTCCTGGAAGGAGAGCAGCCGCCACCCCCAGAAGCCCTCCGGCCTTTATTTATTTTGATAATAAGATTTCAGCGGAGGCTTGACCTCCTCTGGGGTGGGTCTGTCCTTTGCCATAACCCACTCCGCATCGTCGGTTCAGACGTCTCCCTTCAGATTCACTGGCCTTTGGGGGGCGCGGTGCCCCACCCCCTTCCCCGAGCGAGGGCGCGCTCGGGGTGTGCAGCGTGGTAAGCACCGACAGCGCCAGGCTGGAGCGCCACCGGGAACCAGGGGGACGGAGACCTGGCCGGCGGGGGCTTTGCATCCTGGTGTGTGGGCTTCCGCACAAAGAGACGTGTAGACTCAACAAAGATACCAATAAGGTCGTTCCTCATGTGCGCACGGATGAAGAAAGTAACACAGGTATGTGGTACAGTGACTCGTACAGGGATGAGGTCTGTTTTTCAGGAGAAGAGGTCAAGGCTGGCTGTGCTGGGGAGACGCCTTTGAACTCACATATGGGCCGTGAGAGCAGCCGGCAGACATGCGGGGTGTGGGCCGTAAGAGGGGGTGCCAGGGGTGGAAGAGCTAAATCGGAACTTAGACTTGGAACTTACATGTGACCGACAATGTAGGTTTGTGAAAAAGGACAGGAAAGCCTGACATTTCACAGATAGCCCACTCGAAGGAGGTAAGCTGTATGAGTCATCAGAGCTCACGAATGTAAAATTTTACAGAGACTACTCCATGATTATGTATATAAGTATATACATATAAAAATACATATCACATATCACATATATATCTCATCTATGACTACATTTCAAAGTAACATGCATTTTACCAAAACTCATATGCACAACTTTTTATAATAAAATTATATTCTGTTTCGTAGTTCGCTTCCCTTCATGCTTTTGAATTAAAGAGCCCACAGAAATGAAGCCAGCCCGGCAGTCGCCCAGTTTAAAGGCCTGCGGCGGTCTGCGGCGGCGGGGACACGGCCACCAGGGCCAACTGCCAGAAGTCAGCGGGGGTTTCCCAGAGAAATCAACATCCCGCTGAAACCCCCCTGGGCTGTCACCCCCAGAACACAGACAGAAACCCTCGAGAAGAGAGTGTCTCACTCCAGAGCTCGTCCGTGCCCCTTCCTGGGCACGCCATCTCCACTTCCTCCTAGACTCTAAGGGTCCCCACGAGTCCTCAACCGGGGGAGCAGTGGGCAGCGGCAGCCTGCCCCAGGCTCACCCCCGGATCCTGTCTCCAGCGCCCCCCTTTCTCTGACTTCCTGGCGAGCTGACCAGAGCCCTGCCTGGGCTCACGCCTTCCCTACAGCGTTCCTGGGGAGCCCAAGCAGCCCCCCCCGCCCCGGGCTCTCTCCCATTGCTCCCTCTGCCCTCAGACCTCCCTTCGTCTCACTGTCCCCACCTTAGCGAACATCCTCTCCAAACCACCTGCACTCATGCTGCGAAATCTTCCCGCACAAAGTCAAGAGCCCACACGCTACTGGCCATCCTGAGGCAGACCTGTCCCTGTCCCTGTCCCGGTGCCCATCCGGTAACAATTCGACACCAACTGGGTAAGACGCGTAAGATTTACTTTGTCACACAGTGGAAAAGGCCACATAAATGATGATTCTCAGTATTCTTATACAATCAAATAAAACGCTTATCATCTTTCTTTCTTGGAGTTTAAAATTCTTCAACAACCATAATCAGCGGCGACGATGTCCACGGCAGAGGGCACACTCCGCGGTGCAGGCAGCCGAAAACCTCCTGCGCCCGAGGTTCAGATTTTACTCCCAACTTTTATGAACCTCCTTCCTCCCCAGTCCTTCCTTCTTCGCTGTGACCTTAAAGGTGCAAGGCGCTGTGAACTCCTCCCCCTCGAACCCCGGCACCACTGCCACCGACGCCGGTCCTGCCGTTGAGGAGGTGGGCACCGAGGCCACCTCATGATGTCGGGGTGGCTGAAGCAGCCTGGACTTGAACCTGGATAATGTGGGCTCCGCCTTGCAGCCAGACTTGGAAGGAGCAGGGCCACTGGACCACAGATAACTTAATCTTTGGCGGTGGAGGGTCGTCCTCCTGACAATGTCACAGAGCCAAGCTTTCCAGATTTGGGGAGAGAGTAAAGCAGGTCTGATCTCTGCGTTGATCTGCTTGTGCTGCTGTGACAAAGCGCCACAGGCCGTGGGCTTAAACCGCGGAAATTTATTTCTCATTCTTCTGGAAGCTGGAAGTCCCTGAGGAAGGATCGAACCTGCAACCTTGGTGTATCACGATGATGCTCTAACCAACTGAGCTACCAGAGGGAGGTTTCTTCTTATAAGGCTACCAACCCTTTGGGATCAGATCCCCACACCATTATCTTATTTAAACTTAATTATTTCCTTTAAAAAAAAAAACTCCAAATGCTTCATATTAAGGGCTAGAACTTCAACATACAAATTTTGGGAGGCCCTCCCCTCCTCACCACACCATCCCCACAAACCGTTTCCAGGTGCCTGCGCCCCTTTGCTTGAAAACCACATCTGCTCAGAGGAATAAATCGGTAAGAGTGCACTGATGCTCAATTTCCCCAGGTAAAGGGACAGCTGAGTTAAGCCGGGTACCACGAAACCCTGAAGGGCCCTTGAAGAGGAAGCTCGGTGTTTTGAAGACAATTCTCTCACACCTCCCCGGGAAGTGCCGCTCACCCCTGCTGCGCACCCAGCTACGCGTGTAAGCAGGCACCCTGGCCATGGGAGTCGGGCAGCGCTTACGTCACCTAGGGCACACCCAGACGGGGGTGACGGTATTTTAGGAAAAAATACCGTTTGTTGTGCCCCACCCCAAAATGTGATTTCGGGTTCTGCATCCCAGAGCAGGTTAGCAAAGGCTGGGGACTTGCTGGGGTGGAGACAGAGCACCAGGCCGCAGGCTGGGAACAATGACATAAATAATTAAGTGGGGCCAGAGCTGCCTTCCCCGTGGAACTGCATGACCCGCTGCAGCCTTCCAACCTCTGGAAAGTTAAAAACGACGAAAGCAACACTGTGTCCCATGGAACTGTTACAAGGACGACAGAATGCAGTTACTGGGACTCCTGGACGGGTGTCTACTGTGTTGGAAATTAGAATGAGCATCGGTTGTTCCATCACCAACACCAATAGAAACGCCCTCCTTCTGTGGATGTCATTGTCCCCCCCCTTCGTCATAAATATTCATCTCCTTGGTCTCCTAATTGGAACACCGCTTGGACATCTGTCTGAATCAGTGAACCCCGAATCACTAATCTTACTGGGCTCAAATAAATGCATGTTGCCTCTCACTTTGAAAGACCTTTTCCTTTTAGGTTAACAGGACCCAAATGATACCGCTTCATTCTTGACTTCTCGTAATCAGAAAAGTGTAGGGGTGCGCTGTCGGAATTTATTGCTTTTGCTCATCAGGATTGCAATTGGATACATGGACTTGTGTGTTGCAACTTAGCAAAAAACAGAAATGACGTGGAGAGGCATTTTGATTGAAAGCCAAATTCTGCTGATGTCCGGGTTCTGGCCCCAGCCTTCCTGAGGGTCCCATCCCTGTCTTAGAGCTGGTCCTCCTGGCTGAGGGGTCCAGCTTCATGGATGCACCCACAGAACAACTTTCTGCCCTGAGCGTCTCAGTAGACGACCTCCCTCAAACGGTTCGCACTGCAATGCGGCTCCCGGTCTCCGAGAATACCGGACGCAGAGCCCATAGCTCCCAGCACCGCTGGTTGTGCTCCCCGGCGTTTAACCCGGAGCACGAGTCAGCAACACTCACTCGCTTGTTCCTGCAGCCATTCGGTGTAGCCCAGGCTGCTCTGATATCCAGCTCCCGACAGAGTGCCCCCGCAAAAGCGAGCCTTCCGACGGTCAGCCCCCCCCACCCATCTCCTCCTGCCAATCACGGCGAAGAACAAAATAACAGGTAACAGTGACAACAGCAGCCAGAAGAAACCCAAACCACCAATGGTGGTTTTTTTTTTTTTTTTCTGTCTAGCATATAACATCTATTTGCCCGACCTAACACCGAGAGGTCTGCGCGGATTTGCCGGGCGGCTTCAAGGTTTAGTGAGGAGCCACCGCCGACCAACAATTTTTAATAGCTTGCCCTCCATTGATTTCAACCCACACATGCAAGTGCCTCATAAAAACGTGAGCAGGATCGGTGCGGGGACACAGGGACGACAGGAAGGTCATGGCTCTGAGCACCTGCACCGGGCGAGCACGAGAGGATCGTTTCGATTTGCACGCCCAGTCTGTGCAAGAAGACAGTTGCCGACGGCACCACCTTTCAGCAGTGCTGTTTAAATGAGCTTAGGAAACATGTAAGCTCTTTGACCAAAATGGTTGCATTCCTCAGAAAACTCTAAAATCAGCAATCTCGGAGAGGCGGAGATGAATTGGTTTTGTCCATCCAAAACCACGGCGCACACAGCAGTAACGTTTGAAAAGAGGAAGTTCCCCAGAAGGGGGCGGCACGTCAAATGTTGGCACGCTTGCACCCCCACCCCTCTCACCGCACCCCCTTCACCTCACCTCCCACCAAAATAAGACTGATTCCACCAGGAGCCGCAACAGGTTGAGCAAAACATAATCCAGAACACGAGTGGCAGGCTCCCTGAATTCCCAGCCCAAAGCTTCACGAAGGGCTGGGCCCTGGGAGGGTGGCTCAGTGGGTTGGGCATCATCCTGTGCATCAAAAGGTTGTGGGTTCCATTCCCGGTCAGGACACACACTTAGCTTGTGGGCTCGGTCCCCAGTCAGGGCGCCCACAGGAAGCAACCGATCGGTGTTTTTTTCTCACGCCAATGTTTCTTTCCCGCTCTCACTTCGTTCCCTTCTCTCTAAAAAAATCCATAAACATCCTTGGGTGATGATAAGGAAAGGGGAGGGGAGGGGAGGGGAGGAAACCAAGTCTGTCCCTAGATTTGACTTGAGGGGGAAAGAAGGTAACTGAGCACGCTGATACACATCAGGTTAGACGGGTGGGATTCATTCTGACGTGGGCTTCAAACTCAAAGAGCACAACACACAGAGCCATCGAAGGATTTCGTTTGGATTACGGATGCGAAGGTTTACCGAAAACCTTGGACATAAATTACGTCCTCCTTCACTCTGCCTTTACACTCTCACCTTTGTTCAGGTTGCAAGGAACCCTCACGGGGATTTCTCCTGAGCTGAACACCGGGAGGCCGAGGGGAAAAGAATTGGCATTGGCGCCTACACAGGAGCCCCTGGAGAAGGTCATGTTCAAAGGTCCGTGTGAGTCCTTGGTAGCAAGACTAAGGGCAGCGCCCTGTTGGTGGGGAAGGGCGTGTGTGGAGAGATCTGAAGCGGCCCCCCGGGGAGGATTGTTCACGGCACTGAGCGGGGCTGGACAGGCCTTCGTTGAGACCCGCGCGATGGCAAACAGCCACCACCAAGCCTTCGACTCAGCGACCAAGCACTTGCCGACAGCCTGGGAGCCAGGCCCAGGGCTGGGCAGTACAGGGGACTCAAAGCCGAAAGGATGTAATCTCTTTCTGGAAGGTAATTATTTACAATTGAGCCATAAAAGCAAATGCACTCGTGAGCAAGTGTGGGGAGAAAGCAAAGGGTCTGTTTGGTAGGGCACGGTGCCAGGCCTGGAGGATTCCAGGGAGGGAAGGCCGAGAACTCTGACAATGAGGACTTGTTGTAACCCAGTTGGGGAGACCCAGTCGGGGTATGTGCTGTGTACTCCGGGGGTGAGGTCTCGATGACGTAATGGTAGGGTGATCAACCACCCGCACTCCCGGGGACCCAGGGGCTTGCTGGAAAGCGGGGGTTCTAGTCCTAGGACTGGACAGTCCTGGGCAAACCAGGCTGAGCCGGGCGCCGGGTAGTGGGTCAGCACAAACTAGGGCTGACGTTTAAACCGAAGCCCTCCTATGCCGTCTGAGACCACGGGCCCGTCGTGAAAACCTGCTCTTCGTACTTTCCTCCGGATCCAGAAGTAGATTTATCAGAAATTACAGGGAGCGTAGGATGGAGGTTTCTATGTGCTCAAGCACTGAGGGCTTCGGACGGAAAAGTCCCAGCGGGTCTCAGAGAGCGGAACGGTCTCTGTGGGTGGGGACAGAACAGGGAAGATCGGTCAGTATAGAGGGACCGTGTTCCCTTCCAAGCTGCGCCACTTCTGAATGGCAGAGCGTGCTCTTGCGAAGTGTGCGACACGGGTATAAAGTGGGTGTGTTCAAGCCCAGCCAGAAGGTGTGGTTGGGAAAGGCTTCCTTGAAGGTTTTAGGAAGAATGGAAATTAGATGACAGGAATGTCGTGAGATGCAAAGGCCAGGAGCCGTGTAGAGTTTTCCGGAACTACAGTCAGAGAAGCCAGGTATGTCCTTGTGAGCCAGGTAAGCCAGAAGCCAGGTATGCTTCCTTTGAAAGCATAATGCAGGATAAGGATGGGGTTAGAGAGAGGAAGGGAGGAGGCTCTGGAATATTCTAACCACCAAACTCACAACTTTTGTTTTATTGCCTACACACGAGGTCCTAGCCACTGAAAGTATTCAAGGAGGAGAGCAAAGTGTAGAAGCGTTGCATGAAGCTCAGCGTGGCCGACCGGAATGGAGGAAGATCAAAGGAGCTAAATGGCGGACATGGAAGGCATCATGCAGAGAGGCGCTGGTGTGGGGAGCGTCTGGGGCGGGAGATGAACGTGCAGAGTGAGAAGTAGTTGGGAGAAGATTGGCCAGCGTGTCATCATAACCAGTTATGGAGACGTAAGAGAGACTCGGACGTGATTTCACGAGTGGAAAGCTACGTGATGAGGAATAGAACTGATAACCGGGGATAAACACCGATAATGCATTACTTGTCGCCATTTTCAAAAGTATGTCAAGGAAGAATAAAACACAAGAGAGGTTTCTTTTTGGTTAATTTGCTCTCACTGAGGAGTTCTCAACAGGTGATAACATCACCATGGGGATCATGCTTTGACAAGATGCATCTCTTGACCTTGACCTTGGATCTACAATGAATGACAAGCGGAGATGTGGGCCAGTGGCAGGGTCAGGCCCGTTGGCCGGGACTGGTCTGAGACCATCCGTCAAGCTCAGCAAAGCCTCAGCAAAGGAAGAGGAAGTCAAGTTCACTGATGGATACAAGTAGAAAAGGAAAACCAGAGTTCAGTCCCTGGGAAACCAGGTGGTAACAAGGGAGAACCAAAGACCTCAGCCAAACAAACGGGCCACGCGTGGAAAGATGTAGGAAGAGGTCGCACGTGGGACAGGGACATATGCATCGAATGACAAGGCATTTGGCATCTATTGAAGGGTCACCTACCACTGTCCTCATGCAAGGAGTCAGAATGTGCCCCCCCAAAAAATAGGCCTCTTTGGCCTCAGCACTACTTTGAGCTGAAGGTAACTGAGAATCGAAGATGCAGAGAGACTTCTCCACCCTCCCTTGTCTGCCTGGAGCAGGGGGCCAGCTTCCTTGTGAGGGAGGCACCGCCTTACCCAGACCCCCCTTCTCACCCCCGCCCCCCCAACTCCAAGGAGAGAAGAGCACCGCTGGGCTGACACCAGTGGGGGGGGGTGTAAACAGACCCTGCTACAACACCCCTTCCTTTCCATTAGTCCCCCACATATTCCCGAGTCCCTCACCCAAAATGTGTCATCCCTTGAAGCCAAAACCCCTTTCTTTTGTTAAAAGGAATATACAAGCCCCCAAGTCTGACCATTCATTTGAGTTTCACTTCTTTTCTGTGAACTCCTGTGCATGTGAAAATCAATACAAATTGTTGTTTTTTTTTTCCTGTTAACCTATCTTTGGTTAGTTAATTTGCAATCCCCTGTTACCAAAATGAGGAGGTAGAGGAAATGTTTTTCCTCCATGACACTCATTTGAATGCTGAGAAAACTGAAGGAATGGAAACTTTTCCAACTGCAAATCTCTGCCCTTTCTGATGTAGTTTCCTGTCACTCCCTCATATTACCCGTACTGGAAGAGGCAGGAAATGGTTTCAGGAGCGGGGGCTCCGGGGCCACAGGAGACAGGGACTCCTCAGCCCCTGGTGGGACAACAGGTCACATAATTTCTCCACCCACCAACCAATTGGCTGCAAAGGAGATAAGTGAATTCGCTCATTCTCTACAATGAAAAACAATGTCTTGCCCTGGGTGGTGTGCCTCAGTGGACTGAGCACCCGCCTGCGAACCAAAGGGCTGCTGGTTTGATTCCCAGTCAGGGCACACGCCTGGGCTGCGGGCCAAGTCCCCAGCCGTGGGCGTGCGAGAGGCACCCACACATTGATGTTTCTCTCCTCTCCTTCCCTTCCCCTCTCTCTAAAAATAAGTGAATAAAATCTTTAAGAGTAAGAAAAGAAGAAAAGTGTCTTAATTGTGCCTTTTTCCTGAGCTAACACACTGTTGTGACACACACATGCAAAACCAGCAATTGCACATTCTCAGCTCTTGGATACGCTGAGTGTAAAGTAACATGGGGGTCAGGATTCGTGAGGAAGTGTGTTAAAATGCCATCCTGTTCCACTCATTTCCCCAGCGAAGTATATATGCATATAATTAAACTCCAAAGACATGAATGACCAGTGACAGCCCTCACAGAACAGTGTGAGAATCGAGCCCGCAGAAGCTGAAAAATGCCTCCACTGTCACTGATACTGACAGGGGACTCAGCACTTGGAAAATTTTAGCTTAAGGTAAAAGTTGTAAGTCTAGCAAGTAATGTGTATGTTAAAGCTTTTGTTTCAGAAACTACAGATAAGGCCCATCCTGGCTCCTGGGAAACAGCCGCCTCCTGGGGCACTGGCTAGAGATGACCGCCTGGGGACATCCGGACCTTTGTTCCAGGGAGAGCAGACGACCACCCTCCCCTGCCCTTGGGAAGAGCTAACTGCTGAGGACAGGAATGGTGCAGCTTCTGAATCTCAAAGCCCTCACCACAGCACCTTGTTTGTCCTCCCCCACCTCCCTTATAAAAGTCTGGCCAGGAAAGAGAAGGGAAGATGGTTTGTTAGGGCACGAACCCGCCATCTTCTCGGATCGCCCGCCCATCTGAATAAAGAGCCCATAAAAGATTCAATTGTCATTGCTTATTGGGTTTGGTAGTGACAGGCAGCCCAAACACTGGCGTCTTTTCTGGTTACAATAATGTGATGACACAGGGGAAAATGTGTGACGTTAAATCTGAAACATCTTACAGGAAATGCAGACGCCTCGCTGTCCCCCAGAACCGACCTGGAGAACTGCCAGTGTTTGGGGAAGCGAGAACCGGAGGGTGAGTGCTATTGTTGATGTGTTCCTGACAGTTTCATTTTTTATTTTATTTTATTTTTGTTCTTGACAACTTCAAAGAACAATCTCGCAAGGGAAATTTTCTGTTTCCCACTTAGAAGTTCCTTCTAAACCCAAGAATGTTCCAGGAAAGTTTATTTGTCTCTTTCTGGAACTTTAGAAATGGATTTTGCACAAACTGGCATAATCTGTTTCCTTAATTGCCTCAGCAGATTATCATCCCTCAGATTCAAAGGTTTAAAAACATCACTAGAGATGAAACATGTTCAGGAAAAGAAAAAAACCATCAGCGTTACAAAGATGCAAAGCCACACCGGTGAACCGAGGCCAGGAGTGCGTCTTTGGCTGCGGCTGAACTGGACAACTGCCACGTTCATATGGAAGCCAATTCATTGTTGATGTGATTTTTCATAAAATGTTAAAACGGTCCAAATGCTCTCCTGAGGCACAGCCCGTCGATTTAAGCACTTAGATCTAAGTAAGCACTGGCAGCCACATTACCCACCCAGCCACACACGCTGCTGAGAACAACTTAATTCCCGTTAAAATTTTAAAAGTTGGCAGAAGGATTTTTTTTTTTTTTCATGATAACACAATCAGCTGTTGTTTCGCTCGCAGCAGTAAAGGTTTAACGGTCTCTAACGCGAGAATTGAAACATAAATGCCTTTGGTACCAACACCATAGATACAACTTGCGTCCTTAAAGGACCAGCGAATCATGAGGCTCTTTCGGGACATAACTCACCAAGAACAGATACCCTGAAATTCACGACTCGAAAATTAAGGTAAAATTAGGGTGTCCCGTCAAAATTTGTAATCTCCCATTTGTGACGTTTCAAAAGACAGCACATTTAAGAGGGGGAGCTAGGGGAGAGGAGGTAGTAATTATCAGAATAGATGCACCACGTCATTACCCGACCGCACGCCTTATGCATTTGAACTGTCTCTCTCCCCAACGCGAGCATTTCGTAGTAAACGTGGAAGATGTTGATGGCCTACTAAATGTAAATTTATATGCAGCCCACCCCCAGTTTTAAAAGGAGAAAATTCTTGAATTGTATTACCATTGTTTCTAGACTAATTCATAGCAGAAAGGTTAAAATTCCAAATACGTGCTGATCTTGTTAACACATAATTGATCCCAACCCCTCAGGGACAGTCCCTCCTTTCCACGTGGGGCACGTAGGCTGTGAAATCACACGGCAGCTGAGAGAAACTCGGCCTCGCCACAGGGATCCATGCTGGGGTGTCCGTGTAACCCTTTCCAAAGCTACTTTTAATCACAATATCAGCAAACATCTGAGCACCTACTATGTGCGCAGCACTGTGTAAGCACTACCTTGTTTAAACTTGACAGGAATCCTACGTGGTATGAAATAATATTCTCCTCTTTGCGCAAATACAAATTTTAGAATCCGAAGAACTTACCCCACATGTTCAAGGTAATTGAGCTGGTAAATGGTACCCCTGGGATTTGAAGCCAGGCTCAGCCGACACTTGAGTCAGTGGCTTATCACCAAGGGGGGAAAAAGTGCGATCATCAAACCATCTGAACAATTCCTTCTGCCAAATCAGAAACCTTTTTGGATTCGACAAGCTACTCTGCTAACGTTTTTCTGTCGTGAGTACCTATATTTGAGGAATCAGCCAGCAAAACTGGGAAAAAGCTTATCAGCTGCCTCACTTGGAGCAGAATGAGACTCTCAAAGCCTGTCTGAATCTTCAAAAAGTCCCGGATTCGGCTTGATCCTGCCGTAGCGGTTTATGACCTAGATGAGAAAAATGCCCGCGCTCCCCTTCCCCGGGCTGGCTGGTCCGTCCACAGCACTCTCCCTACCTGAAAACAGCACAAAGACCCGAAGATGTTCCCGATACCTCTGCTGTCAAGCTTCCTTAACTCTCCCAGACAAAATGAGGCATCTCCGCTTCTACGCTATTTTCGCACTTCTTTCCCACCATCAGCGCACAAAGCACAGAGCGCTCAGAGTTGCCCGAGGTGAGTCAACCCCGGCCCTCGCCCGCTGTCCGGGACCGCCTCTTAGTCCTCGGCGACTCTATCCATGGACATTTGGCGAGTCTGCTTCTCTATTCATCTCGCATTTTCCTGCAGCGTATTCTAAGAGCCGGTTACCATTGCAATTTTCTTCTCATGTACCTGCCCAAATTAGCACTCTAAAAAAACACACAAACACATTTTAGCTTCATAAATGCTAAAAACCTGTCAACCCAAGAAACTTCCAGACCTGCAGAGAATTTTTGTAAGAGTTCACCCAAGCCAAACTGGCAACATGTGCCGGGGAGTAAGGTCTCAAATGCTCCCGAGAAGGATGGTTTTGCAGCTGCTTCTTATGCGTTTCAAATTAAGGAGGGAGCTAAGGAAGATTCCACAGAGGTGGGGAAAAGCAAGGCCGGGACCAGAGAGTTCACAAGTTCTGTTCTCTCTGGAGGGCGGTTGAGGCTTATTTCAAAGGTGTGCTCGCCCAGAACCATGGACAGGGCTGGCTTCAAGCAACGATAAACCTTCTGCTAAAAAGTTACCTGCTGGCTGTGACCTGACCTGTTAGGAATCCGTAATCAGATCGCCCCGTGAGGTGACTTTCCGCACGACCCTCTTCTCTAACCACAAACCATAGAATAGCTGCAAGCAATTTATCTCTGAGTGACAACGTATCCAAGCCGCTACTTGAATAATGGAGAAGGCACAGGACTCTGCGGGGGTCCGTTTTATGCTGTTCCGTAACACAGACACTCCAGGGGAATCCAGTGGTGGAGAACAGGCAAAATTAATATGTAGTCTTTTGGAAACGAATTTTATAGAATAATTTTATTTCAGTTGAACAGCTTAAAACTGTAGTAATGGATGAGGAATCACCTGAGGAATTACTAGTTTGGTTGTTGAAACAAAAAGTGATTAACTCCGTATCATCAATTAAAACACACGGTACCACCATAATGCTTCCATTCGGTATAAATAATAAATATCTTGTAAAGTATAAATTGCATCAATTCTGCGGAACCTTAAATAAAAGGGGAATTTAAGACTACTTAGCAAAAGCAAAAGCAGTTTTCCCTTAAGGGAAGACATTAAACATCTTTACAAGATTAAAGATTCATGGGTGCTACTCTCTGCTAATTTTTATGAACCTCCGGTCTTATTGAAATGTGTACTTACCGTGTGCATATATAGAGCATTCTCATGTATATGTCCACGTGTATGTTGATTTTTATATTTTCGGGGCGTCAGTGTAACTGGACCTTTCAACTTTGTCGTACTGAAAATAAACGGAGATTTCAGCCAGCCTCCACTGTTCCTGGAGCTGGGAAGTAAAGGGGTAGAGGTGGGCCCGGGTTCGGTACTCCAGGAATGGAAGGCTCACTGTGGTACGTTATAGGTGGAGAATTCCAGAAACTCACCCCTAAGCTGACAGGGTCCTCTGGGAGGTCCCGGGATGGCAGGCTGCTGTTTCCTAACGAGGCCGTCTCCAAGACTGGAGGAGCCCCAAGGTGGAGGACCACCCAGCTGCTGCAGCGCCGTCTGGTTCAGGTCCTCGGAAGGGAGCTAACTTTTGCCCCTGTCATGATGGCTTGGTAGGGTTTGTGTGTTCAGGGGCAGACAGATGCGCAGTCCAGGTACAAGCACCTCACTATTGCCCACCACTAAGGAAAAAGAGAAGAATAAGCAGCAGGTGCGTCATGAACATGACATCCAACCACGGTCAGTAGCAGAAGCGAAGGGACCGCAAGCGAGGAGCAGCAGGGAGGGGAGCCGGACGGAACGACTGAGTGGCTTACTAACCATTTCCATCCTGTCTATCGGGAAGGCATGAAGTCACGTTTCTTATCTACCCAAATACCTTAGTATTCAACCCAGAAGCAATAGTGTCTGTAGTTAGCGGAAAGGATGACCCCCAAAGACATTCACATCCTAATCCCTGAAACGCATCTTGCACCACAATGTGCCGAATATTTGTACGTTAGTGTCCAAATATGCTCTTACCCATCAGGAAATCTCCTTCATCTTAAAAGGACGGAGATGTTAAAAAGTCCTGGAGACTGTCGCCCAGGACGCGCTACGTGCTAACTCCTTTGCCTTTGCAATGTATCCTACATCCCAGCCCAACCCTCATCCTCTTCCCCACACCAAGAGATTAGGCAGAGGATTCAGATGCTGCAGCAGACACAACGTGGGGCCGTGCGAAGGGGAGGCACAGTCCCTCTGGGGAGGACAAGGTTACAGGGCAGCCAGAGGGACTGACAGAGCACCCAAGACCCCCATCAGCCTGACAGAGCCCACCAGGAAGCCGCCACACAGCTCTGCTGCCTGAGCAGCATCAGATGCCGTGGCCATGGAGTGAGAAACTGAAGTAAGGCGGTCAGCATGCTCTTCAGGGGACGAGCAGAAGAACCGGCGACCCAAAGTGATCTGCAGCCCAGTGAGCCTCGTTTCCGTGAGGAATCGGAGAGGCTGCCGTCTCTTCATCTTGGAACCCTACCGCAGCTCGGTAGACCAGGTGACGGCTCTCCCCAGGTGGGTCCAGCCAAACCTTGAAGGATCCCATCTAAGGACTCTTGAAGTGACCTTAGGGATCCTAAGAGTCCTTGAGGTAGCAACAGGGGGGTACCTCCGAATTCTTGTGCTCTTCCTCTCAGACTCAGCCCCACCAGCTTAGGCCCTCATTAGTAGGTCAGGAGCTCTGGCAGCCAGGCCTATATCCGAGAACTGATGTTACTGTTCCCTGTTCCTGCGCTCTCCCAGGAAGGTGTCAGGGGTTGTTCTTAGCGTGACAGTCACCGGTGGTAGTCCCCACGGGGGAGGGACAAAAGAAAAGGTAAGTGAAGGATTTGAAAGGCCAGGTAGAACTCAGGTAGCAGATGAACAGTTACGTTTTTCTCCGCCTCCTCCCCAAGAAGGTCTCCCCACCGGGGTTTCTAACTCTAGGAGCAAAGAAGGGATCCTGTTGTAGATCGGAGGGGTATTGCCGAGAGTCAGTAGTAGTCCCTGCGTCTCGGAAGTTTGAGCTACAAATGACCAAGGATACTGCTGTGGGATATACCTTCCGCTGGACGAGAAACTCTATCCGGCTCACAGCCAATCCCATCCTTTGCAGTGGCCGAGTCTATTTCAGGGACCTCACAGTTACTTGGGCAGCCGAAAACGCTCTCTTACGGGTCCCTGGGGTGTCGGGTGCTCTGCTCATCATCGGAGATTTGGACATCACTAGGACACAGGCAGTGTTACCTGTCGCTAGGTACCAGGGCTTCGCTCTGGTGACTTTCTGTACCTGTCAGTCATTCCTACTCCGCTCAGTCTGTCTCCCGTAAGCGGATTCCTTGTCCATCAAAATGCATTTTAAATAATAAAAAGGGAACCTGCTGAAATTAAGTAGAGAAATGAAGGAATAATTCCTGCAATTATAATAAAATTCCAATCTAGTTAAGAAAATTTAAGTTGCATTGGGATTCCCTAACTGGGTGCCCTTTCTGACCACTTTCTTAGGGAACAGTCCAACCTACAGTCAGACGGCTACACACATCGAATGAGAAGGTTACTGGCGGACCATCAGTTTGCAACGTATTCATGGAACAGCCTTCCTTACTAAATTGTCTTGGTCTTTGTACAACTTGAGTGATACTCAGGGTATAAGACTTACCGGAATACAGTAGTTTTTCCTGTTTTTCCAGATTCCTAAATCCTTGAATCCATGTAATGATTGTATCGAAGGTCAGTTTCTCTTGTCTACTTGGTCTTACTTCTCTCACTTCTGGCAGTGTATCCTCCAAGATATGGAAGCAACGTAAGTGCCCAATGATGAACGATCAGATAAAGAAAGATGTGGTCCGTATACACACGATGGAATATTACTCGGCCATAAAGAAGGATAAAAATCTTACTATCTCCAACAACACGGATGGACCTAGAGGGTATCATGCTAAGTCAAATAAGTCAGGCAGAGAAAGACAAATACCATACGATTTCACTTATATGTGGAATCTAAAGAACAAAATAAATCAACAAACAAAACAGAAACAGACTCATAGATACAGAGAACAGACTGATGGTTGCCAGAGGGAAGGGGGGTGGTGCTGGGTGAAAGGTAAAGGGACTAGGAAGTGCAAGTCTATAGTTACAAAACAGTCACGGGGAGGTAAAGTACAGCACAGGAGACACAGTCAACCATACTGTGACAACCGTGCACGCGGCCAGGTGGGCACTGGAAATACTGCGGAGATCACTCTGTGAGTGACATAAACGTCTACCCACCTCGCTATCCACCTGAAGCTAACATAAAATAATATTGGATGTCAACTGTAACTGAGAAATATAAGCAAATGGGGGAGGAGAAAAGAAAACAGAAGCCCTGCTTTTATTAGTGTTACAGAGAAAACATAAAATGAATCCACCCATTCTTTAGGAGGCAGAGCCGTTGAAGCATCCTTGCGGGCCCCAGCTCTCTCAGCACACCAGGATGCCAGCGACCAGCACGGGTGGCCCTGGGACCTCACAGCTTTCAAGTTCAATGTCCTGACCTGGTCCTCTTCAGTGAAGTTAAACCTGGGGTCCTGATTTAACCAGGCAGTTTTAGGTTCGTAGTCCCAGCCCTGCATCCTGACCACAGACTTTAAACTGTACTCGAGTCTGACTCTGCTGCCTGTAGAAACTGACCTCTGCCTCCGTCGGTTCTCACCCTGAGCTTTCAGCTGCTCGGGATTCAGCTACATGCCGTCCCAGGATTCTTCCCTGGTCTCACTGGGCATCGGCCCGGAGGAATTCAGGTGGTGTGGAAGGTTTAGTTAATCAAGGAAGGCCTCCTGAAGGGAAGAGACTTTCATAAACTATTTGAATAGGGGCTTGGAAATTTGAAAGAGAGATCAGAACATAACTTTAAAACAATTCTGTTAATCTGAGCTTGAATTTACGCAAGTGCTTAGAGGTAAGACTGTGTAGAAGGTGAAATAAAATGGAGTCGCTTATGTCAAACTGGAGCCAGGAGATCATTAAGGTGCCCAAATCGGTGTACCTCAAATTGCAATTCTTTGATCCCACATAAACGCTTTGCTTGCTTATCGCCTCCTGATAATTTTAGGTTGATAAATGCATTGAACCCAGGACTCTGAGCTCACTTGCCTTAAAATGAAGTTGGAGGCTAGCAAAGAAGAAGCACCAAAAATAATCCACACCCTGGCCTCTTGGGAGAGTGGCTCTTTCCCTGGATCGAAATGCATCCCAGTTCTCCTTGGCAGGGGTAGCTGAGCCCCGTTTTCCTCCCCCAGCAAAAACAGCAAAGGATTAATTAAGTCAAGAGCTGGACTCTCTTCGGGCCTGGGCGAGGGAGATAGCGGGCTGGAGGGAATGCAGCAGCTGGCTCCGTGTTCCTGCAGAACTCTTGCTGGAACCATTTCCCCCCCCCCCCTCTTTCTTCTTATTTAAAATTCTTACCAAAACACGGCTGCTCTCCGCCTGCCCATCCCTTAGCCAGGCGCTTTGTGTGGGAGTGATTGAAGTGGGCAATTAGATCCTCCTCTGAGCTCCCCTTTATTTTCCTTCCGTAGACATTTATTTCTTCATGGCGCGACAAAAAGGATTTCTGAGCCGGGGGAAAAAACTCATTTCATTTTCCTATTTGGTCTCAAGACAGATCATGGAGATGTATGTCTCCTGCTACGCCGAGGGTGCGAGCGGGGAAAGCAGGGGCGTTTCGATTCGCTGGCGTGAGGGGGAGGTACAACTATTCCCTTTGTCCTCTGTCCACCTAACGGAGCTGCTGGCGGCCTCGGCCATTCTGCCCTGTGCCCTTCGCAAGTGAAGGAGAAAAATGTTCAGAACCCCGTGTTTCCAAATATCCCAATTATGGGCTTTCTGCGTTGAACTGATGTAAATACCACATCGAAGTATTCATCCCTGACTCCGTCAGTAATTACACCAAATGTAAATTAAGCCGCACCCAGCCACAGGTGCAGAAGTGCTAAGTGAACGTTCTCCCCTCAAGCTCCCCATTTTACGGGTCCTCTCCTTACTCATACACCAAGACCTTGCTCCTCTTACTTACTGGACCACTCAGGGCGCGTGGCTTGCTCTTGAGTGGGTGCATCCCAACTCTGCCCCAGTTTACTAAGGAGAGAAGAAGTGAGGTCCCCTCACCCTAACCCCCAAATCCTTCTCACACCTGATATCACACGTCACAGACCTCAGAAACTTCCAAGTTGAGACCAAAACATGTTCCGTGAGTTTGCCATGGTTTTGTTGCCCTTCCTTTCCCGAATCTTCTTGGGGTGCCAGCAAGTGAGACCTCATTTAAATCCGACAGGCAGGTACCTCCATCTCAAAGGACGAGGGCCCATCTCGTGACACTACAGGAGAGAGGCCCTGATGCCTCGCGGGCGCTCCCTCGGCGGAGTGGGCTGGTCGCGCCATCCTCCCTTTCAGAGGAGCATCATGGGAAGAAGAGGGTGATCGGGCGGCCTTCACAGCCCTGCTTCCTCGCCCGGCTCTCCCTGGATGTCCACGCTGTGCACCTGCAGGTGCGCCCTGTGCTCAGGACGGTCTCCACGGCACCCCTCAAAGGTCACAGAGGGCGGAGCGAAGACACGCGGCCACCTCCCGCAGGAGCGCTGAGCCTGAGCTCACAGCCCGTGGCATGCTGAGAACCGCTCTGAGTAGGGTGCTTCCCTCTCTCTCTGGGGAGTCACCATTTTACAAACCAAACGACAGCTGGAGCATTTTTGAAAGTTATTTTACAGTATTTTTCCATTTCCATTCAGTCCCCTGATTCCCCCTCCAGCCCCTGCAATCCCCGCACTGTTGTCCATGTCTGTGAGTCCTTTCTCCGCTTCCCTCCACCCGCTCACCTCCCCGCAACCCCCACTACACCAAGCTGTCAGCCTGCTCTCTGTCTATGGCTCTGTCTCTCCTTTTCTTGTTAGTTCATTTTGTTCATTAGATTCCACAAATGAGAGAATTAACATGGTATTCACCTTTCTCTGACTGGCTTATTTCACTTAGCATAATGTTTTCCAGGTCTATCCATGCTACTACAAAGGGTAAAATTTTCTTCTTTTTCATGGCTGAGTAGCCTTTGATTTTGAAAAAGTGCCATGTACTGATGGGCACTTGGGCTGCTTCCAGATCTTCGTTATTGTAAATGACGCTGCAGTGAACATAGGGGTGCTTATGTCCTTTCAAATTAGTGTTTCGGGTTCCTTCGGATATAGTGCCGGAAGCAGGATTGCTGGTTCAAAAGGCAGAAGACTATCGACAGAGTGAACTTCCAATATCAGCCTGACTCCCTCGTCTGGCGCCTCCTCTGGGCTGCCCACCCTCTTACGCCAGCCACTCGGGGGGTCAAGAACATGAACGGACTGAACCAGAAGCCAGACTGAACAACGGCTGGGGTAAATCTGCCGCCAAGTTATTCTAATCGACTAGCACGCAACACAAGGCTTTGACGGAAAGACTTGTGATAAATGTGGATGGAACCAGCAAACGCTTCTCGGTAAATGACTATTGCTGATTCTGGCATCCGTCCCCGGTCAGGACTATCTGTTGCATTAGATTGTTTCCACATTTCTCCCTTCGGTCGGTTAGGTAATTGGAAACGCACTGTAATCGGAGCCGCCCGAAGCTCACCCAAGACGGGAGCCAGGCTGTCAGGAGGAACTCGGGTTACCTGCTCCGCACAACCTGGGTGTTATCTCGCAGGGCTCTCCGTTTCACGTTCTCAGGCGAGCTTGGACAACCCTACGGGGCAGTGAACCGCAGTATTCAGAATGCCCTGTACCTTGTAGTGGTCCTCATTTAAAAAAAAAAAAAAAAGGAAAGGAGGAAAGCAATAACTTTGATGAAACGCAGGTTTGCGGAAACGATGCACACGCGGATCTCACCTGCCCGCCAGGGAAGTCCTGCTTCGGGGAGGGTGCCGCCTGGCGAGGCGCCCACCTCGGGGGGGTGCACGCAGATTTGCTTCCGAGACGGGGGCTGTCCTGGGAGGGGAGGTCGGGTCCGGTCGGAGGGGTTAGAGACTCCCAAACCACCCAGCTGGGAAGAAGGAAGTGCAGGACTGGAGCCCGGCTGTGGCTCAGTGCTGCTGCGGAGCTCTGTGGGGGGTTGGGGGGGTGGCCCACCAAGCCACGAGGGCGGTGGCTGGGCAGGTGGCACTTGCAGTGTCCCACCAGGAACACCCCGTGCCCAGCCCCACCAAGGCCGTGCCTGAGTCAGTCTTTGAGGTCCGTGTGTCTGCGCTCTCTCTCTCTCTCTCTCTCTCTCTCAGTTGAGGGTCTGGAAACTAGTACCGTAGCCACCGCCACAACTTTCTGCCACGATGAAGATGTCCTGTATCTGCTGCACTGCCCGATACGTCCGTGCTTACGCAGCCCTTGAAATGCTGCCAGTGCAACCGAGGGGCTGAATGTTTAACTTCATTTAAGTATTAAGTAATTTAAAGGGAAGTGGGCACGTGAGGCGAGTGGCCATACTGATCGAGTGTGCAGCTCTAGAGGTTCGACCAAAATGTAGGAGCTGTGGGCGGAGCCAACATTCCTGAGGCATCTAGAAGCTCACACCAACTCGGTGTGGTGCTACAATCATCACCATTGTGCTGGTGCAGGAAATTATTTTACAGAGTTACTGTTTTGCCCAATACCATGCAGCATGCAAGTGGGATGGGTAGAAGGAAAAACTCAGGGTTAGAGAAACAAAGCTCAGAAGAAAAACAAAAAGGCAGTGATTCTTTAGCCACGAAAGTAATTTTACAGGCCTGGGACCAGGTGTGGTTTTTGCTCACCCTTTCACCCCAGGGCCTGGCTCTTAGTAGTAGATGCTCAATAAAAAGATGCTGGGTGAAGAAGTGAAGACAAAGATAAGGCCTCAGTCAATTATACAGAGGATTGTAGCCGACTGTCCTTCATCCTTTCTAAGAACAGCCTGGGAGATTTAGATAAGGTGAAAAAAATCCCTAACGCTGAAATGTGTTTCTGGAGGATATTAAAATTTATATTCTGACAGTATGAAAAAAATAAGATTTCTCCTGATCAAAATGTAATGAATTTGATATGCTCCCACCTACGGAATAAGGGTTTGATTAAGTTCATCCCTCATTCCTTTGAGATAATCATTCATTCTTAAGTGTAAAAGACCCTTATCCTAGCATATAAAGAAATGACAAGCATTTCCTGAACAAAAGCAATTTCTGAACAGAAATTCTTGCCAAACATATTTCCCTCGGAGAGTGAGCTCCACAGAGGACACATTTGTTCCCTAATTAAAGGTCTGCTGATTGAGAAGGGTTATAGAAGGCCACCGTGGGGTTATTCAAAACTGTATAAATTCTCTAATCCTTTTAGTGTCATTTATAAAGGTGCTTGGACCAAAAGCGTTCACGCTCTCCACCCAGTTGTAACGAGCGCTTTCCACAGGTCTGTGGAAATAATTCCGAGGTCACTTTCTGACGCTGGTTTGGGAAGGCGAAGGGCAGGATGGGGGTGTCAGGGCGCTGCTGGCATCGTCCATCCCACTGACCCGTGACGCCCTCTGGGGAAGGGACACACCTGTCCCCACCACCGATCCGACTCTCCGGCTGACGTGGCACCTCCGGGGAGCATGGCTCCGGTGAAACTTGTTGGATGGGTGAATGAGTAGATTCCAAGGTAGCCAAATACATTACATTTTTCTGCTTCTTCAGATGAGACCTCTGAGTCCAGGGTGAATTGAACTTCCGTCCACAGCCACCAAGCAAGACAGGAACAGCATCCTAAGTACGAAAAGGACTGGTATCTCTAGGAACAGCCCCAGCAGGCTCGCTTTGAAACAGGGCCACCCGGGGGAGCCTCTGAACAGCCGAGGCTCGGTCAGGAGCCAGCACTTGGGGCGTTTCGAGGACTTTACTACTGGGTGTGGATTCGCAGGTGAGAGAAAAGCCAAGGAGCCTGGGGGGGTGGGAGTGCAGCCAAGAGATGAGGAAAGGCAAGAGGCGCCCAGGGAGAAGGACGCTGTTATCAAGCCGAGGAGCTGAGCCGCTCGGAGGAAGCTGGAGGGGCCAGGGCTGCCCAGCAGGACCTGCAGCCACAAAGGACACTCAGCCGCTGAGGTGGGGGAGAACAAGCCCCGCCCCCCGCCTGGCCCTCTGCCTTCACACCTGATGTCTCCTGCACAGGCCCACAGCGTTGGTCAGCACGAACCGTGTTCTTGATTCGCCCGGCTGCACCCTCGTCCGTATCCGCTCTGTTTCCTGGGAGCACCGTGCGGTTAGTCTGTCCCTTTGGCTCACTGACACGCAGCAAGAGCTGTGGGATCGCTTCTGCTCTCTCCAGTTAGCCCTTCAACCCTGGCTTGTTCGGATTATCCATTGTCCCACGGGCGCATCCGCAGGGTCTCGGCCAGAAGCGAGCGCTCCAGAGCGGCTTTCCTGCCACCTTCTCAGGAGAATACCTGGGTGCCGCTGGCACTTCAGTTTGCTGGTGTTACGTTTCGTTTTTGTTTATCTCCACCATCGTTTGTGGAATTGTGACTTAGTTTCTTTGCTATACACTTTCTTCCTTCCACCGCCGTAGATGAAAGCATTTTGATTTTAAGCTCCTGCTATCTGAAAGGCCCTGTACTGGATGCCAGGGATGCCTAGATGAACAAACTTCGGTCTTGTTCTCCGGAGTTCGTTCGGCTGCTTCCCTGAACTCCTTCTTCCCAGTCGTCACGATGTGCTCTCTGCTCCGGGCAGTTTCTTGCCAGAAACCCCAGGAAACCAGAGGAGCACACGTGACATTTTCCCACTTATCTCCCACCCTCTGATTAGTTCCTGCTTCTTCCCAGCTTCCTTTCAAAGTCATAGCCTTGAAAGAAGAAATATCTCACTCTGTGTACTAGTTCATCAGCTTTTGATTCAGGGCTTTGAAATCATGAGCAATATGCCCTGAATTTATTTTTGCAGAAACGTGCATCCCCAGGTGGGTGCACAGAAAGCAAAAGCACTGGGTAGTGGGAAAGTGGGGGGGCCGGGGGCCGAACCCAGACTCCCTATCACTGCCATCTTATCACCTGCACATTCCTTGGAATGGAGCTACCCATCCCTCTGTGTGTGTGTGTGTGTGTGTGTGTGTGTGTGTGTGTGTGTGTGTAGGGGGAGGAAGGCATGTGACTCACTTCCTCCCCCATTCTACAAGACTCTGCTCACTCACTGACACTGGAAGATCGTTTTTAGCATTCCCAGAGAATTAGCACATTTCCCCCTCTCCACAAGGAGTTATCCGCTCTGCTCCAGTGTCAAGTTCATTCTCGCCCGCCTCTTCACGCTCCTATTGATTTTCCCAGGATTCCTTCTAACTTCTTTAGAATATATTTATTTTTAGTATGCTTCCTGAATTATGTTTTTCATCTTCTCTAGGGATTCTTCATGCTTTTTAACAAGCTGAAGCCCAGAAGTACATTCTTGACACCCTTTAGCCTTCGTCGGGAAGGAAGATCAGCTGCATGGCGGGCGCACGTTACTGACGACTGCCCCAGCGGAGCGGGGAGCGGATGAGCACAGCACGGGCCCTAGGGGCCGCTGCAGCAGGGCTCCGAGCTCCTGCCCTCCCAGACGCCCTGGCCCAAACCTACGCAGGGGAGGCCGACTTTCCAAGTTCCCACGTAAAGACACTTCAGAATACCCACGTCAAAGTGAAAATACATCTGCTCAGCAAGTAACACACACAGAAGGGAACTTGCAAGTAGATACTGTCATGCTCTATCAGGCGGAAAGATCCTACTTGAGAAAGATAGTTTAAAATAATGACATCGGAAAGTCAGGATTTAATGGGTAGAAGAATTCTGTAACCCGAACAGTTTACCTACAGAGCTGGAACATGTTTCATATGACAACATTCTTTTCTTGAAGAAATGAAATATTCACTATGTATAATTATCTTTGCAATCAAGATAGTCTCCAGATGGTTGTGTGTGTGTGTGTTTCAAACGCTTGCCCCCCCCCACTGCCCTGGATTACTTAACTTCTTCTGCCCACATTTACATTCTAACCTTCTTCAATGCTCCGTGCCCCCTCCCACCAGTCCCCGTCTCCCATCTTGTCCAAATTTAGTCTGTGCCTACTGAGGTCTCGCCAAGCGATCTTCCTGATCCTCCCAGAGAGCAGGCTCCCGAGCCCCGTGCACTTGTAGGGGATGCTTGTCCACACGGGTGGGCCGGCGCCAGCGACTGTACTCTGCACTCCGGCTCATTAGTTGGGGCCGCGTCCCTTTCTCTCCCCTCTTTATCATCTTCCGGACCATGAAGCCCACTGTGGCGGGCCCACACCCTTGCTTTTTCTCTGTTTATTTTGTGTTCTTTTATGTTTACTATGAAAGGATGCATATTATACTGTAAAGTCGTGGCCAATATGGATGGTAGCACCCCCCAAAAACCCTCTCTACTGACATCCGACGGGACCCACGCAACACAAGTTGTTGGAAGGAAGGAGGCCTCCGTGTGGGGAGTGAGGGGCTCAATGCGCGGCCATAGTCCTTCTCAAAGGGACAAGTGTGTCTTACAGGCCTTTTCTAAAACATCACATTACTCTCTCAAATGTACAGTTTTAAGTACTTCTGCGTAATTGTGTGTAAGTGGTCTTTAAGCTAAATCTAATCAGCCTGGAAATTGTCTATTGTTTATTTAGGGTTCAGTGTGTGTGTGTGTGTGTGTGTGTGTGTGTGTGTGTGTGTGTGTGTAATGATTAGGCAAAGATCTTACATTAAAAGAGTTTATCTTGCGTTCCAAACCCACTGGGCATCTCCCCTTAGGTCCCGCCCTCTACCTGGGTGTGGTCATGAAGTTTGCATGCCTCGCCAGTGTGGCTGCCTTCGTCTGGGATGTACCTCCTTCTTTCTCGTTCCAGGCCTGCTGGGGACCTGTTCTTCACTCCTCAGGAGGCTGCTCAGACAGCACGTCCTCTGCGAATCTTTCCCTGACATTCGCTACTCCCCCGCCTAAATCCACGGAAACTTGGTCCGAGGGGCTCTGCGGCTCTCTGCGCATGCCTCTGGCGGCTCGTTTCTCGGTCCCTGGCTGCTTCCGTGGTATTTGAATGCAGGGGCTACGTCTGTTCAGCCCATCCATTCACTGGTTCAGTTCACGCTCCTGTAGGACTTACCTCTGTCTCAGACACTCTGCCCTGGAGGAGCTACAGCTAAAGGGAGGGGGCAAAGAATAGATGAGAAGTACCATTAAAGTGTATCATATCCTCCCAACCTAGCAAATATAGGCTCTCAAAAATATTGATAAAATGATTTTTCCAAAATCAGGAAGCACTCACACACACAGGACGGAGGACACCACATAAAGTCAATAGTCACATAAAGAAAATATCTCACCAGAGGGCCTGGCTGCTATGAAACCAGGAGAAATGATGGCTTCTTGGCACCACCACCCGGCTTGGGATCAGGCAGAGAAAGGTAGATAACCAATTGTCAGATGCTTCGTTCACACTTTTTGTCACCCGCCCAGCGGTAGTTTCCGCACCAAAACCTGGAAATGGAAATAAGCCGTACTGGCCGCGACCATGGGAGACAGAGCTCCAGCCAGAGGGAGAAGGGCTCCCCGCCAAACACAAAACACTTTAATTACTGGTTTCATTTCAAGATGTTGAAACAGCTCCAACCGAAGAAACCAAGGCCTTCAGAGTCAGAGCAGCTTAAAGAAGAGGAAAAAGATGTTTCATGCCTTCAGTGGTTTGACCGGAGTCCAAGTTGGCAAGGACCACCCAAAACCTTTCCGAGCGACAGAACTGGAGGTGATGGAACGCCGCTCTCCTTCACGCGAGAAGGCCCCGGCTTTGCGTGAGGTCTATTTAAAGATCCTCTAAAATTTATAATTAGGGTAGGTGGGTAAGGGGTCATATTAAACGGTTCAGCATTGCTTTCTGTGAAATATTCTGTTTCAAATAAGACGTTTGCATGCTCTTTCTTAAAACCTTGATTTTAGAAATCTCATGATTTCTAAATTACTAGCAAATAGCTCTGAAATACAGAATATATCTGAGAGGATTTGTAATCAGCCACAAATTTTTTTTAAAAAATAGCAAGAAATATGACTGAGGAGGAAACTTTTAATCCTTAGAATGTAGGAATGAATTGATACCCATCTAAATAGAGGCCTAAAAGGGAACATATTTAAACACGATCCCCTTCCACCTGGGGAACCCAAGCATCTTGCCTTAAGAACCAAAATAAGATGGGAAATATCTATTTTTATCATGTCTGAACCTGGAGAAGGAAGGAAGAAAAGAGAAGCAAGAAAAGAACAGGTCTGTTTATGGGGGGAGAGGGTGCTTCAGGTTCCTCCAAAACCCGAAAGCAATTTACCGAGAAATCTGTACCCTTCCCTTTCTTTCATCTCCGTCCCAGCTGGCATAAAATTTCAAAATTAATTATGAAGAGTCCAGATACATTATTCTATGGTCTATGCTATTCATTATCTGATTACTGTGAGTTAGAGGAAATGATATGAAATACTCCATTCAGGGCCTCTCTTCACGCACAGCCAGCACAGTTTTCCATGCCAAGCTGCAGGCTCTGGAGAAAGAAAAAGCCTTCTGATAGGAGATTTTAATCTTCCTCTACTAATTCATGACTGCCTTCCAACTCCTTGCAGCTCTCCAAACGCGCTGTGTCTCCAGTGCCTGCCCACTGTGGCACATGCTGTCCCCTCTGGCCGGCCGGCCCCCTGTTCCTCCAAACCCACACTGGCCCTCCCTCCGGGACCCTTCCTGATATCCCTGTCCCTCTGTGCTCTCGGAGCAGCATGCGGACAGTTCCTCAATAAGGGGTGAGGTTTCGGAGTTTCCATGCCCATTTCTCGGGGTAGACTCCCAAGGGCAAAGACCGCATTCCTTCCATGATGCACTTCCATGGACTTCCATGGACAGAACTTTGTGGGTCCTGTCGCTGAATTATGGGCTCAATAAATAGGCTGGAGAAACAAAGGCGGAGCCGCAAACCTCGCCTAGTGAGCAGTATTTGCACCTTGTAAGCTCACCTATCTACCTGGTCACCCACAAACACTTTCCACATGTAAGCTCTCTGTCTAGGTATCAGATTCATTTATTATGAATCCATGCAATGAACAGAATAGATGGGAAAACAAAATACTATCAAAGATACACCAATGTATACTTTTCAGAGGTAGAAATTACCCTTAATCTTCATATTTTAAAGAAGAAATTATTTCATCCTTTCATCAATTGGGAAAGGACTTTCTAGAATATTAAATGCCCTTTAAAAATTTTAATGGCACGAATAAAACTTTCCAAGAAACAGAACAACACAATTCATACCTATGAACACATCAGAGAGTAATAAAATGGTGCCATGACATAAAGGAAGGTACAAAATCGGTGTGATTTTCAATCACATAATAATTTTTAATGGCCACTGAATTCTCTAAAGCTGCGTTCTGCTGGTTTGTATTGTTTTGCAGAATAGCGGGGAAAGGGGCTGCATCCGCGCAGCCCAGCACGTTTTCTCAAAGCAGGTTCCCGGAAGCAGAAACTCCACTTTACTCAGCGAGAGCACTTCTAGGGGACCATCCCACACAGATGTGGGAACCAAGCTTTGACGCCCCGCATCTCGAGCCCCAGTTCGGGCTGGGGGAGCAGCACCTCTCGCCTGCTCTTGCGCCCGCGCGCACAGCTAGCATCCCAGCGGTCGGTCGGGCGTCAATTCGGGACCTTTCGGTGTCATCCAACACCCATCAGTCTGCATTAGGTAACAGCGCGCCTACCGCTCTGGGTCACCCCCACCACCCCCTCCGCAGCACCGCGGTCTCTGGCGGGAACATCTGCCCAAGCCGCTCCTGCAATCCACTCTCTCCTCTGCGGCAAAGCCATCGCTCGAAAACACAGATCTGGCAAAGTCGTTGCTTAACACCTCTGGACGGCTTACTAGGATGCTCAGAAGAAAACCAGTCTTCGATGATCTTGCAAGCTTCTCCATGCCTGCTGCCCCCCACCTCTGGAAGCCACCCCCTACCCCAGCCCATCCTGTTCTCCAGGCCCAGGCACTCGGCTGCCCATGCTGGTGTCTGTGTGCATGCGGCTCCTCTGCCTGCAAGCCTCCCCCCACCTCTGCCCTGCGCGGGACTGACTGCGTGTTCTCCGCAGACCTCAGCCTGAACCCCGCGCCCCGCCCCAGCGGCCCGGGCTAGGCCTCCCTGGTACCCGCGCGCCTCCGAGAGCGCCCGGTGCTCTGCCTGTGCAGCGCTGTCACGTTCCTGCAACTTCACACGGACCTGCGTGTTTATAACCGTCTTTCCCTCCAGCCTGTGAGACAAGGACGGGAGCGGCTCTTTTTCCTCCCTCTCATCGCCAGGACCCGGCACGGCCTGGCGCAGAGGATGATGCACCAGCAGCCACGCGTTGGAGGAAGGACTGGACCTGAGTGAACACGGCACACCCAGCAGGCCAAGAGGTCTGAGAAAACCAAGCAAACAGCTCTATCAAGGCCAGACACGGCTGAGTCCTGTTATTCACAGCAGCGCGGTCCCCACGGTCACCGCGAACACCGAGGGGGTGAAAATGGAACCACCCACCCTGAGGTGGCAGGTTCAACCCCGTTCCCCTCTTGGCACTCGGAAATTCATCGCTAAAAGTCTGCATCTCACACAGATACACACACAATCTATCTTTTGCCGATCTGACATAGAATTTAGGTATGATTTTGATTCATTCACAGTGGACGGCTGTGGTGGTGTGGGCTGGGGTCTTTTTTTATCTGACAATCTAGGGGGAAAGAGGTCAGCGCCCCTGACCGATGGGTGTTGCACGTTTCACAAACGCCTGCTGTGCACCTGTTCAAACTCCCTGCCCTGAGGGAAATACAAAGCAAGGTTTGCAGGAGCCTCTGGAAACACATTTTCATCAAGCAGTCAATCAATAGCCTTGTCCTGGGCGCACTTAGGACACCTTACTCAGACCACATAGTTGATTTGTCAATGCCAGACTCACTTCCAAGACTGTATCTCAGGCCTGAAGGAGGCTACTTAACAAGCGTTGTTTCCTCCACGTAAGGGCCCATCCCCGCCTGCTTGCGCTCGGAAACACACGACAGCACCTTAGCGCTACACTTGGGGCCTTTTAAACATTAGAATCGCCAAAGTCACAGGAGTGTGAACACGGGGCACTGACTGGTCTGCGAAACCAGGAGGCTCAGAGTCTGGTCCCGCCCCCACCGACCCCGCCCCCACCGACCCCGCACGGTGTTTGACGGCAGCTGCGCCTGCGCCCCTCCGGTGGTAACTCAGGCCTCTGCGCGCGACTCCAGAAGCGCTGGGAGACTGATTGGGGGTCGCAAGTAAATTTCAGCGAGGGGACGAATTCCCAAGGCCAGGATCAGCAAACAGCGAGGGGAGGCGGTGTTTGTTAAATGCTCGGCGCCCCTGTGGCCATGTAGGGAGGGTGGGCACACGGGGGTCCCGGCGCAGACCACGATGTCCTGCGTTACACCGCGCAGTGCACAGCCCCCTGCCTACGACTGCGTACCGAGCAGGAGACTCTCCTATCCAGCCGGAGGGGGTGAAGTCGAAACTCTTTTATTCAACTGAGCTAACCACTTAATGCCAGGGCATGCAGTTGGGTCCAGACGCTGTAACAGGTGATGCTTACAAAGATTAGGTACCAGGAGAAAATTCGCCAGCATGTCATTAATTATATGCACGGTAAGAGCTTCCGTGTTGTTTTATGATCACGAAACGCCTTAGAAATAAACGAACGTCTAATTCCTGGACAGTTTCAGAATCACAAAACCAGCTCGGAATTCGTTTGGTAAGTAAATATTCATGCCCATGGACAGTGTGTAAATACATTTGAAACCCGAAGGACATTTTAATACCCCGGTTACTATTTAAGGAAAGCCATGTGCGAATGTTGCACCTAATGTGAAAATGGCGAGTTCTGGGCTTCTCGCCAGTTTCGTTTTGGGTGTGATATTTCTGATCTGCAAGCTGAAATTCTTGGAATCTTATAAGCAATTTTTTTTTTTTCCGTTGAGAGTGGTTTTCCCACCCACAAAATCCCACTCCCCGCCCCGTTCCCTTTACCTAAGGTTACAGAGCAGCACCATGGACAGACACAGGAGGGCCCTCCGAAAGTCAAGACCTCACGGGTCCCCAGCACCAGCACCCTGTCCTCGTTGCCGCCTGCCCCTCCGCACACTCCACCCAAGGCGTGACTCATCACCACCCCCTCGTCTCCCATGATCTGAGGCAAAGGGAAGAAAGGCAGTGGGAAGGAGGTGGCAGCGCCCACCTGTGCGCCCTCCCCGGAGTCTCTCCACACTCTTTCCTTTGCGGGAGGTCATGGTGTCAGGTAGCAGCCAGGAATGAGGGCCGAGGGGAAATAAAGCAGGGCCCCTGCCGTTACAGCCTCACGAAGAACTTGACACGGGAGGCTGGGGACAAAAGGGACAACGCGTGTCTCACGCGCTGACTCAGCCGTCCTGAGCGCGGTCTGATGAGACCGCCAGGGGTTCAGAACATCACAAGCAAGACTGTAACCGTGCAGGAGGCAAGGGGCCCTGGGAACTCTGTGTGTGTGGTCTCCACTAACTGAGGTGGGGGGAAACTGTCTTCCTCCCAAGGCCTGGGAGGAGTGGGGGAGGGGGAACCTAGAAGCTGACTAAAGTATACAGCCCCTGAACCCCAATAGTCGGCGTGCTCAGAGTAGCTGAGTGCACACTTGTAGCCGAACAAACTTACTGGCAGACCCCTATTTTCTATGTGTCAGAAATAAATTCGCTATCTCATTCCACTCTATGTGTTTGTCTCTGGCCTGAACTTTTCCTTTGCCAGACAAGAACTGAGGAGAGGCAGCCCCCGACTCAGGTGCCCTAGTAACGAGACCAGTCCTCGCTCCCAAGACTCTGGGACCTCCCTCAGCCTGGCTGAGTGAGCAGCCTCCCCAGGTCCCTTCTGTTTCTCTCTTGAAGGTATTTTTGCCCAAGTACGTGAGGAGCGGAAAAGAAAGAGGTACTGGAAAGGGGGTTACTTCCTCCATTCCTTTACCAAAGACTCCTCCTCCCCTGCAGTAGGACGGCCTCCCTGGGCTCATACAGCTTCTCTCTCCCCTTGGAGGGCTTGGCCTGCCTTCCCGAAACTTCAAGGCACAGGAGCCCGCACCCTGTTCTCATGAGAGGCAGCGGCTGGGGACGTACCTGGGGCCCGACTCCCCGAGGGAAGGGCCAGCACACTGCTCTGGTGACAGAGGCACCTCGGCGCACACTGCCACACCAGGCCACGGATGGCCACGCAGGACCGAGGGAGACTTCGGGGAGTGTCCAGGTCCTGTTCCGGCAGGTAAGGCTGCGTGGGAACAAGGTGACCTCTGCGAAAGGGGCTGGTTCAGTTGGGATGGCAGGCGGGCCTCCCAAATCCTCAGGTTTGTAGGCGGTTGCCTGTGACAGAGAGACAGCAGGTGGGCTGTGTAACCGAGAAGAGAGTTCGGTCAGAACGTGGCATCTGAGGACCTCCGTAAGCTGCAGCCGGAGCACTTGGGTAAACTGTCGGATCTCCCTCGGTGCCGGCTCTGTCCTCGGTAAAGCGGGGACAGCAGTCACAGCTCTGCCTGCCCCCTGCAAGGCGGGGAGGTACACGGATGCATACTGTGTGCGGGTCAGGTGCCCCTCGAGGACCCGCCCCTCACCGCCCCCCTCCCAAGAGTGTTGACAGCCCATCCCCCTTTCCGGGAACCTCTCCCAGCCCTTCCCAGGGTCTGCCTCCAATGACGCATTGATTCGCCCTCGAAATACCCCAGAACCCAGCTCCGCCTTCACTTCTTCCACCGTAAGCCCTGCCTCCACCGTCTCTCATCTCGGTTCTTGCGGTAATTTCGCAATTGGTCTCCCTCATTCTGCCCTGTTTCAGCCTGAATTTCATTAAAACATGGCTCAATCATGTTCTCCATTACATCCCCCCCCCCCGTTTCATAAAAGCCAAAGTCCTTGTGAATGGCTCCGAGCACTACCCGACGTACCACCACTGGAGCGGCACCCCCTCCCTGCGCCCCCTCCCCGGAACCTGCTGACCTCATCTCGGGATGCACCACGCCCCCTCTGCCCACACCACCTCAGGCAGGCTGGCCTCCTCCTCCTTGCTCCAACGCACCACGTGGTCCCTTCCACCTGGAAGGCTCCCCCGCCAGGACTGGCTCCTTCACACCCCTCGAGTCTGTGCACAAATGTCCTCTGATCAGTAAGGTCACCGTGATTGGAACTGCGACCCCTGTCCCATTTTCCTGCTTTGTTTTCCTCCTTAGCACTATCACCATCAACAGGCTCTCTACCTCACTGATACGTTCGCTGGTCGTCGGTCTCTGCCGCCCGCATGATAAGCTGCATGGCTGCAGGAATTTGTCTGCTTCGGTCCCCGCTGCACCCTCAGCACCTTGAAGGGTGCCGGTCACGTCATAAGGGCTCGATAAGTGTTTATACGGATGCAATAGGTTAGTAAAAGGCATTTCCCCAGCAAAGAGCGGCGAACAAGTTTTTCCTGTAGGTATCCAGTAAACTGCAGCCACTGCTGATCTCAATGTGCTTCAATACCCACACAGAGATGTAAGGTTTCGAACGCAGAGCCGTGATACTATACATCCAAAGATGTATAACAGCATCTGTGGAGCTGATTAGGCAGGGACAGCGATGGATTTTGAGAATGGTGGTTACCAGCATCTAACTCCTACTTCATTGGATTTCTGTGAGCTGGGGAATGACTCATCTTAATTATTGCGACATCTTTCCTTTGTCGAAGAAGCGGACGAGCAAAGTCTGTGGAAGTCTAAGGGCAGATGCTCCCTTTTATTGCCTTTCTCCTCCATTTCTCAAAGCACTGGGCTTTAAGCCCCAGTCACACGGCTGTTTTCGGTAATGGACACGGAGCCTGGGCATCCTTTCCCGGAGACAAACAGCTCCTGACGGTGGAAACAAATCCTCTGTATTTCGAAGCTTCCCTGGACACTCTGTCCCCATGCCAGGTCCAGCATCTCAGGATGCAGATGGGACTCCTCACCAGGGTGACAAATGGCTTTGCTGGGTCCCCTCACAGAGCCATCCCCGGCTCTTGCTGTCAGCCAACGATTTGTTGTGCCATATTTGCCAATGATTCCCTCGCCCTGCCGAATCACTGGCATGCACATAGTTGGCAGTGGCTGAAGGGAATGAATGTCCCTGCTACACCTGACAGGAGAACAAATACGAACCAAAAACGCTTCGGTCTCGGGGGCATGCAGCGTGTCCTGCTCTGCCAAATCTCCCTGTCCGCAAGCCAGGCACTGAGAAGGGACAGAGAGGATGAGACACAGCAAGTCACCCTCCATACCTACTGGGCATTCTAAGAGATGGGATCAACCATCACAAGCCCTCCTGAAGCCTTTGCAGAAACTCCTGGGATCAGTCCCCCTCTTGGCACGTGAGACAGATCTGATCCAGATGCTGTGCATGGAAGGCACCCACCGATTGTCCCCATGGGTCATCCCTCTGACTCCATGAGGTTGCTAGACAAAGGGACTTGGTGGTTGGAACAATAAGGACCATCATCTGTGAGCATCTGTGGGTACAGGGTGCTAGGGAAACAGCACACCACCCACTGCCAACATGGAGGAAGGCAAGGCGATGGAGAAGCATGTAGTCATTGCGCCGCAGCAGGTCCCGCACTGCGGTGGGGTCGTTCTGTAGTCTTGGGAAGCCCTTTGAAGACTTCTTGTAATAAAAGCATAAGGTGTGTACAAAAGGCTGGAGTTTTCAGCTGGGCCCCTTTCTACAATTTTGGAGAGCCCGCAGAGAAGCCGGCGATTCTACACTTGGCAGGTTTTGAGTGGGAAAGTGACCCTGACTCTCCTCCAGGATCTGGATATGCAGGCTACCTGGGTGCTATTTCTGTTTTGACTGACAGGTGTGCACTCTGTGTAGATCAACAGAGAAGCATCTCCTGCAACGATGCTTCAAAGGAGCAGCTATCTGAAAAGATGAATCAACGCCAAGGAGTTCAAAAGCCCGTGCAGACCCTGGTAACCATGGGAAACATGAGCTGGTGAGGCACACACTTGAAAGAGGAGACCACTCTGGGCATCCACGGTGCACTCAAGGTAGACAATGGCCAGGTATTTCTTTTTACCTACGTTTCATTGAGATCACCCAACCCAAAACTTTCATCTTGGAGGATGTGTCTTAGTTTGTATTCTTTGTGCCTTTCATGTTGTTTTTTTTGTTTTTGTTTTTGTTTTTCTATAGTAGGAAGAGAAACGATCGCTTTACTTTCCTGCTGTCTTACGTTCTTTAGCAGGGCGTTCAGTGTCCCTAATGATTTGTGCCAAATGCTCTCACATTTGACTTACGGCCCCTCCCAGCATCTGCACATTCTATTTAGTACCGTCTGCGTGCCCACCATTCCTTCAACTTGCATTTGCTTCTTCCCTTCCTTCCGTCAGGAGTTTGCTTTCCTGCAATCCTGCTGGACCAAACACTAATTGTTATGCAAATCCAAACCCAGTTGGCATCTCCTTTGGGGAAACCCTCCTGAATGTCTTCATAAGCAGAATTTGTTCCTGAAATGTGCTCCTCTCCCTTATTGTCATAGCCCTACTGTAACACTTGCCCTACTGTGTGAGTGCCCACTGGTCACGGGCCTCTCTCTTCTACTCTACGATGAAGTCATTTTTGGTGGGCTGCTTGGTGTCTTACTCATATACCCCTGCTCTCTCACTAACTGTCTGATAAAAGAATATGTGGGGGAAAAGTCAAAATCTTTCCCTTTGTTCTCTCTCCTTTTCATTCTTTGGTTTTGTGGAAGAGAAAACTACAGCCCAGAAAGATTGAGTGCCTTGCCCTAGAGAACATTATTAAGGCTGCACACACAGAACTCAATCAAAAGACCCTCGTTAGATTCATACCGGTGTTTCATGTTAGGGCGACTGTAGGGTGTTTCTAACATCAGGTATGTAGTGGACCAGAAACGCAGTGGTATAAAGAATAAAGACAATATTGTTACTAAAATTCCAAACCTTCAGGCTAGAACCCCAGGGAAAGCACCCACGTGCTTTGTGAAATGTGCCGGCATCTGGCAAAAGGGGCGTTCCTTCTGGGTCTGGCCTCTCCCTTCCTTGGGCTCTGGGCACGCCCTTGAACATGTGACGTGGCCAGCCTCGGGGGCCTACCACGCTTGTGCAGTACCAAGACCACCAGAGGGAGGTGAAGAAGCCTGTTGGCAGGAGCTGGGAGCACCACGTCTCTGGTGACTCCTGGGAGTGGGCAGGGGAGGCAGGGATTTTGACTCTCTGTTATTTATGCATGATGGTGCTTTAAGTTCCTGCAAGTACAACAAGCAGTGTTTAGCAATTGGGAATCTTCACCCACATGACCAGAAATCTCCTGACACTGACAATTTTTGTAAACACAATAGTTGTAAAGATATTGGAGGGTTCACACAATAGTAAGCTTACGTCTCTCACAGAACGAGCAGAATCAAAGACCAAGACGAAGACCATCGCCCCTTGGCCCCAATCCCTACAGCTCGCGGGACCCAGATATGGTGGGAACGGGTGGGCAAGGAGTTTTACCCTAGACCAGGGCACATCCCTTTGTCAGTGGCTTTCTGGGAGTGACTGAAAGTGAGAAAGTGTAATTTCATCATTATCGCATCAACAGGCCCATGGATGTGTTTATCATGTACGGGAGCCTTCCTCAACCTTTCGGCCATTATCGCTGGGTCAATTCGCAGGGCAGTCAGCACTCTGCAAGAGTGCAATGGAACAAAATGCTAATGGCGTGCGGCGTGGCAGGACGGCAAAGGGATGGCAGTTTAAGATGCGCAAGACAGCGGCAAGGGTGGTGGCCCAAGGAGGTGCCGAGCTTTGCCTCTGCAGGGAGACGAAAGCTTAGTTTAGCCAACAGGGCATTTTATTCCATAACCCCTTCCGTCATGACGTAATCATCCTCAGGAGTCACAGGGTCAGCACCACTGCACACACACACACACATGCACGCACAAATGGATCTAAACAATCTCAGGCTTCTCTCTACTCAGCTTCTCCTTGTTTTGAGCCGATGAATTTAAGTCACTGGAAATGTGTGCATCCCGTCATGATCATGGAATTAGGTATTACAACAAGCACCCTCGCACAGGGTGTGTGAAGGAAAAATGATGTGTGAACATCGGAGAAAAGGGAATCTCAGGAGATCGACACGTGTCTTAAGACCATCTGCTCGCTTTCGCCTGAACTTTACGTACTTTTGGCTTCCGTCCTATTTCATTCTACAGCCTTTAACGTTTCAGCCATTTCTATGATTTCTGCGTACTGATGGTTTCCTAGCGTCCGACGTCTGGACACATAATCCTAACTGCCTATTGGTAGTGGATATTAGTGTTCTTCAGGCACCTCCTATTCAAAACATCCAAAAGCAGACGAGTACAGTGGATCGAAGATTGGTAGTTGTGATTCTTAGCACACGGATTATGTGACTGCCTCCAAAGGCCGAGAGTTTAGGGCGGTGTTTCTTACACCTTCAGTCCCCTTGGGCTAACTGCTTCATTGGCACACATGCACCAATAATTGTTACATATTTAGGTATTCATCACAATTTCAAACAGTTGAAACCAAAACATTTCAAGTAAGAGTTAACAATATTTTCATATGGGAAGAAAGATGAAATTGTTTCCAATTGTAACACGTTCTTAAAAAGGAACTTTGAACTTTTGTGCATTTCGGCGGAGGCTGTAGGACGGTCGGTGCCCACTCTGTCCCAGCCTGCAATGCGGTGCCAAACTATGTACAAAGGGGTGTATCGAAGCCAAGAAGGAGATTCAAAATTGAAAAGAAAATCTTATTGGGAAATATTGTTGAAAAGTTGTGACATTTTCCTCCACTACCCCCAAGGGGAAATAGAGAGATATCCCACTACTTTTATTCAAAAAGAAAGAGAAAAAATACAAAGTGTTAACTCATGGGTCTCACGATGGGACGTGGAGTGTGTGGGACAAAGTCAGCGTGTGTCTAACTCACAACCCAGAAACACGAAGGGAAGAAGGCTCAGTGAGAGGGGAAGACTGTAATTACACATTTCTGTTTCCATTTATGATGAATCTATGTGTATTTCTGATAGACAAGAATTTTATTTTATAAAATCCCCAAGTATCCAAAAATATCAACCCAAATTCCAAGAGGAAAAAAACATGAAATTGATTAAATGTGTAAGAAGATCATATGAGCAAATATCAGGAGGAGTTAAAAAAAGAAAAGCATGAAACACTGTTAGATGATTAGAAATTGGAGTTATCAGACATGTATTTTGGAATAACAGTGATTGTGCTTAAAGTCAGCAGGTGCCGAGTTGAGAGTTTCACCAGCTAACATAGTTTATAGAAAGAATCAAATGGGAATTATGGAAACGACAACTACAATACCCTAAATCAAACATCTGATGGATGAGTGGAAGAATGGATTAAACACGTGGCCAGGAAGCATTAGCACACTGGAAGGGGGTCAGCAGAATGCAGACGGAACTCACAGAGGGAAATGAGGAACAGTGGACACAGAGACATCCATGAGAGGAAAGACAACAAGAAATGTATGAAACACTGTAATAAAAGTCTGACCAGCATTAGTCTCAGAAGGAGAGGGGAAAAATAAAGGGTCAGAAGCAATATGTGAAAATGGACTTGCTATGAATTTTGCAAAACTGACAAATGACATAAAACGACAGAGACATACATTCGAAAGAGTCTATAATGTCAAGCAGTATGAATACGAAGAAAAGCACACCTGGGCACCTCATCAAAACTGCAGAAAATGCACACCAGCAAGCCAGGGCTCCTTACCTGCAAAGAGCGATAACAAGGCCATGGCTGACCCTTCAGTGGACACCATGCATCGATGGGAAGACAATGCAAAGACATTTTCACAGTGCTGACAGAACCCAGCTGCCAACCCAGAATCCTATAATGAAAGGAAATAGATTTCAAAAGTGAAAAAAGAGAATTTTGTTCCTATTTCGTGCCATACCTAAAAATCAATTACAAGTGGATCACAAACCTACATGGAAAGAAAGAGAGGAGAGAGAGGTGGTGGGAGGTGGGAGGAAGGAAAGAAGGTAGAGGAAAGTGGCTTCTGGAAATAAATTTAAGAAAATATCTTCATGACATTAAGGGTGAGCATATTTTCCAATGCAAGACAGCAAAGTTACTAACTATAAAGAAAATACTTTAAAAAATAACATTTCATAGAATTGGAAGCATTTGTTCATCAAAAAACACAATTAAAAATAGAAAGACAAACCCAAGACATTTGTCATCCATTTGTGACAAGGGATTCATATCTATAGCCTATAAAAAATTCCTACAGAACACTGAGAATAGACCAAGAGCCCAATTTTTAAGTAATGGTCAGAAGACTTTTTTAAGTATTTCACAAAACGTAATATCCAAATGACCAGTAAGCCTTTGTAAAGGCACTCAACACCATTAGTTGTCAGGAAAATTGTAATTAAAGCATTAATAAGGTAGAAGGATGGCAAAAAATAGAAAAGAAAAAAAAATACCCAGTGTTAGAAGAGTAAGCCGCCACTGGAATACCGTTGGTGAATTTAAATGGCGACAACAAATTCGGAACGTTTGGTAGGACCTTCTAAAGCTCAACGCACACATCCACCGCTACCCAGAAATTCCGATTTTAGGTCCGAACTCAACACCCATACACACCAGAAGGTACGTTCGTAAGGAAAGACTGTAGCAGCGTTCGTTATTCGCACGAGCCCAGAGTGTGAAAATCCGAGTGTCCACTCTGCCATAGCGCCCGCCCCTCCGCCCCCCATCAAGCAGGGACCCCCAGTCAGCCAGAGACTCTACACTGAACGCGGAGATCTGAGGCGGATTTACCGAAGGGATCTGAGCCGCCCGAGTGAAACGACTCTCAAGGTCAACACTGAAGGCTTCTTTAGACACATTTCTCACTGACCAGCTGTCAGTCTCCATGGGGATCCACCTGCGGGAACATTCTGGTGGGGCTGAAAGAGAGGCAGGCTTTCTGCATCTCTAAATAACTCATGTGCATCCAGGACAGCCACCCGGGAAACTTAACTTTCCGATGGTAATTATGGGGTAGACCACACGCGTTTACCGAGCAAAACCACAGCAAGCAGGCAGGTGGTGGGAGACGCGTTGTTAATTACTCGGTTCATTAATAGCAGACAAAGGTTCATAAATATAGAAAACCTGTAATATGTAAAGAAATGGAGTTTTTCCTTTCTACTCCATCTAGACCATAGCCCACTCAGTTTTGGAAGTAAGGTTTGATGCGGTGATGTATTATTAAGTGGTGACACGGTGTTCTAAATGCCCTATTTTTTAAATACGACTGAATAACGTCTTCGAGCTCCTCTCCCCGCTCCACCTTTGCTCAGCACCGATTGGCAGCAGGGCCCACCAACAGGGCAGCGCCAACAGCCCCTCTGTCTCCCTACACAAGCCCACTCGGAGGCATGGAAGGGTCCCTCCCCGCTCACAGGGACTCCTAAAGCCCTCAGTGGCTGAACTTGGAATTCCAGCAAATGTCTCATAGGTCCCTTGCAATTCAAAAGCATTTCCCAACGTGCACCTGGATGGGCACCCGGGAGGTGCTGCCTGATTCTGCTGAAGCTGGAGATGTTGTGAGTTGGGGGTGTCTTTTGTCAGCCTTCCCGGGGAGAGGCCTGTGAACGGAGGCTGAGGGCAAAGTTCCTCTTGAGGGTGGAGTCAGAGGCCGTTGACAGGAGCAGGGCAGACCTGGCTAGAGAGAGCGTGCAAGGAATCTCGCCTGGTCCGCCCTCCTTCCAGTTTCCAAGGGCGGAAGCTGGGGAAGAGGAAGCCACCTTCCCGAAGTCCAGGGTGACAGCGCGGGCCGAGAGAGGGACCGAGGAAGGGAGAGGAGACGACTCACAGGAAGCGCTGAGCCGGGCAGGGCCTGGGACGGAGCTAGCACTGAGTGACCGCCGTTGGGCCTCTTACTTTATTGTTGTTATTGTTGTTACCACATAAGGACTGTTATTCTATTATCACAGACACCTCAACATAATTCTCGGAATTCCCAGCGGCATTATTTGACATCGTTTGGGAACAAAATAGTGTTCCTCTTATTCTGCGGCTTTCTGCACTTTCTTACCACCCCACCGGGAATTTGCTTTGTCCTCCTTATAACAATACCCACTGGGCCAGAAATAGGCTTAACGGATAAGAGTAAGAATGCTGATTCACAAGTTCAAGCACGTGCCGCGAGCCAGGCACGCACTGAAGGGCTTCACATGCATCAGCCCCCGACGCAGGCACGTTTGTTACCCCACGTGACGGGCTCGCTGGAGGACTCCCACTGTGGGGCTTTGGTCGACATCAGACCCAGCTTTGTTGTTTGGCCTCTAGGGAACAAAGGCTCACCTTTGTTGTCCTGCTGGCAGCGTGCCCAAGGTTCAGGGATGACATGAAGGACAGGTGCCCGGCCAGGATTCTGAAGGCCAGCAAAGGCATCCCCTGGGAGGAAAGCGTGACCCGGTCTCGGTGAGACGCAGCAAGCAGGGCCACGTCAGAAAAGGTCCGAGCAGGGGACTGGAAGCAGCGCGGCGGCTGGACCTGAGGGAGGGGTGAGAATTGGAAAGACAGGCTCAGAGGTCAGGAGGCAGCCGGGGCCGGGCTGTGAAACAGTTGCACATGAAATGACAGTGGGGACTGTGGCAACGGGGACACTGAGGGGATCTGAGCAGGGGCTGCACCCAACCCTTTCCTGCACATGTCCTCTTCCGGGGACCTTCCTTGGGGGCGGCACGGAGGTTTGTAGGGCTGACCCCGCGATACAGAACCCCTAAAATATAGGTTATGTAAAACAATGAGAAGGACCCGTGGGCAGATGGTGGAGCTGCAAAGAGGGCGGATTCCAGAGAGGGGAGGTGGGACCGGCGGGGGTTAGTGGCTGATGGGAGGAGGCTGGTAGAGTGGCCGGCAAGATGCCTGGTCTCAGGGACTGAACGCACAAGGGTGACAATGAACGAAGCAAAGACAGAGGATGGGGAAGTAAGGATTATTTTTTTCCTTTTTTGGATAGTGAGGAAGATAATGACTCTAGTACTGAGCATGTTGAGGGACGAGTGACAAGAATTTGCAAAAGGCCTAATTACTGGGTTGGCAGATACTTAACGATTGAAAAGAAAATTGTGGCGAGCCTCCCAGTGGGACCCCACGAGTGTCCCGATGCCTGGAACTACGCCTTCGGTCAGATGGTGGCCCTGCCGTGGCCACCTGCAAGCCACTCAGGGCTGTGCAGAATTGTGGGTCCAAGTTCTAGAAATGTCCGCACATTTTGACTTCAAAATTCTGCTTCTGGGAATTTATTATGGGAAATAATGAGGAGGGCTCAGGATGGGGGAACAAAGCAGCTTCCGGTAGCATCGTCTAGGGCAGCAAAAAATGGACTGAGCTTGTATTCAAAGACAAGCGCCCAGGCCCAGCGGCTCAGCTGGGTGGAGCGCTGTCCTGCCCACCAAAGAGAAGAGACAGAAGTCACGCAGAACACAGGGAGCCCCTGAGTGGCAGCTTTGCCTTCCACGGTTTCAATCACTCACCGTCAACAGTAGCCGGCAAATATTAAATGGAAAATTCCAGGAATAAACAATTCACGAGTTTAAAATTGTGCAGCACCCGGAGTAGCAGGTAGCGAGATGAACTCTCCCGCCCCTCCTGGGCCCTGACTCATTCTTTCCCGTAGCTGCAGGGGCTTCCTGCCGCTGAGTCACCTAGGACCTGCCTGGGGGGCAGATCAGCTGCCACAGCATCTCGATGCCTGCGTTCCCGTCACCAGCATTCCGTTTAATAATGGCCCCAAAGCCCCGGAGGAGCAATTTAGACCTGCTGGAGAAAACTCAGGTGCTGTCTTTAAGCCAGAAGGTCCAAGTTCTTGGCTAAATAAGGCATGTTATCATCTCATCCCACCTCGGAAGGAAGGATGAGCACAGGACAGCCAGATATTTTGAGAGAAACCACAGTTACATCACTTTGATGACACTGCACTGTTTTATTCTGTTTTGTTATTCGTTATTTTTGCAAATCACTTGCTGTGCCTAACTTATAAATCAAGCTTTATCATAGGTATAGACATAGAGGGAAAAAGATAGTACATAGAACAGGGGTGTCAAGCTCATCTTCACCAGGGCCTCATCAGCCTCGTGGCTGCCTTCGAAGGGCCGAATGTATCGCTAGGACTGTACAGATGTAACTGCTCCTTAACCAGGGGCAAGGAGCTCGGCGCTGCCACCGGGTAGAAACCAGGTGCTGGGCAGGATAAACAAGGTGGAGGGCCAGGTTCAGCCGGCAGGCCTTGTGTGTGCCCCCTGTGACATAAGGGTCCGGTACTATCCAAGGTTTCAGGCAGCCACCAGGCGTCCTGACCGATGCCCCGTGGATAGGGCGGGACTACTGAACCATGGAGCCAGTGAACTGAGGCCCAGTCCTGTTCATTTACGGGTGGAAATGTCCGTCCATCGGAGGAAAAGGCAGGTCACACATCCACCTGTCCGGGCCAGTCCCCTCTTAGGTGTCCCCCCACCCTCAGTCATTCTCTCCAAAAGGTGCCTGCTGGACAAGCCTTCTCTGCCCGCCCCTCCCAGGTTCCCCATCACTTCGCCCAGGGCGCAGCCTTATCCTGGCCGCCAGGCTCTCAGTGCCCAGGAGCGTCTGTTTCCTCATCTCTCTGGCAAACCGAAACTCGTGGGTGCTGCCGTGGCTTTCCGGCGGGACGATCTGTGTTCGATGAGCTGATGCACAAGTACCTCAGGATGCTGGTAAAGACAACTGCTGGGTAGCCGTGCACCGTAATTATCACTGTTCTCCTTCCCCAATAACTAGGTGCTAAGCTTGTGTTTTCATCTTTCTCACATCGCTTTGGGGTCTCCCCAAACTCCCTTGTAATTAGTAAGGAACTACTTTGTGGTTGAAGATGATGAACTACACACCAATTTTCAGGGGAAACCAAGATTATTTCTTAATGTAACAAGAAAGTAGGCTATTTTAAATATCTTTCTGTGATGAAGACATTACTTATCATATGTATATGTATATAATGAACATATTTGTAGTTGAACAAAAATAAGGTGAGTAGCGGAGTTTTCCCCTATTCAAATATTTATAATTTTGCCAGTCCTTAAAAAAGGATTCGGATAACGCTAGCTTGTGCTTTGAAATTAACCTTTAAAATTCTGGCCATCGATAAAGAACCGAACTCAGTCAAACATTGTGAAGGATTTGAAAACCATATGCCCATCCCCCAGCTTCACGCCATTCTTACGGGTCCCCAAGGGCTTTGCCAGTGAGCACCCATGGTTCCCGCAGCCCACAGCTGCTACCCAAAGTAGGTCTAACTGCATTATAACTAAGGACTAAACATACAGGGTCGGGCAGAAGTCACGCCTGCTTGAGTGTGGTTGCTCGGGTAATAATATGAGTGTGATAATGTATAGCTTGAATTTGACCATCTCACCTAAAATATCCTATGGTGTGCTTGAGTGTGATATGGTTATATGTTTATGATTTTGTAATAAAAAAGGGCATTATTTGTGCCAAACCCTGCATTTAAAAAAAAAAAAAAACTAGAGAGGAACATACATATACACACATACTTATTAATACCCAATGCTCTCACACACATAGAATCCATGCACACCTTTAAAAAGTCAGAACAGCCCTGGTGGGTGCGGCTTAGCAGATCAAGCGTCGGTCTGGGAACCAAAGGGTCACCAGTTCGATTCCCAGTCAGGGCGCATGCCTGGGTGGTGGGCCAGATCCCGAGTAGGGGGCGCGGGAGAGGCAACCACACATTGATGTTTCTCTCCCTCTCTTCCTCTCTCTTCCCCTCTCTAAAATAAATAAATAAAGTCTTTTTAAAAAACTATAAAAAATGCAAAGGGTCCACCTCCCCCCTTTAACACACACACCGAGGAGCCCCAGAGTCACAGGGCGGCTCAGCACCTCTGCAGCCACGAGCTGCTCAGCGGGCGGAGCGGTGCGACACAGCCTTGGAAGGCAACACTTGGGAACTGGCCTTTTCTCAAAGCGATTACTAAAAATAGAGTCCTTTCACACATGCCTTCCCACTTCTCATAGCCTCGGATCTGGTTACCGCCCTCTCCCATTTGAAACACTGGGCCGCGCTGCGTGAGCGGGACAAGCAGCCCGGGGGGCGGGGCTGGGGGGGCGGCGGGCAACGTGGAGCTTCCCGGTGAGCGGAGTGAAATCTCGCCGTGATGACGTTGTGAAGAATTCTTCTTTCTCTTACACTTTGGGGAAAATAAGCCTTTCTGTCCTCATTACACTTGATTTGCATGCCCTCTGAGTGCTTATTTAATAGTATTTTTTATTTTATTGAGTTAGGTGTACAATCTATAACACGTCATCTGTACACGGTACTGTGTGTTCACCACCCAAGCCAAGTCCCCTCCCGACGCCCTCTGTCCCCGCCCACCCTCTCCTGCCTGCCCCACCCCCTCCCCTCTGGTCATCACCTCGCTGTCCTCTGTGTCCCTGAGGCTGTTTTCTCTTTGCTTAAATCTCTTCACCTTCTTGCATCCAGCCCCTGACCCATAAAAAAGAAGGAAATTTCACCTTTTGCGACAGCACAGATGGACATGGAGAGTATTTGCAAAGTGAGATAAGCCAGTCAGAGAAAGACAAACACCATATGGTCTCAGGTGTGGAATCCAACAAACCAGCCAGAGACAGCGGCCTGGACGCGAGGACCAGACCGACCGCTGTCAGAGGGGAGGAAGGAGGAGGGGACCGGGTGAAAGAGGGGACGGGGTCAGCCAAAGAGCCTGCACGCATGACCCGTGGACACAGACAGCAGTGCGGCGGCGGCCAGAGGGACGGGGGCGGGCGGGGCTGCGTGGAGGGGGCAAAGGGGGTGGGGGCATGGGGACAACTGTAAAGGTGTCAATAATAAAAATAAAGCTAAAACTTTGTTTACATTAAAAAATAAAATATAAATAGAGTGGCATTATTTGAATGTGCTGGTTTTGAGTAACACACATTCTTTTTTCTGTATTTTTCCCCTCTCATCTCCTTCACGATCCTCACATGTCCGTTGAGAGCACGCTAAATGCACAATCCGCACGAAAATATTCTTTCTGAGGACTGGAGGGGGGGCAGAGGACAATCCCTGCTAGGTATGGGGCGGGGAGGGGGGCGTGTGGGGCGAGGTTCTGGTTCCGGTTTCAGGAGAGAAGAACCTGCTCTTTCAAATCCTTGAAATCTATCAAGAGCCCTTCTGCGTGGCCATCGGAGGGCCGCTCGATGCGGCTGCCATTGAAAATCCCTCCTTGGGCAGCGTGTCCGAGGCACGGTGACAAAGGGGCTGTCAGCACGCCTCACGGCGTGAGATGGGGGAAGAATGGGCTGCCGTGGGTGCGTCTCAGAGAGCCCACCTGAATGGAGAACAGGTCTCATTAATAACGTAGCCGGCACACTGAGGCTGACCTTCCCCTCCCCGAAAGTGACAAAGACCTGCAAGGACAGTCAACTGCCTCCGGCGACACTCGACTTGCATTAAAACACCGCCCACAGCCCCTCACCTTTTACGCCGCAGCCGGATGGCTCCGCCTCAGCTCCTCCAGGTCTTCAGCAACATCCATTTAACGGCACGACACGTTCCAGGGAGAACAAATTTCTTTTCTTCCCACCAGGCGGGAATAAGAAACGTGAGCGTCGTGCACAATGAAAGGGTATCTATAAATCCAGCGTTTTATCGTCCCGTTTCAGACGATAAAATTGGATGATCCATCAGTTACACCTCCAGTCAGGCAATGTACCTGCTGAGGTGCAGGGTCCCCGAGGGGAGACTATACAGATGACGCCACGTTCAGAGGGAGCAAGTCATGCATCAGCGGGTGTCCCAGGGTTGGGGAGGCCTCTCGCAGCCGCTGCGCTTGCATTATGATTTAGGGTGTCGGGGAGCAGGTCAGGGAGCGGAGAATCACTCACTAAGACTTTGCTTATTACCAACTCGGTAAATCAGGAGCCTCATGGGTATCTGATTTTTTATTTCTCTCCGTACAAAGGTATTCCCCAACATTACCCAGGTAATATTCAAAATTGACTAAAAATGATTTTCCTGTTATTAAGATGTTATTTTCATAGCAGGGTAAAATAGGAGGTATTTCACCTAGCTTCTCCCGGCTTTTTCTTTTCCCCCAGGTTCTAACCCTCACCCATGCTCTTCGTCCTCCAGGTTGTAACAAAGGTTGTAATGATGGCAGGTGGTACGTACTGGTGAGGCGGTGACAATTTTTAGGAAACTTGCACTTTTGTCATCTCGTGTGTTCCCTGAGCGAGCAGCCCAGACACGGCTTCAGGACCGAGGTCCGGGGCAAAGGCTCAGGTGTGCTGAATGCCCCTCCCCCAGCATGCTCTGCCACACCTCCTTTTCCAAGGGTTCAGTGATACCCGCAAACCGGGGAAGAGGCAGGCCAGAGATCCTTTGCTTTCTGTATTCTTTTTTCTTTTTCTGTTTGACAGAATACCTGAAGAACAGAAGGAAAGCAGCAGAACTCTCTGGCCACACGTTCTCTCCGCTGGAGTGATAGTCTTAATCCATGGGCATTGATTTCGGCTGCTTCGGGCCTGGAAAGCGTACCCTGACGTCACTGGTTTGGGAACACCCACAAATTAATAAAGCATAGAGAATAAACTGCTCCAAAACCCAGTAGCTTAAAACAACAATAAGCACTTATTATCTTTGACAGTCCCCCCCCCCCCCCCCCCCCCCCGTCAGGAATTTGGGAGCAGCTTAGCCAGGCACATTGACCCGGAGGCATCTTTCATGAGACTGGTATTGGCTATCAGCCTGAGGTGCAACTAGCTGAAGACCAGAGATCCTTTTCCAAGACAGCCCACTCCCACGCCGGGAAGGTCGGTGCTGGACCGTGGCCGAGGCCCCAGTCTCTCCCCAGGTGCGTCTCTCCCAGGGCTGCCTAAGCATCTTTGCAAGCAGAGCAAGTCCCCCAGGAGAGCAGGTGGAAGCCACAAGGCCACCGAGGAGCCAGCCTCCCAAGCCCTCAGGCACGCATGCCACCAGGATCTACTTATCGCCCTGGCTAGCGGCAGAACCACATGGGTGGGGGACGCTGGGTCCATCTTGGAGGCTGTGGACTCCCCTGAGTGAGCCACTGAGTACGCCGTCCCTCCCCAGGCCCAGGAACGTCCTGGAGTGCACGTCCTGGCAGGGGGTAGGCGTCACCGTGGTGCGCGGTTGGCACTTCCAGCAGCAGCCTCTCTCTTCCCCTGCCGTGGGGCTGCCTTCTCACGCTTGGCTGTCAGGGGGACTCCCTTGGACTTAACGCCCCTGACTCGGGACCACAGTTTGTTGGCTCGGGATTGGGGTGCGGGGTGACATTGAAAACAGCATCCCCCGGGCTACAGTTGACTGGTCCACGGGGCAACCTGACTCAGACTAAGCCAGTATAATCATTTCCTGGGATTTTGAACTTGAGAGCCAAACAAACTTGAGGGAAGCCCCCCTTCCTCTAAGGGTTGACATGTGGAATATAAAACATTTCCGTGTGGGGGAACCAGTCAGAAGGGAGAGAGAAGGTCAGGAGCAAGCAAAGCCAACCTCCGCCCCCGGCTGCCGATTGCATTGACTGGATTTAAATCTTTGAATTTTGTGCTTCATAAGCTGGAACCCTGAGTGGGGTGGGGTCACAGCACACGGTTTTACCCAAGATGCCTGTTTTTGTTTACCTTGATATAAAATGCAAGTGAAATGGGGCTGGCAAGGCCCCAGAGACACAGGGGTCCCACAAACTGCCTGGGGGTCTGGTGGGGTTCTCCTAGAAGCTCCAGGAGCCCCTTGACCTCCCTCGTACGACCTTCAACGCTGCTGCTTACCTGTACAGCAGGGACCTGTGTGAAGGTGTGGGTTTTGTCACCTCGTTCCCATCACAGCACGGCGCTGGCCACACACCCAGTGCCCAGTCAGCGAGCGCATGGCACCGGACGCGTGAAGAATGGGTACAACATTTGGGGATGGCCATCCGATTGTACATATTGGAAGTTCTTGATTCTCTTTAAGGACTGACTGATCCTAAGGAAATCATGATGCATGAATGCACATTATTATTTACAGGAACATTCAGAACAATGTGGCTTATATTGAAGGAAAGACAGAAATCATTGACATGTTTAACAATCATCTTGTTTAAAAAATTATGGTAGAATCTTATTTCTTTGATTTATTTATTTATTTATTTATTTAATTTTTTTTTTTTCTTTTACAGAGAGGGAAAGGGAGGGAGAAAGAGAAGGAGAGAGACGTGGATGTGAGAGGGAAACGTTGATCAGTTGCCTCTTGAATGCACCTGGACCAGAGACAGAACCTGCAACCCAGGCACATGCCCTGACCAGGAATCACACCTGCCACCTTTCACGTTGCGGACGACACCGGTCAACCGGGCCAGCGGCCCCCAGCCTTCTTGGCACCACCGATCTGTTTCGTGGAAGACAGTTTTTCCACGGACCGGCCGGCAGGATGGTTTCAGGATGATTCAAGCACATCACACCCGTTGTGCCCTTTATTTCTATCAGCATCACGTTGTAACATATGGTGAAATAACTGCACAACTCGCCCCAAGCCAGGGTTAGCCTGTGGGCTGACCCGAACTGTGACTGAGACAAGTTTGCAGCGAGGGAAAGAGGCACAGACGGAAGTGGTGAATAAAGTCGCGGGCGGGCCACGCGCAGACTGAAATGAGCGGCATGTTCTGACCCACGGCCTGCCCCCAGACGCAGCTTAATCGTCGCTTACCGCTCGCTGGTGGGGTTTCCACGTGAGTCTACAAAGCAGTTGATTCACGAGGGTCTCTGTGCAGTCCAACCTCCCTGCCGATGACAGTCTGCATGTGCGGCTGCTCCCCAGCACTCGGATCAGCGCCTCAGCCTCACCTCGGATCCCCAGGCACTAGGCCCTCACCAGGGGCGTGCGCCCCAGACCACTTGCAGCTCAGCTCACAGCGGGGTCCTCGCTCCTAAGAGGATCCAATGCCTCCGCCACCCCCCGCGCATCTGACAGGAGGAGGAGCTCGGGCGCTGATGCGAACGATGGGGCGTGGCTATGAACACAGGCTGGTGGCCTGCCACTCACTTCTCGCTGTGCAGCCCAGTGCACGGTTTGGGGACCCCGAACTGAGCCACAGAGGTCAGGGTTGTGGTCGAATCTTACAAAGAGCTCCTGGGCAGCCATTAAAAACGACAATGGTGACGCTAAAGTGATCACGTTTTGGTAAATCTGTGTTTGCTGTTGCCTGTAAGTGTGTAGCACAGAAGGACCAGAAGAATGGGACCCCAGAGGTTGATGGCGGTTATCGTCAGCCGGGACATTTTTGGTTCACTCTTATTCTATTTTTTTTTTTTTTTGTCTTTACCTCCTCAATGTTCTAAAATGGCACGTACTTCTTTTGTTGTAAGACTAAAGCAACAACGACGAAAATGGATTAACAGTCTCTCAGCGTGTGTCCCACAAAGCTAGCGAATTGGACTCAGGTTCATCGGTGTGCCCCCATTTTTAGCAAGCCACCCCTCTCCCCCCACATCCACAGGAAAGTTTCACCCAAGTGCCAATCTGAGGTGCTGAGACAAGATTTATGTCCCCTCTGCCCTTCCGTCCTGCCCACGGAGAGGCGCTGGGTGGCAGTGTTTTGGGCCACATTTTTCAAGCAAGCCTTCCGTACACACTCCTCTACTGATGCCGGTAACTCTCTGGGTGAAGTCAACCCGCCTTGCGCACACAGCTGCTGAAATTCAGACGGGCCTCGCTGCTGACAGCAAGTGGCAAGGAATAAAGCGCCCGCCCCAGCCCACCCCAGCTCGAAGTGGCTGTGCCCGCTGGTCGGCGGGTGGGTGGGTCTAGACCTGCAGCCCCCTCTCCCCGAGCACACGGTGTCTTTGAAGGCCACAGACGTCAGCCCCCAGGCCGCCCTTCCTGGCTCCGCAGGACGGAGGAGGGAGATGTGATGAGCCTACATCCCCAGCATCAGGAGTGACCGCCTCAGGTACAGCCACAGGTAAGGCAACTGCCATGGGCAGCCCCCTGCAAGTTCAGTGTCAGGGGCTCCCAGGCCTCACCCCCAGCCCAATCTGTCTACACGGTCCTCCTTGCTCTGACCTCGGCGGGCTCTATCCTGGGAACCCATTTTTGGAGTCTGTGCCTTCTTCTATAAAAGCACTCTAAACGCATCTTTTTCCAAAGGACTCACTTTTAGAAAATGAAAATAAGGGATACAATTCTGAATGAAATGATTGCTTCTGTAAATGACAGAAACAAGGTACCCCGAGGAACCCTACAGGGTCGTCATTCCTTGAAAACGTTTACCGTCCTCGTCCTCGCCTGTCCTGAATCCCCACCCCCCACCCCGAACGGAGCGACACAATTCCTGTGGCTGGAAAGGCACCCCCTATAGTGACAGACTGCCCTCAGCTTACGGCGATCGAAGTGCTCCACTCTCATCCTAGGGTGATAAGTAACTTCCTGCGATCCTCGATCATTTCTACGCTGCTCATCGCACTCAAACGAAGCACTTTAATCCTTACGGTTTTTTTTTTAACTGAATGAGAAATCAAGGTGTCATGCAAAAGTTACTTAAGAATTTATTCTTTTCCTATTCAGCTTCCCAGTTAATAATCCTTCTTGCCAGAATTCTCTTTACAATCCTCTTGATGGGGCCAGAGTTCACAAAAACCTGCGCGGGGGCGCAGAGGTCAATGAATTAAAATCTGCGGTGAAAGCCTTGGATACAAATTCCGAATCTTCTTGGCAGAAATGATGGGCTGTCCACACACCACACAAAGATGCCTTCTCAGACAAAAAGACCAAAGTACATAAATGGGCTCCCGACCTAACTTTACATCTGTTTTTTTTTTTTTCCTCACAAACTCACTTGATGCATGAGGGCCTGGCTGCTGTCAGCCTCAGAAAATTATGTTGCGTGGGCTGCCAATCAGGGGCCTGTGCCCCTCTTACCCCACAATGCTCTGGGGCAGGGCCTGCGTCTCCAGGAGCTTCCCTAAGCAAACGTTGGATGGAAAAGCATAGACTGGAAAAATTACTTCTATCCAACGTGAATAAAAACAAATGCATAGAATTCTGTGCGTTATCCTGCTCCTTCCAAAACTGAAAGTGAGCACCGTTCCTAAATAATAGCAACGCTTTCATGCCATGGACCAAATTCTTTCTTAGCAATTGGCTGCCAGCTAAGCTCAGTTTGGGGATTCTGAGTGATGCGGGGGGACTGGGTCGTCCTTCTGAAAGGCAGCCGTGAGAACGGGCCCAGAGCAACCGAGAGCTGCCTTCGTGCTTCCGCCCCGGTCTCCCGGCACAGCCTGGCCAGACCTGGGAAATGCCTCAGCATCCGTGACCTTCTGCTACGAAGTGAGCCCTGGTCAGGAGATACCGTCCTAACACACGCTGGTGACAGAGTCCGAGGGGAAGCCGCGGAGCTGGGTCCTCTTCGTACCGGCCCGGTGCCTGGAGCCTCAGGCCGCTTCGGTCTCCAAGTGTTCGGAGACAGTAGGTCCTACATTCATTGCCCTATTAATCCTTCCATATTGATATAGTGGCTTAAATTTTTAAAAATCTCTTTAAAGACATTGTATCAGTTTGCTAGGGCTACCAGAGCAAGCTGACAGAGACTGGGTGCCTTGGACCACAGAAATTTATTTTCTCATCATCTGGAAGTCCAAGATCACAGATTTCGGAGCCACCAGGCAAGCTGTCCAAAGGCACGGCTGGTCCTGGGCGGGGCATAGCCCCAACCAGCCCACAGGGAAGACCCTGGACCAGCATCTTGACAGAGTGCTGTCCGGCCATCACACAGCAGCTCCAACCCCTGTGGGGACGAGACAGCGTGAGAGCATCCCAGCCCCCAGCCCCCAGCTCCCCCATGAGCTCCTTCCGAATTCCCAACTCACAAACGTGGGGAGAGATCAAGGATGACCGTTTAAGTCACGAAGTTTGGGGCCGGTCTAGAACTCGGCCATGGAAATCTCCTGACATCACCCTCTACACCCAACCCCACTCTGCAGTTCTGCTTTCGGTCCGAGTTCCTCACGTTTGGCTACAGACCCACTCTCTTCCTCCAGCATCAACATTGCCCCGTGAGGGAAGCACCCAGAGCAGCGGATCACAAGGCCCAAAGGCCGCTTTCCACTCTCTTCCTTCGTCAGGAAGGAAACAACCCTCTCGTAATCGTTTTTCCTCCCGTGCATATGCAAATCGTTTTAAGAACCGAGCTCCCCAGGTGCTTAGAACTGCATCCATATTCTCCCCCAACAATTCGAAATCCACAACAGGTGATAAAATCCGTGATTTATCGGTCTCACATCTCTCTTCTCCCCAAATCCGCCGAGCCAACCCTGTTCACGGAGTTTCTCCTTTGGAGGAGGGAACAGCTGCTGTTATTTGCTCTTTTCCTTCTTTCTTATCTTGGCCATTAAACAGGATTATTTGTCAGTTTGATAACTGACATTTGAAGGCACTTGATGAAATAAAAAAATAATGGCTCATCGGTCAAGGATAAATGCAGAAGAGAGAGGGTCACAGTTTATACCATTAGGGTCCACACAGGTAGTCGAGCATGGACGTGTTCACCAAATCTCCGAATACGGATGGATGCTTCTTCAGCTAATTATAATGTGGAGAGGACAGGGACTACGTGTGTCTAAAAGAGGAGGACATTTGCTGTGTGTCTCTCCCTATGGCATTGCAACCCCATTCTTAGGGACATCACCTGAAATTGTAGAGACCTTTCCGATTACCATCCGGGGTAGAACTGCGGCCAAGATGCAGATTTCCGTGAAAACCCTTCCTATGGGGAAGACCATCTCTCTCGGGGTTGAAAGGCCAAGATCCCAGATAAGGAAGGGATTCCTCTTGATCCACAAAGACGGATCTTGGCCGGCAAGCAACTGGAAGATGGACGTATTCAACGACAGCATTCCAAAGGAGTGTTGAGACTCCACCTTGTGTTGAGACGCCGTGGCAATGCTGAGAAAAGGAAGAAGTCATACTCCCCCCGGCCCCCCCCCCCCAGGAAGAAAGGCACCAGGGAAGGGAGGCAGAGCTGGCCAGCCGGCACCACTACAAGGCTGGTGAGAATGCGGCACAGCCGCCCGGGGTGCCCTGCAGACAGATGAGCGAGGGGCTGCGGTTTCTGTGACCGGACACTGTGGCAGGCATCACTGCGGCAAATGCTGCCTGACCTGTTGCTTCAACAGAGCGGAAGACAAGTAACTGTGGATGAGTGAATAAAAGACATGAACTAATTTAAAAAAGGCAAGAAATTACTGGAAGGAATCAATCAAGACATCTAAACCACGCCGTGTCCGCTCTGCACCGCTCACAGAAGCGTGATCATTCGTGTAGTTTGGTTAGCATCAAAACATCCCCACCCTCCAAAAAATGTTCATGTGCCCGTGAAATTATTTTTGCTAACATCTCATGACGAATTCTGAAGAGAGGCTGGAAGATACTATCGAATCAGCGTCTATTAAACTAGATTTCCCTCCCATACGGCCACCATCTCTGAGTTCTTGCCAGACCCGAAAGGAAATGACAGAAATTCCCCCAAAAAACTGATCCACCCTTTGCCCAAATTGCCCTGGTGTGGAAAACTCAGCACCCCCTCCACAGTATGCGACATGCTTTGGTTCCCGATGACACGTAAAAGGGATTAGTGAAGCAAGGGCTTCTAATTTCTAGAATTCTTTTTGCTCATAGCCAAAGCATCCATCTGCAGGTAGAAAAAAGCCAAAGCTATGCCTCCCCCTACTCAGGATCTTCTTCCCTTGGCCTCGGCTCTTGGGGCTGGGGAGGCTCTGTGTGGAATGAGGCTAGGAAAGGAGCCACCCTGAATTCCGGGCTTGCCAGAGCTCACCATCTCCATGCAAATCCAGCAATTAGCAACGCCTCAGCTGCGGAGGCTGGAAAACACGCTGCAGCTCAGACGGGGAGAGAGGCTGCTGGGGAGAATCACTTCCGTTTCACTGCTGTCATGTTGTCATCACCCAACACGGCATGTCACCTTGAAAGGAGACCTGGGCCCAGATGGCCCCAGAAAGTGAGCCTCTTCATTAAGCCAAACCGGAACTACAAATGCGTGAAAAAGCCTAACTGGAAAAAGAGTGTTAAAATACGATATAAGAAACAAACCGTGTCATCAGCTTTGAAAACCGCCTGGGTGAATGAGTATCATTAAATGCCAGGAGGATTCAACAAGATGAAGACACTTAAAAGAACAAACTGTGTGTCCTTGCCAACTTGAACTTGAACTCTGTAGTAGGTTATAAGCATTTCTGTTAGTTTCTTGAGAGGTTTGAAGCAAGCAGAAAACGTACATTCATACCTTGGGGTCATGTAGCCCCCCCAGGAGCATTGGGGTCTCCTTGCCTCGATTTCCCCGCCTTGGTGTTTTTCCAAAACCAAGGGGACAGAGTGGTGACTATTTTCACCACTCTCCTTGGAAAACGCACAGTGACATGGCCCGATGAGGAAGAAGACCTAAAATTGTAAGGACTCGACATGGTAAGCACAGCGAGTTATTTCTTGAGGGATTTTCCTCCGAAATCTCTTCTTCCTGTTTCCATTTCAGTGATTGGAGATGAGGTAAACTTTGTCACCATCCCCAAAGCTAAGAAACACAGTCCACAGCAACCTCGTAACCACGCGCACGTCACCCCCGCGCTGGGAAGTCCGTCTTGCTGCTTCCTTCAAACATTGCTCTCCCCCCCCCCCCCCCCCCCTTCCACCAAAACGCTCCCAGTTCCTCTGAACTCTTTGGAATGAAAGCCAAACAAGATCAATGCTGTTTAATAAAAACGCCCCCAGAGCTTTTCTGCCAAACATCTGTTCAGCATACATCTTTTGAAAAAAAGATTTTATGTATTTATTTCTTAGAGAGAGGGGAAGGGAGGAAGAGAGGGAGAGGAACATCAGTCGGCTGCCTCTCGCACGCTCCCGAATGGGGACCTGGCCCGCAGCCCAGGCCTGTGCCCTGGCTGGGAATCGAACCGGTGACATTTTGGTTTGCAGTACCCCCTGAGTTACACCAGCCAGGGCCAGCATTCGTCTTAATTTGGATTCTCCCCCCAAACAGAGCCTGAGGAAAGATTTAGATACAGGTCATTTGCTTGGGAAGTGGCCCCAGGAACCAGACTAGGAAGGGAGGAGAGCGAGTGAAGGGTGAACGGTGAGCAGGCCACCGCTGTGGGCGACTGCACCTCGGTCCCTCTGGGGGCCCCCGGAGCACTGCTCTCGTATCACAGAACTGAGCCCCCACCTCGCATCCCTCATCGTGTGGCGCTCACTTCTGGGACTTCCCTTGACCCCCAGAGCCTCCAGCCTGCACGCTACCCAGGCAAGACGGCCCCGTGGCCAGAGAACTCTCTGGCAGAAACACCCAGGTGCTTTGGGGCCAGCATCCTCAGAGTGTTGGGGAACCACCCCCAAGGTGGCAGGTGACCTTGGAGCCGGCTGAGGGCCCCACTCAGGGCCCCACGCAGTCATGACTTCTGCCGCTCATGCTGAATCCCCAAATGCTCGGCCGCGATCCCAGAAGGCAGCTGCGTTTGCCAAAGGAACAGTCAAATAGTCTCTCTGTCTTCTGCTTTGACGAGTAGGATCTCTCTTTATGCCTTTCCTCGGGAATAACCTCTAACCCAGTCACTCATTTCCACATCTTTTAACACGCACACAAAAAACTTCCTGTCTCCACTCTGCAAACGCTTGTTTTGAACCCAATTACCTCAGCGCTCTCCCCTCTCTCATGCCTTGTCAAGGCAATTTACGTCCCGTGCGCTCACGGCCCCGCCTCTGAACCTCACAAGCAGAAACCGGGGTCTCTTTCTCAACCGCAGCGCTGTAGCGAGCGTTTCATTTATTTATTTTTTGGAAGCTTAATGACTGCTTAATTATTTCAGATTTACCTCATTATCGTCTGCATCTTCTATATTCATAAGTAAAAATAAAACGCGTTCCTTGGTAGATTAGCCTGGCATTCATCAGCAAAGGTGAGGGGCAATTCCATCAGTTTTATGTTTGAACCTGCTGCCACTTTGTGAATGAGCTTGTTGCCGAGCCCACTCAGAACCAGAAAACCAAAAGCAAGCCTGTTCCCTCGCTCAGCTCAGATGCCCTGCGGACTTCCTTCCCCACCCCTCGCCTTCCGCTGTCACCCAGGGGGACCGATGAAGGAGCCATGGCTTCGGGGACAGTACCACTGCATCGATTATTCTCAAAAGACGTTCCCACCTGATGGTGACTTCTTTCAGTGGAACGATCACACTGAAGGATTTTGGAGGAAAAGATTGTCTTTGGGGTTGGCAGAAATAATTGCTCAATGCTCGACGCCGAAGGGCTCCATCCGTTTTCTGAAAGGTGGGAGGGAGTGGGCCGTAGGCTCCGCCGTCAGCTCCTGTTCATAATGAGCCCACTTTTAGGTCACGGGCGGCACAGAGGACAGAATCCACGCGCAGGTCTCGGGGAGCCTGCCCCTGTTCTCGTGGCAGGACTTGGTCTCCTGTGAAGCTTTGGTCAGAGCCCCTCGTAGTAGACGCGAGCCCAGCCGCATCCGCACAGAAGAGGGTCCAGGAGGGCAGAGGGCGGCCGCACGTGAAGAACGTCCAGCCGGACTATTGTTTCAACGGACAAGGATGACCTTCCCGAGAAGGAGGGAAGCGAGGAGCCACGACAAAATGGCTCCTGCAGCGAATATCGATCCATTACCCACTCCCTGGCTCTTGCATAGTCTCCAAGTGCCCCCCAAAGGAAAGCGGTGCCCGGGTGATTTATGTGCCCACGGGAAGTGATCCTCCAAGCATGAATGGCTGAAGGATGATCACTCCGTTCCCCTCCATCATCGCAGGGCTCCCAGAGGCCACACAAATAACCAGCATCTCCTCATCCTAAACACTGAGCCGAGGTTGAGATACAAGCCTATTAAAACCCAGGTGAAAAAGAATTTTCTTTTACCAATGACCTCGTTTATTAATTGATGACTGTCTTTTAAAACCTTCACGGAAAGACAAAGAGACCTTCACATCCTCTCTGTGAGACTTCAAGCTTTCGTGGAAGGATTCCAGATGGGCTGTATTTTACGGATTAAAGTTCAAATGCTTTAGCCAACGGATGCCAGGAATTTTACCCAGGTTTGTTGCGCAACTGCCACCCAGGAGTTCTTCAATCCCAGCCAAATTGGGCGTCAGTGTAAATTAGCTGTACTCGGGGGACCCCAGACAATCGGAGTCAGCACGAGAGATTAGGGAGTTTAGGAAACAGGCCCATTAAATGACAATTACAATTACAGCCGCCAGCCCTCCCGAGCTTACTCTCCGTGAACCCCATCCCTTGCAGACCGTGGTGCGCGTGCCGCGCACGCCGAGACCCGCTACTGGTCGACCGAGCCCTGGTGGCGGCTGCGAGCCACCTTCACGTCCCGGTGGCTCCGAGGGCCCTCCGAACGGGTGACTTCAGAATCACTGCCCATACAACTACGTAAGTCCTCCGGGAAGTCCTCACGTTTGCGGGAGACCTCACGGCCCTTTTCAGAAAAGTCAGCAGAGGTCCTGCCCGGGAAGTGACAGCCTTTTCCTTCTCATTCGAAGTTTCACAAAACTTCTCTACGGCTAGGTGCTCTCAGTCTGGCCCAGGAAACAGGGCGCTTCACCTAGACTGTGCCTGAGGCTGGCTGCCAAAAGTCTTGGATTACCCATGACCTTGGACAGAGTATTTTCACCTCTGGGTGTTCATCCCGACGAACCGCTCAGGTGTTCGCACAAAGACTTACCAACAAGCGTGATCGCCGCAGCCGAGGACGGGGTAAACGTAAAGCAGGTTGCTTATATTTAGCCATTTCTCCCGTGTCCTCCCTCCTCTGCAGCCCCCCGCGCACACCAGACGACCTTTCCCTGCCTCGAACACCTCTTCCGTGCCACGGCCTCCTGGGCCTTCCCCCGAGAGCCGTGCGCCGCCCGGGGCCTTTCTCCATCAGCACCCACTGGTCTGGGCCCCATCCGCTCCAGCTCCTGCTCCCTGCAGCCGGCCAGGCTGAAAAATCAGATTCCTTTTTTCCTACGGGGGTGTTAACAATGAGTAATGTATCCTTCCACTATGTAATATTTTCTATCTCAGCACGAGACCTTCCTTAAGACCGCTTTCAACCAAAGAAGGGATCATAATGGAATTTTAGGTCCCACGGAACCCAGCAGTTGCTTTCATTGTTTAAAATCCTTTCTAAAAATAGTTTTCAGTGTGTGTGCATGTGTGGGTATATCTGTTTATCCATTATGTTTCATTACAGAAAGACACTCACGTTATAGAAAGTGCGGGAAATAAGGAAGTGAAAGGAAAAAGAAATGGACCCGTATTGCCATCAGGCGAAACGACACCTTTAACATCCTGCTGTTTCTCTCCAGTCACAGGGGTGAGCACAGACTGTCTTATTTTCTGGGGTACACATGATTACAGTGTGTGTCCATTTTGCATTCTTTTTTCAGTTTGCATATTCATTGAAAAAACTTGGACTCGTTCGACCCCAAAAGGCCTTTGGTGGGATCAGACTTTCTAGCCGTTCACCATTTCTTTACTCATCTTTTCCCACCAAGACGACTCGCAAAGCTTGCCTTGTCTTCCTGGGTCTCTGGCCCACGACGATGCCTGGATTTCGTTGGAAGACTTCACCGTATCTAGCTGGCAAATTTCCCAAGCTCAGTGCACTCAAGGGCATGTCCAGGACGGGACAGGACTGGTAAGTGTCAGGCACCCACAGGTGTCCAGGCCGGGACTGCTCCGGGAAGGGGCCGCAGCCTCCCGGGAACCTGCCTCTGCTCCCCAGCAGCTGTCTGCATCTTTGAAGCACCTGGGGAAACGCCCCCAGGGCCAGAGACGCTGTTCTCTCCTCCCGCCCTGAGGCAACCTCATCCCGAGCACCAAAGCAGGAGCACCAAAGCACGCCTCCCCTTTACCCCTTGCCCCTCTCCCTTCCCTTAGCCGCACCACCTTCCTTGGCTTGGGGATGGAGGTGCAGAGCGCAGGGCTGGGGCCTCTTGCCATTGTGCGTGACCTGCGGAGCGCAGTCCCCTTTCGACCAGGGCTCTCTTTTTCTGCTGTCTCCCCGGGGCCACGTGGCACATGGTGGCATCACCTTGTCTAATGCTGCTGGGCAGCAGATAGTCATTTTCATAGCAGTTTCAGACTAAAGAGAAGCACGGTCCAATGTTCTCAGGGAAACCAGGTGGGGAGATCCGGTATGTTGAGAGTCAGACCACGTAGTCATACTTTTTCAACATGTTGAAAGACGATGTTGAAAGGAGAAAGGGGCGGGGGGGGGGGAGACAGGAGAACTGTGTAGACCACAGTTAATTTGAGTGTTTTATTTGTAAATAGCATGTCAGGTTCTTCGTGGAGCTGAATGACATTGAAACCCTCTGTAAATGTTGGCGTGTATTAAATGTCTAAGCAACTCAGTCTGCCCTGCCTAACAGACTCGGGAGGAGCAGCCGATTCCCAATAACTAACAATGCGACGGTGCCCCGGGAGCCCTGGACAGCACGAGATCCACACTGTCCGATGGGCGGCGTGTCTGCTGCCTCCCACGTGGGGCCCTAAGCAAGCGCACAGCATGGCGCAACGCTAGGGAACGGGGCCTCTCCTCCCCTAGTGACTGCTCCTGCCCAGCAGCAAGTGGGGTGCCCTGAGGGGCCTGGGGAAGCAGGACCTGCCCCTCGAAGGGGACACGTGGAGCTGGGGGTCGGGCCCCACAGGAAGTCGGAGCTCTTCCCTGAGGCCTGGGCAGTGACGGCTCTGTGAGCGCCGAGCCGGCCACCTCGGGCTGACGGGCCTCCAGTCCAGCCCAGCTGAGCCGTTTGGTGATGGCAGCGGGACCCAGCCGGGGGAGCGGGAAGGATCGGGAATGCACGTGAGGAGGCCTCCGGATGACCACAGGGGCATGGCGCTCAGCACGGTAAAGTAAACGGCACCTTTCCTGTTCCACTTTCTTATGTCGTCAGAGAAAAAATCCAGGAAATGGCATGGAATCCTTCTTTTTTACAGCGAATAACTGTTACTGCATCTCATTTCTTCGCAGACACCCTGAATGGCTGCTCGTCCCTGTCTCTGCTTTTCCGCGCAGAGAGTTCCCCGTGAGAAATGCTACCGCGCGTCTCCCCAAGCCAGGTATTATCAGCGCTTTCGTACGCGTCATTTTATAAGATGAAATGGCCTCTTCAGTTGCTGTAGAAATGCCTGCGTATATTTCACCACCATTTTAAAAATGATGTGCCAAAGGTGCACGAAGGGCTGTCTGACATCCTTTTTAAAAATTCTGGGAATGAGACCCCGAAGGAACGAACGAACCACAGATGGTGAAGACACCCGTGACGTGCCAGTGAAGGGGCACACACCCGAATAGTGGGACGAAGTTGACCTTTCACTGGCCTGTGTACAGGCACAGGAGAAGCTCAGACTGGTCCCATCCCCGGTGACTGAGGATTAAGTGCAGAAGAGCCAGCCCAGGCTCAGGGTCCAAGGACTGGAAAGGAGCTCCCTGGCCCCTGCCCCTCTGCCCGGGCTCCCAGCCAGCAGTGGGCGGTGGATTCTTCAGTGTCTCTCAAGAAGAACACCCCTCAGTCACATTCGGGGCAGCACATTCGAGTTTTCTTTGCTTGGGACAAACAAGAGATGACTCGGCCTTAGTTTGAACCACACGGCAGCAGAAGCCAGCGAAGAAGAATCGATGAATCAGAACCGCATTCGCTACGCATCGCTTCTGTGAGATTCCAAGGTTCTTCCTGGCCTCGGTTCCATCCTTTCTGACACGGCAGCCTGACTCCCGCTGAGCGGATCCAGCCAACGCCACGCCCAGCACCCACGTGGGGTCTACGCCGTCTTGCACTCCTCGAGGTCTGACCTCTGTTTCAGTCACCCCGTTACATCCGTGCCTGGCACACAGGAGGCCTCAATAAATGCTGAGGAAGAAGGAAGCAAAAAAAAAAAAAATGGATCCAAATACATAAAAAGTTGACGTGGGCTTCACCCAGTGAGTCTGTGAAACTGCGTTCTTGCCCATGAGTCGAATATTGGGTGTCTTTCTCACCCAACAGAAGAATCTGAAAACCCCCAACCACAGACCACCATTGCCATTGGTGGAACGAGACCAACAGCGCAGTGACAATGGGGAACGAGGCCTCCAATCCCACACTCCCATCCCTGCGTTCTCATTATTTTTTTGGTCTAACTATAAATTAATATTGCCTGGTCCCACTAACACTTTTCCTGATTAAGGCTTTATTTTTTCAGAGGAGTTTTAGGTTCACAGCAAAACGGAGGGGCAGGAACTGAGCCGGCCAGTGAACCCCGGGCCCCGCACATGCACGGCCTCCCCGTCACTGACCTTGCCCCCGAGAAGGTGCCTTTGTCACAACTGATGAGCCTGCAGCAACACATCACACTCTCCCCGAAGTCCACTGTTTACACCGTGGTTCGCTTTTGGCATTGTGCGTGCTATGGGTTTTGACACACGAGGAACGACCTCCCCACCATGCTGGTGTCGTGCAGGTTGTTTTCTCTGCCCCCAAAATCCTCTGTGCTCTGGCAGTTATGCTCCTCCCACTGCTCCCCGCGTGGCAGCCACTGATTTTTCTATTGTCTCCGTAGCTCTGGCTTTTTCAGAATGTCCCATAGCTGGAATCACAAAGTAGGAGCCTTTTCAGATTGCCTTTCCCCCTGGGTAGCGTGTGTTTAAGGTTCCTCCCTCTCGCCTCCGTGACTTGCTGACTCATTTATTTTGACGCTGAATCGTATTTCGTTGTCTGGATGCACTGTGGCTTATCATTCACCTACCGAAGGGCATCTTGGCCGTGCCCTCGTTTGGCCAATTATGAATAAAGCCGCCGTAGACATTCGCGTGCCCGTTTTTTGTGTGGACGTAACTTTTCAGCTCCTTTGGGCAAATACCAAGGAGCACGATGGCCACATGGTGTCAGATCACGTTTGTTTTACAAGAAACCACCAGACTGTCTTCCAAGGTGGCTGGACCACTTTGCATTCCCACCTGCGTTGCATGTGAGTCTGCGTTGCTCCACATCCTCGCCAGCACTTGGTGTGGTCGGGGCGGGAGGCTGCAGCCGCTGGACGAGGTGCACAGTGATCTGCTGGTGCTGTTTGGTCAGCATTTCCCTGACGGCAGCGGGCGTGTGGCAGCTTCTCACATCCTTATTGGTTACCTGTGTGTCTTCCTCGGTGAGCTGTCCACTGCAGTCTTCGGACAATTTTCACCTGGGTTCTTTGCCTTCTAGTTATTGAGTGTTAAACATTGTTTGTATATGTGGAACACCAGTGCTTCATCACAGGTGTCTTTTACACACCTTTTCCCCTTGGTTTGCGATTTGTCTTTGCATTTCCTCGGCATTTTCTTTAGCAGAGAAGTTTCAGATTTGATCAAGTGCAGCCCATCTATTATTTCTTTGATGGATTGTGCCTTTGGTGTTGTAACCAAAAAAAACAGCGCCATACTCGAGGTCCTCTAGGCTGCCTCCTGTTACGTTCTAGGAGTTTGGGTTTTGTGTTTTACATTTAGGTCTGTGATCCATGTTGAGTTCATTTTTGGAATGGGTGTAATGTCTATGCCTGGATTTGTTTTTTCGAATGTGGGTGTAGTTCTAGAACCATCTGTTGAAAATACAAGCGCTCTATTTTACTACCTTTGTCACTTTCTCAAAGGTCACGTGACGGCATTTATGCGGGTCTACCGCTGGGCTCTCCGCTGTCCGACCGATCCAGCTGCCTGCCGGGTCTTCGGCCAGTACCACCGTCCTGATTACCGCCTTGATTACGGTCACTCGCAAGTCTTGAAGTCAGGTAGTGTCGGTCACCCAGCTTCGCTCTTCTCCTTCAGTGTGGCACGGGCCCTTCTGCGCCTCTTGCCTCTCCATGCAAAGTTCGGAACCCGCCTGTCCATATTTACCAAACGGGGGCGCTCTGGGACCCTGACCAGGACGGACTCTGCAGATCGAGTTCGGAAACACTGGTATCTTGACCACGCTGAGTCTTCCTACCCACGAACCGGGACTGTCTCTGCATTTATTTGGCTCTTTGATTCCATTCGTCCACGACACTTTTTAGTTGTGAAAGCCCAGAGGTAAGAGTAAATATGACCTTTGTGTAACCTTGAAGTAGGTCTCCACAACTACTTCCTCATCTCAAAGGGGGGAACAGAAAACCTTGGCAGTGGCAGACCTCACCTAAACGGAGCGATCAGAGTTAATGTCCCCTGTGAGTAGGCACAGCAACGCCACATGTCCCCCGATGTCACCCGATGTCACAGCATCACGGCTGTGATATTCTTGCCAAAAATGAGTGATCTGAATTTGATCATGAGGGAATGCAGACAAGCTCAAATTGTTGGACATTTTGTAAAATAACTGACTGGCATTCTTCAAAAGTATCAAGGTCGTGAAAAGTAAAGAGAGACTGAGAAAGTGTCCCAGCTCGGAGGGGACTAAGAAGTCAGGGCAGCTAAGTATGGTGTGTAGCCCTGGGTTGAATCCTGGGTCAGAAAAGGGGTATCGATGAGACAACTGGAAAGATTTTAATAAGGCCTTTAGGTTAGTTAATAGTACCCTGTGTTCACTTCCCGGCTTTGGTCATTACACTAGGACTGTGTAAAATATTAACATTTGGGGAAGCTCGGTGAGAGGCACATGGACATTCTTCATACTATTTCATGACTTTTTCTGGTACATCTGGGATTATTTCAAATAAACAGTTAAAATGTTTAAATAAAAAATCGAAAGATCTAGATATTGGACTTCAGTGTCCATCAGTGAACATCTGATGCATTTCTGAGAAAGAGGAAACAAAGATGGCAGAGTTGCTTGTGTTTGCGTCAGATTAGCGGGTAAGTTGAGGATTCTGACGTTTTAATTAAAGAGCGAACGAGATACAGGGCGCTATAAAGACGGATGATCAAAGACACCCTAGGTTTGAAAAGGGAACCGGGGCTTCCTCTTAGAGCAATGCCGAGGAGGCACGGCCCCTGTCATGGCCACGGCGGGGCCAGCTGAATCAAAGGCAGGCTGTCTTCTGATTGGCTGGGTTAGGGATCCGCTCTCAGGGCCCAGGGCCACTCTGCCTCTTGACATGTCACTCATCCCGAGCGAGCCAGGCCCGAGAACCGGATTGCACCAGCTCCAGGCCAGCCCCAGTGCAGGGAAATTATTCAACCACACACCTTCCTAAGGCCACCTTTAGAAAAAATAACGGACACACCTGCATAGAACCCCATCACCTAAATATACTTCTAGAAATCGCAGCACCAGGAAAGTGTTCCTCATTGAATTCATGTTCCCCTGTTGAACGTGGAACCAGGAGACCTGGTGGGGTGGCGCGGCTTGGCCTTGGACGCACCCACAGACACGCAGACACTCGTGAGAGCCACGTTACCTCTTCAGCAGAAGGACGTGGTAGCTCCGATTCGATGTCAGGTAGGTAGACACTAACGTACATAAACCGCGGGGCTGCTCACCTCGCCCTCACCGGTTAGACGCCCTGTGGCTTTCACGTGCCAAAGATCACTGAGAAGGGGCTTCTTTCCACACGATTTGTCCCTTGTCCCTTTACGGGGGAGTGTCCCCAATGTACATAGGGTTTTCCTGGTGAGAGCCGACCGACCACAGGACAGGAAATTCTCTATCCGAAATATCAGTCCGTGTTCAAGCCAAGAGCAGCTGAAGAATTAGAATAGGTTTAAACAGGCAACAACGTCACAGTCATAAACAAACACAGCAATTTGAAAGTGAACTTGCTGATGGGGTAATGTAAGGGGACTTCAGTCTCTTCCAGGTACAGTTAGAAGAATTAAGTCTATTCTATGTGAAAAGTTATCCCTCTGAGCTTACTGAACTGTGAGAATTTGCAAACACACAACGGCAGGGCCGTGGGGAACTGCCCATCCTTCCGCTGTCTCCTCTGAGCCGTGGATTTCCAAGTCCTCCCCGAACCCAATGCACAAGATTAGATCTGCGAACAGGCAGGTACACAAAATTTCGTCTTGCTTCTCCTGCTATCGATGTGCACAGGAGATCTCAGGAAGATGAGCTGTGTCTCTAGGCTGAGACTTGTAGGAAGCTCCTCATGCTAACAAAATAAAAAACAAAAGCATGTCCTCCATCCACACTTTGTGGAACCACCGCCCCGCTGCTCTGTGCAGTACCGCCAAGCGCAGCTGCAGAAATCGCTGTTAGAAACCCCAGCATCTGCAGAATAGAAAGGAAGCCAAATCCCTCCAGACTCCAGAACCACTGAGTCATAAACATTCCAAAGCCTGGGCTCAGGAGACAGAGACAGCAGCCCACGTTACCCTAAAGCGGCTGGGCCGTTTTTCGATGGAGCGGCTCACTTCAACCACTGCCCCTTGAGCTCCCTCCCGCTGCGGGAAGACTTGCACGGTGGTCTCTGCCCTCCTTCCCATTGGCTTCTCCTGTCCAAAGAACAGGGCAGCTTCACGCTCGTGCCACGGAGCTCTTCCGCCAGCTGTCCCGAGTAGTTCAAATCACACTCCTGTCTGGGAGCCGTCATAAAAGTTTACTGTACCACACACACACACTTGGCAAGGGAGGGTGGAAGAAGAAATGACTGATAACAAATTGGTCCTTGAAATACGATTGAAACCACTGCCGGGTCTGAGAAAAGCGTAGAATATGTTGAAGAAAACATCACCCAGGACACTGTTGAAAGAACAGAGAGGTAGATTTTCTTCAGTGTCACCGTGGTGAGTGCAGGGACAATTGGAAGAGGATTTCGCAGAGGGAGATTGGGTTCCAGTCAGACTACGAGGAAAGTAGGCATTTTAGAGCCCAAAGCAGGGCAAATTACGAAGAGGGCAGGATAGCTCTTGCTAAGCTGACCTGAGCGGATTCTTGCTACAGGCCGGTCTGGGTGACCAGACAGCCCCTGGGGGCTGGGGAGGGGGAGGAGCACAGCCAGGTATCAGCGGTGATCAGACCCTGCTGAGGAGGGGGATTCTGCCCACAGCAGCAGGACCGGATGCTCGCTAAATCTTGGGCAATGCACAGACAGACAGACACCCAGAAGTCGAGGCCTAGTTGGGAAGAGGATTCCGAGGGGCGAGGCTACAGTTGGGTCCCTGTGTCACAGGTGACCGCGGTGGGTACCTGAGTAGGCACGTCCACTGTCTCAAAGACAGAGGGGCAGTGAGGGTCCCCACTCAGGGACTTCATGAGCCCCTCTGACTAACTCAGTTGGCCTCCCTGTAACCGGAAACCCCAGAGAATGTCTTTCCACAGCTCATTTCAGCACGTTCGAGCACACGATCTCATTTGAAGTGCAGAGCGTCATTATGATTTTGCAGATGATGAAGTCGGACTCAGAGACCAAGGTGAGCGTGGGGGCACAGCGAGGGCCCGCAGCACCGGGCATCCACTCGCTCGTGTCCCAGGCGACTCTGACTTTGGGGCTGAGCGCCATCCTCACAGGCAAGCGCCGGCACCCTGGATACCTGTCCTCTCCTCTCACCACCCACCCAGCAGACATCTGCCCCAGAGCCCCGGTCCGTCAGACCGAAGTAGCCCCCCCCAGACTGCACACAAATTACCCTTTGCTTTCTCCACTATCATTTCGGTGGCCCAACAGCCCACTGGAGACAGGAGTGACTTTACCACCCTGCGTCTAGCCTCAGGGGCGAGCCAGCTAGGAGCTCACAAAGACAGCCAGTACCTACAACCCGCAACGGAGCTTCCGGAGAACTTGGCCTGCAGGGAGGAAGACGGCTGACTCTCACACCTAGAGAATGCAAGGGTTCTGCTGTCAAAATGCTCCCCCGGAAGCTTCCAGAAAGGAAGGGGAATGACCACCGGCATCAACCCCTGCCTGCGGACACGTATCGGTGTGAACCAGCCTTCCAGAACCCGGCCCCCACTGAAGCCCTAACCACAACCACCCCCCTTGTCACGCTGACGTAAACCCTTCACCCCAGCTGCTTGGGGAGCCGCGCCCCACAGATTGCTGCTGTGTGCAGGGGTGCGTGCGATAAAATGTTCTCCTGTGCACCCGAGGGGAACTTCAGAGCGTCCGCTAATTCTCAGGCCCTGGCCACGACCACTCGGTCGGACCGCAGCTGGTGAAGGAAAGGTCTCCTTGCCAGACCTCCAGCATCGCAAGCCACATAGATCCCTGTCTCATAGAAAAGCAGCCCACTAGTTTCAGCCACTGCCGGTCATACCTTGTGCTGCTGAACGCGGGGAGGGGGCCTGTTAACGGCCGTGCCCACCCCTTTGAGCCCCCCATCCGTCCTGAAATAGCCAGAGTCCTAGTGTAGATGGAATTACTCTCGTTCCCCTGGACAAGAATGCACCTTCGCACCTTCGATCTTTTCTTAGCCAAAAAAATCTTACCTTTCTTGCAAACACAGCTAGAAGTTTTAATTATACATATTGATTAGCATTCTTAACCTTAGAAACCTTTTATTTTCCAGTGGAAAGTAAAAAGTAAACACTTGTGAGCTGTTTTAGCATTCTGTGGCTTGGCAGACTTATCAGTCCCTTTTACGATTTCTAGAAACATGCATGTTTTCCTCGTAGAAAACTCTCTCAGCAGGGGACAAAGCGTGTTTGCTAATTTTTCTGTAAAACGAAGCCAAAAGTGGATAAACTTGTATTAAGTAATTAAGGTTTACTCTTTTATCTTCTTTGGCTATGATCTTCATGCTCAATTTTTGCTCTTTTAGCTTCTTAAGAGAGCTTTCATTCTAAACAACTGTCTTATTGGCGTCCATCGACAGGCCACACGAATGGTGGATGCAAAGAAATGTGACAGCCAGCCTTGGGGATACTCCCGCAACATCAGCTTTTAAATATAGACAATTCTAAGGATCCATTGTCTGACCGTTGACGAGTAGGATCTTATATGAGACTCAAATCAGTAAGGCTCAACAAAAGAGGCAAGAGGCATCCCAAAGAAGGTACAAAAAAAGAGGGTGCAGCCCCCCAAGATGCAGAATGTGCTCCCAGAGAGAGTCTAAGAAAGCAAACCAGTCTTGCCTTGGCTGCCAAGACGGCTGCAGTGCCAATGGCATCTCTGGTTTTCCTCCGGAACATGGGATGTGCCCATAAAAGGCCTGCTCAGCGGTGACGGCAGGCGGGTGTCACTGGGATGAGACTTCTCCAGCACTAATAAGGACAGCGAAGGCCGAGAGGACGAAAGCCACTCTTGGGCTGGACCCCTGAGAGCTGGTGTGGCCGGGCAGAGAGAATGTTGTGGTGGCTGCCCGTCTCGGCGCCGCCTTCGAATCATTGTTACAGTTACAACAGTTGTAACCAGTCCAGTTGCTAGTCAGCTGGCGACCGGGTGCACCCTGACAGGTGTGCCTTTGGGTAGCAAAGGCCAGAAAGAACATTCTCAATGGCCACACAGCCACCTTCTCAGGGCACAGGACAAAGGAAATGGAAACCTCACCTGGTTTCTATAAGGAGACTCACAGCATCATTGACCTAAACAGATGCCGGTCTAGTGATAACTGTGAACCCCCCAATCAGGGAGGCTGGCTCAAAAAATGGGCTTACAGGGCCCATTTCAGCGTTCAGACCTGTGGGTGTTCCTCCTCCTGACTGCCAACACAAAGGCAAAGACAAAGGAAAACCGTGACCATCTCTGGGAGGAAAAGAATCAGCAGAAAACGAGAGCGCGCCTGATAGATCTCGCCGGAAGAACGAGTTTCACAAACATTTTCTCCTGCTAACCGAAATTTTAGAAAGAACTCTGGCCACTCCCACTCCCACCAGCCCCAGCAGGCAGAGACCGGGAGACCGAGGTGGTGAGAATTCTCGCCTGCTGCTGGGGCTGGTGGGGGATCCCAGGCCTCCCGAGGCAGCTGCCTGGGAGGGAGCGGTGTCCAGCCAGGGAGGGCTCAGCTGTGGGGGAGCAAAATTTCTACTTCCACCCTTCTAGGCTCTTTGATTGGTCTGATAATCCAATCAACATAAGACAGATGAACAGGAGAAAAACATTTAATTTTACACAGGAACCCCAGAGTGATGAGGCTCCCACCTGTCAGGCAGTTGGGGCTCATCTGCTATGCTGAGCGAAGGGGAAGGGGTATGAGGCGCAGAGGCCAAAGGGCGGGAGCGGGACTCACAGGGAGCCAGGAAGGGCAGAGGCGTGGTAAGCAAACTGTGGCCATGCTGTGCGCAGACGCCTTTCTGATGTAACAAAAGTTACCTTTAGTAACAGCTCTCTTCCTGGTTCAGGTTCTAGATCTAAATTCTTTTAGGCAGTTTAGGGGGAGGTGAAAAGAAAAACTTCCTGAGTCTTCTTTTTATTAAAAATAATCAGCCTAAAATAATCCTCATGCCAGACAGACACACCCCGGTGGTGGGGGGGCAGATTTGGCTCCCCTCCGATACAGACATACGATGCAGCATTTGCTTTCAAGTTATTCAGGTAAGCTCATATTTTCCCAAAATCTAATTCAAATACTGTTGAATGAATGCATACATAATTATTGTAAGTGTAACAATTATTCTAAGGGGAAGATTCTCCCCTTTCGTCAGCACCCTGGGAGGCGGGAACCAGAAAGGAGAATATTCTTATTGTTTCCCCAGCTAGGGGTGCGTCCTGACCCCCAACAGCCCACAGCGACGGGGCGGACCAAGGTTTGATGAACACTGAGCAAGGCACCCGCCTTTCCCAATGTTTTCATGCCCAAATACGACCAAACAATAATGAAGTCTTAGATAGCTTTTTGTTCGTGGGCTCAGAAATTCTTCCAAAAGCGGACGCAGTAGGGGAGGGACAGTGACAGGTGTAATACATCTCCATGCCAACGGCCTCCTCATGCCCTTGCACTCCCAAAAGGAAGAGGCTCCTCAGCCTAGTCCTGTCAGAGATCCTTTCGGTGGATGGCTTATTTTCTTCTCCAGTTCAGTTTCTTCCTGCTCTCCTCTCCCTCACAGGGTCACCCCCGGCTAATGACCTGGAGTGACACTCTCGCCCCCTGTCCAAGGACGTCCCATGAGCTCTGACAAATAAGGAAGTGCTGGGACTCTGTTTCTTGCACATGCCCCATCTCCGGCACTCCCTGAAGAGCTAACGTCTCCCTCCGCAGGCGAGGTCTGCTGGTGGGCAAGGCGCAGGCGAGGTCCGCTGGCTCCGCTTGGGGAATGATGAGCTCACGCCTTCGGATTTAGGTCGGTGGTGAGGGGACAGACAGAGCAGACTTTTCTCCCTGAGCTGTAGCAGCTTTTATCCTAAAGTCCAAATACAACAGCAACAATGACCCCCAACCCCCCAAAAAGAAACAGAAGTGGTTTGATTTATTCCACGGGCGGTGTGTATTTTTTCCTCGGTCCGTGCCTTTAAGAACCAGTGTTTGTGTTCAACCGCCAAAGTGCAAGAATAAAGCCATCTGCAAGCAAGTGCTGACGAAGAGCCAGAGAAAAGAGTGGCTCCATTTGGTGAGATCTAGAACAGCTTCCTGAACAATGTGACGTTGAACTTGACATCTGGAGGAAGTTCACCAGGAGCAGACGTGCTGTAAGGGTGGGAAGGTTCAGGGTCCTATTTCCGGCAGGGGAAAAACACGAGCAAAGCCGGGAGGCCAGAATCTGCCCGGTGGGTTAAGGGCATTGAGAAAAGCTAGCCATTCCAAAGCGTTTGGGGTTCTCCAACCTGCAGCGGCCTCCCTAGTTGTAGCTCCGTGAAGAGACGTCTACGTGTCCAGGCTACTTTTGAGAAACAGCAACGGCGACGCTACGACAGTCCCCAGCTGACCTTACGAACACCCTCCCGGTGTGTCTGAGGCTCAGTGAAGCTGCGTACAAGAGACCAGATGCAGAGTCGGGAAGGCGGGAACATAGCCGTGCGCACTTCGCTTGTCCATCTCCGTCCCCAGTGAAAAACAGAATTCAGTCCCGTCGGTCACTCCACGGCTTCTTAAAGCAATTCAGCACGACCGTTATTTTCTTCAAACCACGTAGAAGTTTTCTTAAAACGTTACTACGGATCTAGTCTTAGGAAGCAGAAGATCCTGCAAGGATTGAAGTAATCCCTGAAGCTAAGGAGTCTCCAGCACAAGAGAATGGATGAGATCCTGGAACTCAAGGAGCAACTAGGATGAGGGAGGGAGAAAGGTGCAGGCTGTGAAATGAGAGGGGTGGCTTCCTGGAGGAAGCACCGAGCAAGGTCACGAAGGTTGGGGGCAGCTGGGCAGGGGGGGGTGTGGGAGGAAGGCAGGCCCAGCACACAGCGGGGAGGGCGCAGGCATGGGCAGGGCTGTTCAACACACCTTGCAGAGCTGATGGACGTGCCCCACCCCCTCACTGTTCGGTGCGGCCCACTACGGTGCGCCACGAGCCACCCAGGCTTCAGAGCCCTTGACATTCGGCTGGTGCACCTGAAGGACTGAACTTTTAATTTCATGTGAATTTAGTTAATTTAAATTTACATAGACACTGGGAAATACAGGAAGACCAACCAAACGAAAGCAGGCTAAGGCGAGGTGCTCAGAGTTCGCGGTGCGAGGCAGCCCGCCATGGCCGTGTGGGCTCTGGCAGAGACTCCGAGGCAGAAGGAGCAGGGAGAGAGCTCTGTGATGGAAGGAGGGGCAGCTCCACGGTGCTCCCGGACTGGAGGCTGTCAGGGGTGCAAGCTGTAGGCGCACTAATTAGACGTCGGGCGTCCTATGTGATTGGTTAAGGGGTGCCCGTTTGGCTTTCTCTGATTGGCCCTAAGTTGGATGTGGGAACAAAAATTAGACAAGCTGTCAGTTGCGAATAAAGTCCTGGCCATTTGGGGACAGTTGTTACCAAGGTTATTCATTGTTTGGCTTCCTGAAGTGCTGCTAGAGACAGGTAAGCTTCACTCACAGGTAGGTAGCAGGCTGGCTTCCTGGGCCCGTTACTGCAGATCACCGGTTGGCTTTCCACACTGTGTGCCGCACACTGTGGATCAGATCAGAATTCTCTTTCTAGGTGCGGTCTATGCATTGTTGGCATAGTCTCTCTCGCACCGCAAATGGCTCCCACCAGTCTGGTGGAACGCAGGGTGTGCGTGATCCAGGAAACAATCGGAAATAAGGCTGAGAGTAGAGAGAAGACCAGAAGATGGAAGCTAACCTAAGACATTGTGTTTGTTTTGCTATGAATGAAGAACCAAGGAAAATTTGAGCACAGGAGGCTGCCATGATCACAGCTTTGCTTTATGATTAACCTAATTTCAATATGCAAAACAGATCTGAGAAGGAAGTCGCTGGAGACAGAGAGACCAGATCAGCACATTGTAATGGTTAAGGCAGGAGGAAATGAGACCACAGGATGCCAGGAACTTTGCTGGAAACAAGTGAGCAAGGGCAAAAACAGTTTAGACATACAATATAGAGTTCTTGAAATCTGATTGGACAATAAGGAATTTTTTTTTAAAAAACAAGGGCCTCCAAATGACTTTTGAGCCCAGAGTAGGTGGAATATAACACATCTTTTTAGGACCGGGGAGGTAAGGACACAGCAAGGCTGGAGGTGGGTCAGAGGGAGAGAAAACAAGGAGAGCAGACTTCAGAATAGCAGCCCTCAGCAGACCGAAAACAAGGAAAAAGTAGGAGAAACGAAAATAAAACAGACAGACACAAAAAATACCCATGCCTTCAAACCAGAAAAAGGGCCCGAAGAGATGAATACAAGGAAATCCTGATCATAAACTGCATGAATTCATTTGGTAAACAGTCACGTCTTCGACTTCAAATCCACGCGCTACACCAGATGCCGCCAGTCAAACTGGAACAGTTCTGCTTAGCACAGGCGGTAATGTCGTGTGTCTCATTATTCCTTTTTTAGAAAAAGACCTGATTTTGCTCTCCGCTCTGCTCGAGCTTTATTAGTTAATTAAAATAAATCTAAACAAGGGGTCTTGGTAACATGCCCACTCTTAGTTAACAAACTCTTTCTAAGAAGAGAGTATATGCTCTGACTTCACAGGAAGAGAGGGTGAGTGTGTGTGCTCACCTAGACTTTGGGGTCCACGGACATCTTGAGTCTAAGTTAGTTCGCAGTAAATGTCTCTTCTCCTTTCATTGAACTCCTCTTTCTTGGCACGTTTGTTTCCAATTCACATGCATCAGCTCCCTGCTTAGGTGACACCCAGGCCACCAGGACGCCCTGCTCCCTCCCGCCTGTCACCATGCCCCACCCCCAGCATCTCAGGTAAAACCAATCGGTAAGGGCCCAGCTTGTTCAAGAACCATTGACAAGATTGACGAAGACATCCCCTCCCTCAGGGACCACAGCAAGGTGAGACCGGAGAAGACAGGGACTCTTGTCCTATTGCATGCCACCTATGGGGTCTCTCGTACAAAGGGGTCTGAATGAGCTACTGAGAAGGGACCGAAGGAAAAGAAAGGCCACCACGCAAGGGGAAGAACCTGACCTAGACAGGTCATCCTCACAGATTGTTGGGTCGTTTGCTCATTCACGTATTGCTGAGGCCAATGACAGGTCAGGTGACCTGCTAGCCAGACGCCTGAGATACAGAGGTAAGTGCTATACAGCTCCTGACACCTCCCGAAACGCACGGAAATCTCTGCCGTGGGTGGTGTCACGTGGAGCTGACAGGGCGTGCTCGGTCCCTGGGCGGCTTATCGCCTCGCACGGCACTGCTGAGGCCTCAGGGGTCTTGGCTGGACAGCAGCAGCGCTGAGGAGGCCGCTGGGGCTTCCCAGCGACGGCCTCCGCACCTTTCTGTTCTGAAAAGGTGAAAGCACGCTCAGGTGTTTCAGACCCAGAAAGTCAAGGTGCCCGTTTAGAAAGCATGTCTTCTCATGGACTCCTAACAGGATCTGAACAAGCGGAGGAGCAGACAGAAGTTCTTATCTCACTCATGTGCTCTCAAAGGTGGACCTGCAGAGACTGGACTATATAATTTCACGAACATTACGTTTTCCAACGTTATTTTCTCCAACAGCCCCTTGTTTTAAATCAAGATCTTCTCCAAAACCACGCAAACAAAATGCACATTTCTTCCACTGGGGTCAAGAACACATATTTCAAGAAAAAGTCATTAAAGATAGACCGATGACAAAAAGCAGAATCATAAAAACGGGGCCAGTCATTTGGGGCTGCCTGTCCTTCCCGCGTTCGGAGGGATATTCCGCAGACAGCGGAGCGGCCATGCACACTTCGGGCTGAATCAGTCGCTGCGCGTCTTCAGAGCAGCTTCCTGGGAGGAGTGCATGGTCATCTGGAGGAGCATAGGTCTTTCTGGGGTTGTGATGGAGGAAAAGGCGTTGATCACCTGCAGCCCTGACCCCCAAGGCCAAAGTGGAGCACCCCCTGCTGTCGTGACCCTGAAACCCCTTGTGTGTCTGAGAGCTTTCACACTCCGAAGGAGCCTCTGGAAACGGCTATCACGCTGAAGTCAACCACCCACGGCCGTCCTCAGAAGTAAATTCTCTCCCTGGGATCTCGGCCAGCTTGGCAAGAAGATCAATACACGAAGCAGACAGATTTATTTCCCACAGACAAGTAACTTTGCACGGGAAGTCACTTAATGCAACCCCCAGCTTCCAGGCTCCGCGTCACCCGCCTGCTCAGACCTCACTTCTGGGAAGCAGGACAGGCCTTCGGGGAAGTCTCAGGAGCCCTTAGGTGCCCCTCCGAGCCCTGCTCTCCCCTGCACAGAGCTCTGCGTCTACCTGCCTTGAAGTCCCATCATCTGGATGAACGCTTCTCCGTCCCCCTCCGGAATGAGGTCAGCACTTTGAGGAAGCAGCGCACCTGCTCAGGCCAAGAAGCCTGGGCCCCGGGTTCTTCTCTCACTTCCAAGAGATGATGTGGCTGGAGATTTTTTGGCAAGCGAAACAAACCAACTCGGGCTAACACAGGCCAAAAGGAGATGTGATCTGAACGCACCAGGTAGCTCACAGGATCGGGAATGTCGGAAAACCAGGAATGGAGGGACACACCGGTGGAAAAGATGTCCCCTTTCCTGCATAGGAGTGTGGGACCCGGAACTCTGGCATGCAGAATTCTCCCGTCCTCAGTGGATGAGAAATAAGTCGTCGGGACACAGTCTTGCTGTTCCGGCGGGAAAGGGGTGGCGATTCCCTCTAGTGGAGAACGCCCCGAGCCCTTCTCCCAAATGGCTTTTACTGGGGATGGGACGTGTAGGTGTAGACATCAGGCATGCACAGCTCATCGACCAGTGTCGAAAAGGCTACAGTCATACAGAAACAGGTGTTATCTACAGGTAACAACTGAAGGGACACAGACATTTGTCAGAGTCAGGGTCTGTTAGTCATGCTGACCCCAGAGGGTGTTTAAGACGTGTTTCATGAGACAAGGAGTTTACTCCTTATGCCTTGAACTTAAACATCCAGTTTATATCACCAGGCAGAGCTATACAAAACAGAGCAGAGCAAGCTTCAGAGGATACAATGTATTTATCGGGCCTGATTCCCACAGGAACCCTCTGTGTTAGAGTCGGGTGGTGTCTGCCCCCTGCATTTTTACCTGCTTTTCCAAGGAGACTTACTAGGCCCTTTCAGAGCCTGCTCTCACGGGGCTGCCATCTCCAAAGCCACACCGAGTGGTCCCCAACCTCTCCCCCTTTTTTGTTTGTTACGGTGTCATAACCTAAAGCGCTGGTGCCGCTGTAACCAACAGCGTTACCCTAGGCCGAGTAGCCTTCAGAGGACAAAACGTGCATTTCAGGCCAGATTTGCCCCCGGGAGCCATTCATCCAGCACAAGGCTGCAGCTGCCTCTGGCACTGTTTTCAGGCTGAGTCAAGCAGGGGGAGCTAAGCAGCCAAGAGAGTAGGAGACTTTTTACAGAAGGGATGAGGACTCAGGCTATGACAAAGCCGAGGGGTGAAGGCCTTTCTGCCCCTTCTCTGTAGACCCCTAAGTCCTTCCCCAATGGCCCATTGCAACTGTGCCTGTCTTAGGTTGTCCCTCCCTTGAGGAATCTTACCCATCATTGGCTAACCAGTCATCTGCCCAGGCCAAGCAGGGGGAAGTGAGGGAGGCAGGAGCACAGCTCCTATCCCTCCAAGCAGGAGGGTAGGTTCTGTCTCCTCAGTGGCTCATGGTCCCAAGGCCTTTTCCCTCAGCCCTAGCCATGGGACTCTTGTCCGTTAGTGAAGCTACAGTCCCTGAAACCAGGCACAGGTAGCAGCTCCTCGACTTCTTTCTTAAGTTCACGTCTGTACACACACTGGCCCTCTCATCTGGAGTTTTGGTGTTCTGGTTACTGTTGCTCCGCCCTTGCTGTTTTGCAATTCTGCAGTGCGGTGGTGGCCTCGGTAATCCAAGCGAGGGCGCAAACCTTTTAAGCAACAGCCCTCTCTGTGCCACATGGTTCACTGGATTGCATGCAGGCGTATTCCCCTACTTTTCCCCTTGACAAATTTAAAGTTACTCCTTCTGCCGTCATCCCTCTTTGCATGATCTAAATACTTCTCGGACCGCTGGTTTTTCTCACCTATTTTATTCAAGTGGAAAATCAAGTCCATAATTTTATAGGCAATAGCAGAGGAGGTATTTGTATTTGCACCCACTACTGTGACGAGGCATCATGTTTTCCCCAAACAGACGACTGTTCCCAGGGACGGTGTTGAGAAGCGCTTGGTGTGGTGACTTCAGGAGGTCTGGGGTCTGGGGGGCAGGCCCACCCGGAGCCACGGAGTTGGAGAGCGCCTTGGGAGGGCCTCCCCGGAGACCCTGGCCAGCTCCGCTCCTTAGGGAGGCAGAGAGCCCCTGGGAGCAGCCGGCCTTGCCTCGCAGCTGCTGTGCGGCTGCAATCAGGGCCCCTGCCACGGCTGGTTGCTCTCTCCCCCCGTTCGTGAGAGGCCACAGAAGGAGGCTGCCCCTAAGGTACAACGTAAAGCTCTTCGAACAGAAAGAGTCACCAGGTGCTGATGGCGTCCCAGGGCTGAGCCGTCACGGGGAGAATAGGCCCACGCCCTGCAGCAAGGACCCGGGGTCATCAGGAGGCGGGAGGATGAAAGTACAGAATTGGAATAAAAAAGGAACTTGGGGTACTTTTCCCCGGGTGTCTTTCTTCATCTAGGAAAGTGATCCCTCCAGTTCCATAGACAAATGGAAGCGGGTCATGGACCTTCAAAGTGCACTGATATTGGGGGGCGGGGGGCGTGTCCTCCTCGAAAGAGAGCGCCCAGGGCTTCCTTTCCACCCTCACAGAGGCCTGGGGCGACAGCCTCACCCCGTCACCGCCTGCACGGGACCACCGTTTACGCCTGTGTCCCGCCATAATCTTTAACAACACCCCCATTTCACTCTGACAGGTTCCACTTAGCTGATAAATTACGGGGTCTCCCTACTCCCGAGCTGCACAAGGATAGGAACTGTTGATTCGGTTCAACCCTCCGCTTCCACACAAAAACTCTTACTCGGTTCTTTTGTAGAAGAGGCTGTCAAGGCACAAAAATGTACGAGGCAAATGTAAGTAAGGCGAGCGGGTCCCCCTTCGGCTAACGGTTCCCACCTACGCTCAGCAGCACCACCTCCGCATCCCTCCAGGCCCAGGGAAAGGAAGGGCTCGCTGCTCTGGTTAGCGCCTGAGTGGGTCACCGTCCTCTGCTAGTTCCCTGAACCGTCCCCACGCTTCTGTGAGTTACCCCGCGTTAAACGGCCTGCAGTGAAAACTCTGGGTCAGGACCGATCCAGTCAAGTCCATCTGCCAGGACCTGCCTGGTGCCCGCGGTGACATTTCTGCCAATAAGCCCAGTCTGTGGAGGCTCAGTTGGGGGCAGTCACTGGAAGGCCTTTCCACGCTCAGCTCTGCCCTGGGGCCAGGCGTGCGGACGCAGCCCTGCAAGGACAAGGCAGGGCCCCATCCTCGGCACTGCCGGACTCCTCGGATTTCCCTCTGACCTCTAACCCCGCTGCAGGACGCCTGCCCCACGCTAAGCCTCCATGACCCATGGTACCCACACTCACGAGGCTGCGCTGTGCTCCCCACACCCGGAGTAGGGCAGCGGCCCCATCTCTGCAGCCAGACCCTCATTTGGAGTTAAAAGATTGCCACCAACGTAGCTAGCTGTGAGAATAACTCAGCTCAGCTCCCCCCACACGCGCAGGTTGGGCTCCCTTGGGGTTGAACCCAACTGGGTCAGCCTAGGCTCGTTACGATGGAATCGTCATCTGGGCTTTTGTGGGAAGTCAGGCCCGCAGTCAGATTCATCCCCCGTGACTGGCTTTCCACGTTCCCAGGTGACGCAGTTTTCCCATCAGCCCCAGCTGGCCCTCGCAGGGGGTCATACCTGATAAAAGTGATCAATTCTTATTCGCATGCAAAAGAGTGAGACTTCTATCTTAACACCCCTCGCAAAAATTAACTCCAAGCCAATTAAAGGCTTAAATGTGAGACCCGCAACCATAAAACCACCAGAAGGAACCCCAAGGGAAAGGCTTCTTGACATGGGTCTCAGCAATGATGTCTTGGACGGGGTACCCAAAGCACAACCAACGAGGGCGGAAATAAGTAAGTATGAGGACATGGGACCACAGAGCTCCTGCACAGCAAAAGCAGCAACCGACAGCGACAAAAAGAAAGGGCAGCCTATGGGGAGGGAGGAACATTTGCCGATCGCGTGCCAACCGTATCTGACAAGGGGATAACATCCAGACTGTGGAAGAAACTCATACAGCCCAACAGCAAACCCTCTCCGTCGTCGTCACATCATCATCCATTTAAAAATGGACAAAGGAGCTGAACAGCCATTTTTCCAAAGAGGACACACAGATGGCCCACACATGCATGAAAAGGCACGCGGCATCCCTGATCACCAGGCGAATGCAAGGGAAAACCACAGAGAGAGATCAGTTCGCACATGTTTGAAAGGCCACCATCCAAGAGACGAGAGAGAAATGTTGGTGAGGACTGGAAGGACAGGGAGGCTGGGCACACTGTGGGGCGGGGCAGGGGGCGGGGGGTGTGAACTGTGCAGCCACCCTGGAAAGAGAGAGGAATTTCCTCGGAAAGTTAAAGTACTACTACTACATGGTCCAGCAGCCCCCCTTCTGGGTATGTCTCTAAAGCAGATGAAATCGCCATCTCAGAGAGACCCGTGCACCCCACAGTCGCTGAGTGTTATTCACAACAGCCAAGACGCGGAAGTGGCCCAGGGATGTGTGGTTACACGGGTGGACCCAGAAAATGTGGTGCGTGTGGGCCACGGAACACTATTCAGCCACAAAAAAAGAAAAGAAATGTACCATTTACCACAATACGGATGAAACTGGAAGGCATTATAAGTAAGTGAAATAAGTCAGACAGAGAAAGGCAAGTACCGTATCTCATTCACATGTAGAATCTTCAGAACAAACAAATTCATAGAGACAGACAATAAGCTGGTTGTCAGGGGCCGGGAGGTGGGTGAAGTGGGTAAAGGGGGTCAGAGGTACGAGCTTCCAGTTATAAGATAAATACTTTCAGCGTGGGGATCACAGTTACCAATGCCGTATTATAAATGAGGGTACTTAAAAGCTGCTAAGAGAGTCGATCTTAAAATTTCTCACCACAAGAAAGCGGTGATTACATGAGTGGTGGGTGATGGGTTAACTAACCTGCGTGGTGACCATTTCTCTGTGTGCTTGGGGGTCGACTCGCCCCGCTGCACCCCGTAAACCTGCCCAATGTTGTGTGCCGAATACAGACCAATAAAATGGGGGGGGGGTCTTCAGTGCTGAGGGCCACGTTGGCGCGTGCCCTCTGAGTGAAAATCTCACCTGCGCGCCACCTTCGACGGCGCCTCGCCCTTCCTTCCTCGGGGAGATGATCGGAAAGTGGCTGTCTGACCCTGCCCGTCCCTTGCTTTGGATCAGGCGCTTGTTTTCCAAAGTGTCCAGAGTCAAGTTTTAAACTCCCGAATGGAATCGCAGGCCAATGGTGACCTCTCCATCCGTCCGTCATTCCAGACCGCAGCTCCTCCAGGCGGCCATCTCCACCTCCCTGTCTGTTCCTCGGCCGCGTCCCGCTCTCCCCCACGCCTCTTTGGCTCGCACACGGTACCCCTGCCTTTCTGAATGGCCTCCCCCGCCCCCCATCCCCCTCCTACTTTCACCCCCAGCACCCCTCCCCCCAGGGACCGCGGTCTGAATTCGCACAGCACTAAGAATTTGCTCGTGTAAGATCATCGTACCCACTGTTATAACCAGCAGTTACTTGTCCCCCTCGATTACGAGCCCGGAGACCCTGGAGGAACTGCTCATGCGGACATGCCCAGCATCCGAGACCGTGCCGGACACACAATAACACGTAAATGTGTGTTGACTAAATAAATGTATACATTTTGACAAACGCGATTAACGTGGAATGAGAAGAAACTGCAGGGAGGGGGAAGGGTGCTACAAAAGATACGGGGAGCTATGAGAGAAGATAGAACCGTGAAGCTAGGAGGGGGGATGTTGAGAATATCTATCCTGGGAAAGACAGGATACAGGAGAATCTATTTTCACACAGTAACCATCATAAATAGGAATAGTTGAAGCGGTGTACTAAAATGATATCAAAAGAATATACTTCAAGAACAACAACAAAAAAATACTTTTACTGTAACTGGGACTACACAGAAAGACTCCCTTAATGCATTTTTTAAAAGATGCTATTCCTAGAAATATTTAAAAATAAGATGAAAAGCCACCTTGCTCAATAGTTTGGGTAGACACCTGCCTAGAGAGAACCACGGTCTCGCATCACTGCGGGGCTGCCGACAGCGGCTGCTCCCCGCCCCCGCCGAGCCGAGACAGCAGGATGGGGACAGGCTCCAACAGACCTGGTGCCCACCTGGCTCCGTGCCCACCACAGATTCCTTCTTATTATTTCGTTGCTCACTGGCTACGTGCCTTTCATTGTTATCAGCACTGCCGTTCCGCATATGAGGAAGCTGCGATCCAGGGCGATGCGGTAACATGCCCAGGGTCACACCAGCAGTCGGCAATCATGCTGGGACTTGCCCGTCCGGAGGAGCGCCCCACTCTGACTGTGACAGAGGGGTGAGGGTGCAATGCACCGAAGGTCACTGGGTTCTTACACGGTGCTGCGCACAGTGAAAAGCTGCATTCGGAGCTCAAAACTAAAATTAGGTAACCTGTAACCTTTTTTTACGGAAGGATTAAAGCTCCATTTTCTTGTTAGCCTGACTTTTTAATTACAAAAAGCAAGACACTTTCCTAGTGGCAAGTTCTCTGAAGCTGTGCTTTCCAAACCAAAGCTTTGACATTGTTCCCTTTCTTAAAGCTAAAAAATTTCTAAGGCAATTGAAAGTTTAATTGAGCCCTGGCTGGTGTAGCTCAGTGGATTGAGCACCAGCCTGTGAACCAAAGAGTCGCTGGTTCAATTCCCAGTCAGGGAACAGCCCTGGGTTCTGGGCCAGGTCCCCAGTAGGGGGCTGTGCAAGAGGCAACCACACATTGATACTTCTCTCCCTCGCTTCTCCCTCCATTCCCCTCTGCCTAAAAATAAATAAAATCTTTTTTTTAAAAAAAAGTTAAAGTGACATTATGACCTCCAAAAGAGAACTGAAGATTTTTTCACTTTCCAAAGTTTATTCCCTCCAAGAACCTTCAAGACTGTCTATTATTTGGAAAAAGCCGAGTGATGGGTGCTCCTAGCCCACCTGTACGTTGGATGTCAAGTAGATGCGGGGAAACCTCCAGCGTTCTGCCCAGGAGACGCCGGGCTTTGCGAGACGGCCGGAGCTGGGAGGCTCCATGTTTCATGCTGCATACGTTCCCAAACGGGTCCGTCGGCACCTTTCTAAACATTGTTTTCACTTTAAATTGTTTTCCTTGGAAACAAAATGTAGCTAGAATTTGGCTATGAGAAGAACGCTCAAAAATTATAAATAAAGGTCATAAAGCTTCGTGAAATCACCCAGCCCGTCGCAGTTAGAGAGTTTGTGTGCCTGAGGTAGAGGATGATGACTGTCCACAGCCGGGGGGGGCGGGGGCAGTTTCTCCTTCATAATCTCTCTTCTACGATTCAGTTTACAGTCACCATTTTCTTTCACATTGTGTGGATTGAGTTTTCTCCTCCAATGTGATGGATTTTCTAAAAACCTAATGACCAGGTAATTGCAAATCTTTTTGCTGCGATTGTAACAATGCCTCATTCTGAGCTGAATATTAAGAATTTCCACTGTCCTTTCTGTTTCAAATACCTTTTTAATGTCTGCAATCGAATGAAAGCCTATGTTCAGTCAGGAACCATGAAATTAGTTGGTAGAACCAACGTTCTGTGGTTTGGGACTTGAAAAAAAATAACCCTTCACCAACGGTATCCTTGGCGAATGCGCCTCCTGGTCGGTGGGCTGTCTTTTCTCTTTGCTGATGGCTTCCTTGCTGTGCAAACGCTTCTCCGTGGGGTGTGGTCCCATTTGTTTATTTTTTTTTTCTTTTGTTTCCCCTGCCTGAGGAGACAGATCAGAAAAAACATTGCTACGGGCAATGTCCAAGATTTGACTGCCTATATTTTCTCCTGTGATTTTTATGGTTCCAAGTCTAACACTTAAGTCTTTAATTCATTTTGAGTTGATTCTTGAGTGTGGCATAAGAAAGTGGTGTAGTGTTTTTGGCATGAATCTGTCCAATTTTCCCAGCACCATTTAGTGAATAAACTATCTTTACCCCATTGTAGGTTCTTGCCTCTTCTGCCAAATGGCATTTGACCATAAGCTGTGGGATTATTTCTGGGCTCTGTATCCTGTCCCATTGATCCGTGTGTCTGTTTTTACGCCAGTGCCATGCTGTTTTGATTACTATGACCTTGTAGTATAGTTTGATACCAGGTGGTATGATTCCTCTGATGTTGTTCTTCATTCCCAAGACTGTTGTAGCTATTTGGGGTCTTCTGTGGTTCCACATAAATTTGTGGAATATTTGTTCTAGTTCTGTGAAATACCTCACTGGTATCTTGAGAGGAATTGTACTGAATCTGTAGATTGCTTTGGGTAGTGTGGACACTTTAAGGATGTCAATTCTTCCTATCCATGAACATGGCATGTGCTTCCACTTATTTGTGTCTCCTTCATTTTCTTTCTTCAGTGTCATAATTTTCCAAGTACAGGTCTTTTACCTCCTTGGTGAAATCTATTCCTAAGTACCCTATATTTCTGTTGCAATAGTAGAAACTTTGGATTTCTAAGAGCCACTGCAAAGCCTCATGATTTGAGAATCACTTCTCAACTGATGGACAGGGGTGCATCTTAAATACACATGTCGATGAGCAGTGGTATCACCCTTATTACTATATCGCCTACATACTGCATTAAAAAGGAAAATACTAATCTGGCAAGTGCTGCACAATGTGAACTCTCCCCATCACCACCGACAGTCTTGCCTTAAGATAGCAGATCGGTTGCTTAAAAAAGCAGCAGGCCAAACGGCAGCCTGAGGTCTCCGGGCTCACAAAGGCGCCTTGACAGAAAGGTAGGGCAGACATGCTGTGAGCAGCCCAGGGACTCCCTTTGCTCCTGCTGTCCTCAAAAGTACGCCTGTCACAGCTGCCACCGCACCCTCCCAGACACACTTCTCTGGTGAGGTCCCCTCGTCCCCCAGCTGTGTGGGTGTCAGCCACCAATCATTCAGGGCTAATCCTGCTCCAGGGACTGCCTGTGATGGCGGGAAGCCCACTCACCTGGACATTCCCGGGAGGTGACAGCCTCCCTGGGGAGGTGGCCTGCAGCCACTAACAACTGATGTGGAACACAGCAGCCTGGCACCAATACCTCTGAGCAAAACAGCCGCCCTGGTGCTGCTCCCGAGACAAAGCCTGCCACGGAGTCGGGCCATGGCTGGCCGCCTCCTGAGGCACCTCCCTTTCCCCTCGGTTTCTCACAGGTTACTCCGGTGCACACACACACACGCTCTCTAAATTGTTTGCACAAAAATCCCCATCTCGGTCGCCCCTTCTAAGGAAGCCAAAGACACTATTTTATGCTTTTAAAATGTCATCACCGTGGCCGGCGAAAATGTGCACTGAATGTAACACAGTCTAAAGAGATCAAAGGAACAGAAGAGGGGACCGGAAATAAATCCACACTCTTATCCGACTGACTTGCACCAGCGGCATCAAAGCAAGTCAGTCGGAAAAGGAAGATCTTTTCAGAAAATGTGCTGGAGCCACTGAAGAGGCACATGGGGAAAAAAATGGGCCTTGACCTTCACCCCAGACCCTCTACCAAAATGAGTGTGAGATGAGAAATAGACCCAGACAAGGGGAATGAATAATCCGCTCCGCAAGTGGCGGGGAAGCAGTGAGATGCTTCCATTGAAAACGAACAACCGCCCTTACTAACATCGTACAAGAATTATTTCTAAGTGATTCACAGACATAGACATGAATCCTCAAACTATAACGCTTCTAGAAGAAAACGGAGGAGAAAATGGATGTGAACTTTCTCGGGACACAAAAAACACAAACCATGAGAAAATCTGATAAATTGGACCTTATCAAAATTTCAAACTTCTGTTCTTCAAAAGATAGTATTAACAAAATGACAAGAAAGCCAGAGGCCAGCACGAAATAATTTCAGCGTGCATTTCCGACAGAGGACAGGGATCCAGAATATAGGCCACCCCTTAGTACACAAAGGCCAAAACCCAGCAAAGTTATAGGCAAATGATGGGCACAAATACTTCACAAAGAAAAGGTATTTGAAGGGCTGATAGGAACACAAAAATATATGCAACACCATTGTCATCAGAGACATGCAAAGGAAACCATGAATGGCTAATACTGAAAATGTCTAACAACTCCAAATGGTGGCGAAGAAACTGTCATGCATGGCCGGTGATAGCACAGTCTCACCACTTTAGGAAAAGATTTTGTAGTTTCTTGTCAACCTAAGTATACTCGCGGTACAACTCAGACCCCCACGAGTAGGCATTTACTCCACACAAATGAAACATAGTTCTTAATAAACACTTTTACATGACTGATCACAGCAGTTTTTCTCATCACAAAGTGGGGTCAGTTGCAATGTCCATCAACAGGTAAATGGGTAACGGAAGAAAGAAACTGGAATGAAATCACACCATGGGGGTGCGGCACATAGTTGGACATTTCCATAATAAGCATTTCTAAGTCACATGGCAATCACGTTCAAGGATTATAAAAATTATCTCTTCACTGGTCTCATAATTCCCCTTTTGCAAAGCGTACCTGGAAAACCATCAACAAGAGGAAATAAGCTATATGCGTGAAAATATTAATCCAATCTGATTTACAATACTGGACAAATGGGAAAGGGCCCAATATATGAAAAACAAAGAAAGCTTCGAGAAATCATACTTTATAGAATATGATTCAGATACTAAAATTCATCCAATCACTAGCGCTTACTTTTGATGTGCCAGTGTCTACTCTGAACACCTCAGTTGACCGAAGTCAATTAATACTCACAGTTCGTCCATTTGAGGAATGTCACCTACCCCCAACACCAGGACTCGGGCAGGCCCTGGGAAGAACAAGAGGCGGAGGGAAGCTGTGTGTGGTGCACCCCGAGCTTTGGAATGTCCGCTGGAGAGAGTGAACACGTAAAGAAACGCTGACGGCGCAGGCGATCGCCGCGCTGATAGGGAAAATGAAACAGCACCTTTTGATTTACGCAGCAAAACGAATACACAAGCATAGTCCCCATAGGATGACCGTGATGTAAGGGGACAAGGATTGAAGGAAAAGGTCGACCTCTTCGGGTGTCGTAAGTACCCACCTACCTTTTATTTTGAATTCCATCCATTGTGCTACAGCGTTTTTAGTGCAATGAAGTCACAGCACGCAGGGGTCCGGAAATCAATGCAGTCGTGAGGAGGGTTTGTGCATTACAGTTTCTCACGTCTGATCGGTCCCGCCAGCCTCTCTGAGGCTTCTGCTAACCTGTGTACCAGCAACCATGCTTCTTGGCCCCGCTTCTTCCTGCGCTGCGAGGCTGAAGCAGGTCTCTGCCTGGCTGTGTGTTGGGATCACCACGGGGCTCTAGACACCTAATGATTCTTATCACAGGACACCGGCCCCACCAACCCAACCCAGATCTCTGAGGGAAGGACCCACCGGGCTCCCGCAACAGCTGACGGCCACTTCCTCCCTGTTGGCAGAGGTTTTTGAGGGACACACTCCCTTGAGCAAGGCTGATATCCACAAGGACGTACCTGTGGCCGGGAAGTTCACTAAATTTACCGATACAGACACCGCACAGTGATTAAACAAAATGCCGGCCTTCTAATCAACTCTCCGTATTCCGGACTCGAGTGCATTTTAGATGACTCACCACCCGCAAGGTCGGCCGGGGCGCGCAGCACAAGGCAAGCATGAGCCGGTGATTTTTCTCCGACCCGCTGCTTCATCCTTCCTCAGCACACGGAAAAGGCCCCATCCACAAAGAGAAGGGAGAATGCACGGATTTGAAATGAAGGTCACAGCCAGAGAGGACCCCAGATGCAACAGGCTAACAGTGTGGACAGTCTTGTCGCCGCTGAAATGAAAAAGGACAGCCGTCACGCTCCACCCCCGCTGCGGTCCCGGGGAGACCCCAGCGCCCCGACTCAGGCTGCCACAGGAGGAAGTGGCGTTGTCCACAGGGGCGGGTGCTGTCCGTCCGCATACCTTGGTTTCTCCTCCTTCACACAGCCCTTCCCCGTCTAGGCTGAGGTGGGTGGCAGGGACTCTCGGGGGTGACCGTGTGGAAGGCAGGAATAATAGCTGTTTAACGTGCTTCACACGGCGCTTAGCACACCAATGCAGGCATGTGGATGCTTAACAAGCCATGGAGTACAATTACCTCAGACTCCTTGTTCCATCAGCCTTCGGGGAGACGAAGATAATTAGGTGAAATAGCTGGAGAATAACACTTAATCATCGGAAATCAATGCAGAACCTCACCAAAAGCCACTGGCCTCTGCAGAAGGTACATTTCCACCTTAGGAGAAGAGCAAAACGAAGCAGCCTCAAGTCCTCCAAGGCTTACAAGCCAAACTGTCAGGATTTTTTTCCTCCTTCTTTTTTTAATAATAATCTGTCCGGGCAGACATCTGACTCAAATTCTCAGACAGGTCAAGCTTTCCTCTGACCTTAGCAAATAATTAATGTGAGATTTTTATAGAAACCTTCACAGTGTCTTTTACTCAATAGGAAATATCATTAAATGCACAGAAATGACTCAGTCAATTGCTCAATTCTTTTAAGTTTAGAGATAATCACTTTTCTTCCATACAGACAGACCGAGATTGGTTTTGATACAGAGACTTGCATAATGTCCAACAAGGTAATTAAGAACTCCAGGAAAGAAACCAGGTCTTATCTAAAATAATGGCACTGTGTCAGCTGCTGGACCTCAGATGAAGCGCCTCTCTGCAGATGAAAAGTACGATTGAACAGGACTCAGGTTGCGAGTGTGGGTGGTTAGAGCATCAGAATTGCAGAACAGGTGCAAGCCGGGCTTTTCCCAGGCCGAGGACAGCCCTCGAGGGCCCGTTCAGTGCCATTACTGTGTCAGCCAATGGAAAATTAGCTCCGGAGCAAAACTGACACTCCAGGTAGGAAAATTTTTGCATGCATTTCAACCACGTAGCCATGCTAATAATGCACAAACCCGAAGCATATTCGCTGCAAGACATTTTCCATAGCTTATTATTTCTTTAATTTTCACGCTGTCACTTTGTAACCATGATAACCTCCCAGGGCTGCAGCTTCCAGTCCCAGTAGGTGTGAGACACCGGGACAGCTTCTTCCAGCAGCCTTCCTCCACGGCCCACCGCCCGCAGCAGGGGTGGGGGCAGCTGTTGCACCTCCCTGCCTGAATCGGCCTGCAAATTGCCTTTTAGTTATTTCCCCGAAATGAGTAACTGCTTTAGCCTCACGGCTATGCAGAGTTCCAACTATGGTTCTGTTCTCCCTCTTGCCTTTTTGGATGATCTTCAGTGAAGTCGTAGGTTGCAAAGACTGAGCCAAAGCAGCAATGCAGTCCTCGGAGCACACGCCACCGCACACCTCTAGGGGGAGGGCAGCAGGCGTGGGAACACACCCACAGGAGTGCTAAGGCGAGTGAGCCAGCCAGAGAGGCAGACACGAAATACGTTCCAGGGAGCCTCCTGCCTTTGACAGAGACCTTGGCCACCGTGCCAGCGGCCAAAACCACTTCAGAGGCACCGGCTGAAATCGGCTCTGACCTTTGCAGAGCCAAGAACGGCAGTGCGGCTCCTGCTGCAGTCGGGTTCACACCGCTCCCCAGGGAGTGTTTTCGGAGCACTGGCCTCCTTTCACATGATCTCACACAGCCTTCGGCCTCGAGACGGGAAATGCGCCAACTACCTGACGCCTGGCTTTTAAAGGGCTGCATCTGAAGCGCTCTCTGTCTCTGTCTCTCTCTCTGCTGTGTCTTGGAGTGACAAGCACACGCACTTGGCTGCTGGCATGGCCACGGGCTCGTGTTGGCATCTAAAAGATGCACACATGGACAGGCCATGCCTGGAACCGAGCCGGCTAGACCGGTGCCGGGGCTGGGTCTGGAGAGTCAGCACGGTGCCTGGGATAGGGTTGCTGTCCAGAAACATTTGTTGGGAACAAATGAATAAATGAGCGAAGAGGCAAATTAATGAATGACCAATGAGTCTATTCGGGCCACAAGCAACCTGGGTTGATCGCTCACGGAGTCCCGTTCCCACAGGCCTAGGGTCCGGCTTCCTGTGTCTTTCTCTGTCTTCCCAGCAGATGCCCAGGACCCCTGCTTCTCAGGCCTGTGGCTCTTCTCTGACTCTTTCTGGAACTCCCCCACATGCCTTCTCCTCAATCTGCTTCTCCCAGGTCCTTCCCCCGAGCCTGCCCCAGCCTGCCTCACATACGGCCCCAAAGAGGCCAAATAAGGAGCTGGTACAGCCCGGGCTTGTCTGATTCAAATCCAGGTGAAATGGTGAAGCCAAATCATAAATCACAGCCCCGGGAGGGCCAGTGTTCTTCCTCACAATCCTCTCATATGACCCCCTTTTAAACTCTTCTAGGTTGCTCTTATGAAATAATTTATTAATTAGGTATTTTAAAAATAATGGTGGCATGTATCTTTGTCATCCCGGGTCTCTGCGGTCCCCAGCACCGTTTTTTAAAGGCTGCCGTGGGCCACTTCCTGTGGCGGGATGCCCGTCCAGAGCTCCCCACAGGGCCTGCGGGCGGGCCTCCGCGAGCGTCACCGCGCAGCATCGCCAGAGCGCTCAGCGGTGGGGGCAGACGCGTGACCCGGCCAGGCCGCGAAGACGCCCCTGAGCTGCCCTGGGAGTCCTGGATCGAGCCGCACTTGCTACCTTCACCGAACAACCGTGCTCTGAGAAAGAGCTTGTTCTCATGTCAAGCATCAAACTCTTCAAAGAATCCCACACGTCCCTGGCTCTCATTCTAATTTTCATCAAATCAAACGGAAGTATCTCTTTTCGAGCAGCATCTTTTGCCTCCAAAAACTGTGATCAAAACGATACGCAGCAATGGTATCATTTATGTTTCCTGTTATGACCATTCAGAGGTGAGCTGCCGATGAAAAAAGAAGGAACCAGCCTCCTAGACTGAGAAATGACTTTGCTGATTCAGGCAACTAAGCAGTGTGTATCCGAAGCCCAGCTTCGCCTTGACCTCAGTTCCTTAGTTGCTTCCAGCGTTGGCAGCAGGGAAGGTGTCCCTCAAGCACAAGCATGACTCAGCAAGCCTGGGGGGAGGGGGAGCCTGACATGACTCAGCAAGCCTGGGGGGAGGGGGAGCCTGACATGACTCAGCAAGCCTGGGGGGAGGGAGAGCCTGACATGACTCAGCAAGCCTGGGGGGAGGGAGAGCCTGACATGACTCAGCAAGCCTGGGGGGAGGGGGAGCCTGCAAGGCTTCCTTGCAAGGAGGTTTGAAGAGACTCCAGCTGGAGGTGAAGGGTTACAATTAATGTTTAGGGAAAATGGAGAGAATGGACAAACTGGATAGAAGAACCACTCGTTAACTTTATAAACATATTAAAGAATAAAAAATAATTATGAAACGAAAGAATCCCCCACCCTGAAGGTCACAGAGGATCATGCTATGATGTAAGGAGGAAAGGCAGGAGGACTGTGACCAGGGAGAACCGGCGAGCCCGTGTGCAGCTCCCGGCCACCTGCGCAGGACGGAGCGCGAGCACACGCAGGACGGAGCGTGAGCACGCCCAGGGCTCTGAGCCAACAGGAACCATTGCAGGGCGTTCTCCTAGGACTCCCCCCAGAAGCACAGGTGGGGCCCTGGCCAGTTTTGAAATATCCATTTGTTTCCTTGTATGATCTATAAAGCTGCTTAGCTTCTCGTTCTTTAAAGATTTTACTTATTTATTTACTTTAGAGAGAGGAGAAGGAAGGCAGAAAGAGGGAAGAGAAACATCGATGCGTGAGAGACACACGATCAGTAGCCTCTCTCACATGCCCCCTACTGGGCACCTGGCCTGCAACGCAGGCATGTGACCTGAGTGGGAATTGAACTGGTGACTTTTGAGTTCGCAGGCCAGAGCTCAATCCACCGAGCCACACCAGCTAGGGCTGACTTGTTTTTGTTAAAGAAGCACATCACTATGAAGACAGAATTAAGAACTGCTTCTTTAGGAATGAATGTTAGGGATGTAGGCTTTTTTCGAAAGTATGACTGAAATTATTTTCTAAAGACATAACACATTACACGCTGTTTTCATCTCCATGGTTAGTTACTTACCCAGCTGCCCACTTCCACCATCACTTAGCGCTCTGAGCTCTTTCCAACGGCACTCCATTGTCATCGATGATGGTTTCACTTAAGTTCTTTTACAAACATTTGGATATAACCATGAACTTAGAAGAAATTCCTTTGATAGTCGTTGATAGTTTCAAACAGGAAGAAATCTGAGTGCCTTTTAGCTTAGCAAAAAAAATGTGCAGTCGGAACTGGTTAAAACCTTCCGGGCCTTCTACGACATTTAATGCTCTCCTTCCACCCTCACTTTGTCCTAACCAGACACTGGACTTCAGAGTTGAGAAGGGGAGCTCATGCTCCACCCCATTCATGGTAGTAATCTTCGCATGCAGTCGTGAAAATTCCCTTTCTCCCCCCTCTCTCTTTCTCCCTATCACCATCCCTCTTTCCCTCCCTCCTTGGATCTTCTAGGCAGCTCAGGTCTTCTGCTCGAATGACCAGTTTTGATCAGTTTACTTACAGGTTAGCCACATGTTCTATTTCTGTTTAGAGAAATGAGCTAGGGGTAGAACCCTATCTTGGATTCAACTGAGGCTAACAGATTTAACGGTTTTCGTATTATAGGTCATATGATCAATAATTAATTAACAGTGATTTTTAAACAACTCATACATTTAAAACAGTGCCTAATAATTGAGGCCACATTTTTTATTGGCTCTTTTGGAAGCTGAAACAGATATAGCCAGTGGGTGGGGGAATGTTTGGGGGAAAAAAAAAAAAAGATTGCAACTGAAAAACAAAGAGAGAAAGGACTCATGGACGGCAGCGTGGGGGTTGTGTGCAGCAGCCGGTGGGTGGAGGTGGAAGGGGGGATAATTGCTGATGGAAAAAAATTTAAAAAGAAAACCATGGACCGCAACCAAAGACAGACTTACATGCAGCTTTAAAAACTTATGAACACATTGCGTGTGTGTGCGTGCGTGCGTGTGTACGGTTTCTTAGGCGATGAGCGGCATATGAAACGCTCAGCCGCGTGAACCACAGAAGTTAATATGCAGAGCGTATAGGGAATGTACATTTCAACATTTTAAACTGAGTTTGGTTGTGCAATTAATTATCCAAATGGCAACAGCTGACAGACCCAGAATAGAAAAGAGTTCAAAAGAACGAGGATAAACATGTTCGACTTTATAAATAACACCCATCTGCTATTAGCTGTATCTCCTAGATGAACCAGATCGACATGTGCTCCTCCCACCCGGGACCGTTCGTCCCGAAATCTCTCTCTCGCCAAAGCACCTGGGTGCACTATGGCTGAGGATAAGGGGCCAGAGAGAGCACTCTTCAATTTTTCATCCGTAACGCTTCCATGGGATGGTGCGTTTTCTTTGCTTCCCCTTTTGTAACAGGCTGGACGTGTTAATTTTATCTGAAACCACAGTGCCCATGCCCCATGACGGCTGTCATGGGTCAGAGGCAAGCGTTTCCCAGGGTGCCCCGTGCAGTGCCGAGGGCGGCAGGTGGCAGAGCCCGGGGCACCAGGCCACACGGAGCGGGGAAGGACGGCAGTGCCGGGGGACGAGCCCGAGAGTTGGGCCACAGGAGAGGCCCTGATCACTAAATAATCTGCCGCCATCCGCTCATTTTCTTCAACTTGTTCCACTCGCATGGAAGCGAATTAGCGCGGATTTCTGCCGCCAACCTCACAGAACGCCCTTCAGAGTGTTAGTGGCTGTGGATACGTTTAAACACGTAGATAAAAATACTTTTAACACAGACTTCTGTAGATATGTACAGGCAGCCAGATACGCGCAGAATGAGGACGCCAGGACTCTTCCTTTGTTCGAGGAGCTCGCAGGCGGCAGGAGAGATAAAGCGCTGGAGCAGTTGCCAGGTGCCCCGGGACAAATCACCCCACACCTCGCAGCTTCGCCTTTACTCCGCAGCTGCTATAGGCCGGGGAGCTGAGGGCGGTCTGGCTGGGAGACAGCAGCCAGGGCTCGGAAGGGAATCTAGCAAAGGGTTGTGGATGCTACTGAGCACCTGACAGGTTTCACCAGGTGGCCTGCCCGCGGACCACTGGGGACATCACACCTGTGGATGCCTCCAACTGGCCCACTGCATCCATGCACACCCCCACCCTGAGGCCAGTTTCCTGTGGTGTGTTCCTCGGGGCGACAGGATGGGGGAGCGAGTCTTTGCCAACAGCTGGAGAGCATGTGCGGAGAGCTGGGAGGGAGCGTGCACACTGGAGCATCCAGCAGCAGCCTGGGGAGAGCAGATGAGACGTTGCCGACCGCCAGCCTGGCTGTGTGGGGTTGGGGGAGGTTCTCAATCTTGACAGTGTCCCTCCAAGAAGGAACAAGAAGTGAGGAGCAGGTATATCCCCTGGGAAGGTCAAGAGGGCTGATAGGAGGTATTTCTCTCCTGAAGTCACCGATAGAGACTGGAGGAGGTGACTGCTTCTCCAAATGCAAAGATGGCAACACAAGGCCCCAAGGAGCTTGTCAAGTCAGGAAAATGGGACACAGCCCAAGGGGCCACAGCAATTTCCTAGTCATCGGCCCCAAGGGAGTGGAGATCTGGAATGTGCCTGTTAGGGAATTCAAAACAGTTGTTTTAAGGAAGCTCAGCATAAATTCCTGGACACACGCAACCTATCAAGACTGAACCATGGGGAGACTGAAAATCTGAACAGACCAATTGCTAGTGAAGAGATCAAATCAGTCACCAAAAACCTCCCCACAAAGAAAAGTCCAAGAGCAGATGGCTCCACTAATAAATTCTACCAAATATTGAAAGAACTAACATCAATCACCCTCAAATGCTTACGAAAAATGTAAGAGGAGGGGACACTTCCAAACATGCTTTGTAAGGCCCTCCATCGCCTGACACCAAAGCCAGACAAGGCCACTACAGGGCGAGAAAAGTACACACCAACATCCTAGATTAACATGGATATAAACGTCCTCAGTGAAACTCTAGCAAACTGAACTCAACAATACATAACAGTATAAGTCCTGACCCAGTGGAATTTCTTCCAGGGAGGCAGGAGGCGCAGCAACCACAAATCGATCCATGGGACACAGCACATGGACGCAACGGAATCACAAAAACGATCCGATCATCTCAATCAATTCAGAAAAAGCAACTGACAGAATCCAACACCCTTTTCGGGTAAAAACACTTAACAAACTGGGAACAGAAAGAAACCACCTCAACATCAGGAAGGCCATCCATGAAAAATGCATGGCCAACGCCAAATGGTGAGCATCTGGAAGCTTTTCCCCCAAATCAAGAACAAAACAAGGGTGCCCCCCCATCACCTCTATCCGACATGGCGCTGGGGGCCCTCGCCAGAACAGTCAGGCAAGGAAATGAAACGAAAGGCATCCAAGTTGGCGAGGAAAAAATAAAATTTCCGTTTGCAGCTATTTTACATATGGAACACTTGCGAGGCTCCACCAAAGAAACCGTTAGAACCAGTAAATGAATTCGGGAAGGCCGCAGATCACAAAGCCAGCACGCAGACGTCAGTTCTGTTTCTGCATTCCGACAAGGAACCATCTGAACAAGAATTAAAGAAAACGATCCCACTCACGGCTGCATCGAAACCACGAAACACTTAGGAGTCAATTTAACCAAGGAGGCGAAAGATCTGTCAACTGTATCAGACATCGATTAAAGGAATTACAAAAGGCATATCTAAATAAAAGATAGTCCACATTTACGGATTACAAAAAAATTAATATTGAGAAATTAACACTGCTAAATGCTAGCTACAGATTCAATGCAATTCAAAATATATTACAAATATATGGGGGAGGCGGCCAAAGGGTGCAAACTTCAGTTATACAATGAGTAAGCCCTGAGGGTCTGACGCACAGCTTGGTGACTCTGGTTAATAACACTGTACTTTGTACTTGAACTGTGCTAAGAGAACAGCAACTCTTAAAGGGCCCTCACTCACCCAAAAAAGATCAGGTGATCATGTGAGGTGAGAGGTGCGTTCACTGACTCGATCGTGGCAGCCACCGCAAAATGTGTCCTTACGCCAGAGGGTCACACGGAACCCTTCCAATGTAATGGGATTTAATTGGCCAATGCTACACCTCAATAAAGCTGGGCGGGGGGCGGGGGGAGGTGCTTCCCTGAGTCGCCCTGCAGCCAGTCCTTGTTCAGCAAGTGTGCCCTGAGCACCAGCCATGCATCGGTCCCTGCGGCAAGTGCGGAGAATAGAGCATTAAGCCAGGGAGCCTAAACTGTTAGGGTTGCCTAATACTTGCCTGCGATTCCGTAGATTTGAACTTGAAGTCTCAGGATGGCAGAAAGCTAACCTTTCCGACTGCCCTCTCCATCTCCAATGCCTGGTGCTGGACTCGGCACACAATAGGCTCTTAATAAGTATTTGTTCAGCGAACATTACGGAATGACGAAAGCAGGTCACTTAACACGGGGAAAAAAAAACTTCCATTCTCAATTAAAAATGCTTTTCTCTAGTTACATTCCACGATGGTCATAAACCAGTGGCCAGCGAAAACACGTGGTTCTTTATCAGATAAAGGCAAACACCTCTGAATTTTTATGAACTCGGGTTCTGCACCAAAGAGAAAAGAGTAGGAGGGATACAGTTCGAGAAAATGTACGTTATCCTTTGTTCCCCCCCTTCTGAGACACGGGCAGCAGCCAGCACACGGTGACAACAGGAAACAGAAACAGATCACATGGCGCCCATCACATGGTGACACTTCCCTGCACCGTGTGACAAAGATGACACCGAGATCATGCTACATGCATGTCAGCTGCGTGCCGCACACACAGAGGCTCGCCCACACGTCCCTCGTTTTTCGTGTTAGCCTCCTCTTCCTAACTTGTCCTGTGGGTCTCCTGCCGTCCTTACTTAACGGGGCCCTGTGAGCTCCTCACGGAAATTCTTCAAACCAGGAGGAAACTGGTGACTGAGATTGACGCGGTTGTGCCGACTTCCTGCTCCGGGGACGGGGCATCCGTCACCTTGCGAAGGGCTGGGCCACCGACTTGCTCTGTGTTTGTGTTCTGGGCGGCTGTTCTCTCGAAGGAGAACTGCGTGCCCAACTGAACGATGAGGCCGACGCACCCGGGGCAGACGTCGAGAACGCGGGTGCTCTGGAAGTCAGTGTGTCTGTTCGCCAAGGAGGGTCTTTTCACGGAAGAGAAACTCAACAGCGGAATCGCTCTGACAAAATGCCACACGGCTTTTTCACGGATTCCTTGGAGCCAGCGTCCCCCCTGAGCTCACTCAGGGGCACGAGAGGGGGACAGGCTGCTGCTCCCAAGGGCATATCTTCTCCCAAGATCCTTCTGCTTTCCAACCACATCGTGCTTTGGACACAGCCCCTGACGCCTCTTCGGTCAAGGTCGGGGACCAGAGGTCAGCCCACCCTTCTCTCTGCTTTCGAAGCCTGAGGCCCTCTCTCTCTGTCTCCCTGCCTCTCCTGGCCCCTGTGGCTGGGTTTTCTGGGCCAGATCCTCAGATTAGGTGGCGGCTGGTGTGGCTGCTGCCAGCAGCACAGGAGGAAGGACCGTTCTCCCACCTCTCGGACTTCCATTGTCAGCCAGGGGAAGGCCCACCTGTCCAAGGCATCGGGGCCTCCTCAGAAGGGGCCCCCGCTGGCCTCGGGTCCTCCGCCTGCTGCCTCCTGCCCTTGCGGGGCCGGCCCAGGCCTTGCCCCAGAGCAGAGCTCATGGGAAGGCGCAGCAGCCAGGCCCTGCTCCCTGCTCGGCTCCCGGTCAGGCAGACCAGTCCGGACTGAGCCATTTATCAGAGGAATGAAGTTCTGCTTATGCACACACATGCACTCTTTCTGTGGTTAGCAGTCTCACAGGTCACAAATTTCCCTGGCTATTTGTACTTAACGCATCTCATCAAGTTTGCCTGGTTCCCAACCTACTTGCTGATTCCACTGTCTCTACTTAGAATATTCTACTAATTTTTGCTTACAAGCGACCACTCTCGCTTATAAGCAATCAATTTTCTGTCTATGAATTTCATCCATCCTATTTGTGTTTCTTGACTTCACAGCAAAATTAAATATTCTCAAAATACATATTACGTAAAACACATACAGAGATAGAAAACACATCTTATACATCATACACGCCAATGAAAAATATGCAGAATTAAACAGCCTTCGAGCACTTGGATGATGGCTGAATTCTCCCCTTGCCACACAGCTTGTCCCATTTGAACTCTGCAACTCGCGGCATCCAGCAGACACCGAATTAATGTAACTGTGCCAAACTGATACCTGCCTCTTCGATAATCTGGGCCACTTTAATTGAATTCTAGGTACAGCCACCAGCCCGCTATTTGACTTTGAGGGTTTGTTGGTGTTTTTTTTTTTTTTTTTTTTTTACAAGCTTATCAAATCATTGCTTGTGTTTCTGCCAGGAGCTGTCGTTTGGTTTAAGAGAACACTGGTCAAGGAAACCCCGCCCCCTGCAGCTGCGATGTCAAGAAGACTTCCAAGTCCAGGGAGAATGTTTTCACAGACCCCTGAGAGGGGTCACAGCTTCAAGGTCCTGCCCCACACCGCAGCGTCCACATCCGACGCTCTGTGTCACCCCAGGCAGCGGCAGGTGCCACGGCCACTGTCCTCAGCCCGTCACTCAGCCACTCAGTGACACCAGCACAGAACAGCCACCACAGACTCCGTGCGAAAGGCACAGGCGCCCTCTGACAAGAGCCTCACAGAAGCTCATAGCGCAGTCGGGGGGCAGGTAAGTAATTAATAATAATTCCAACAAAGCGCTGATCGCTGAACATGATGTCAAACCCCACCAGAACTGGGGGGTCGAAATCTGTCTACCTGAGATCAAACTCGTGACCCGTGTCCATGACGTCCTTCTTCTTTGTGAAAGTAGAGTTGACACAGCACCTCATGGAATCCTGCCCCTCTCTGGCTGTTGGCATTATTTCCCATCTTTTACAGCAGACAGGAGTGGTGGAAAGCCCCAAGGATGAATAAAAGACCCGTTTTCAGCACATGAACAGAAACAAGCGGGTCAGGAGGAGCACAAAACCCGGGGCGACTGGTCGACCTTCTCCCTGGGGCTGGTTTCCAAGCTTTCCGGTTGCGGAGACTGCCCCCTCTCAGCCAACCCTTACGTGGAAACGCAACCTCAACCCCTGCTCACTGATCACAAAATGGGTCCCTGTTCAGGTGCCAACGGCTGGTCATCTAAGACATCGTAACGCTGGGCGGTTTGGACATCAGTCGATCCCTCTTAGAAAGAACACCCTTACCACCACGAACCACTAATTTCAGGACAGCGAACATTCTGTGAGCTTTGTCTCTAAACGTGAATGGTCTGCCCTGATTTGTGCCCATCAAAATACATGGGGACCCTCAGGTCCACCCACACGATGCACCAGAAACAAATCACCTCGCAGGCCAGAGTCGTCAATCATTCACGAGAGCAAACGTGACATGATCCCTTTTCGTGAAACCAGTGGGGAAACTGCTCCAGTTATATTTTTTAATGGCCACACTGTGGTCGTCCTTTCTGTTTTTCCTTTTCACAAGAAAGGAAATACCTTCAGAGATTCACATGCTGACAGTATGTCATTCATGCAATAGCTTCTCAGATAAAAATGCAACAAATGAATCCAACGAGAAACCAACGGGGTAAAACACGCATTTCGATTTATAGAGCAGTCTCCCAAGTGCCACTCAGACAAGAAGTGGCCCAACCTGAGGTTCGACAGGTCGCCCCGGGCCAGGGTTACCTGGAAACCGCCTTCTAGAGGGAAGAGGAGAGAAGGTGCCCAACGTTGCCCCTGGAACACCAGAGCCTGAGGGTCTCGCCCGGGCTGGGATTCTGAGAGCTGAGCCCAGCCGGAGCCGGGAGGAGCCCAGGGACCACTTTCCAGCAAAGCTGGGTCACAGAGGTGAACGCGGAGGCCAAGACCTCCTCGCGGCCCTCCGAGCACCAAGAGGGGACCAGGGAAGCTGCGTTGGAGGAAAACAAACTCCCTGGCTTGCCTTTTCAAAGGCAAAAAAAAAAAAAAAGACAGAGCAGATCGCAACAGATGAAGCTCCCCTCGGCAGAAGCTGTGCAGCATGCCCTTGAAGAAAAAAGCGTTTCCAAATGAAGATATAGGGCGTGCACCGCTGGGCACAGGTTAGGAAGCCCAAAGGGATAGAGTGCGTATTAAATTCTTCTCGGCTTTGCTCAACAGATTTCATGTCCCAAAGTGCCAAATTATTTTGGTTTCACTAAACCGAATCCCTAACGCAAAGCTTCAGTTCATTAAAATAGCAACACCTAACGCGCTTTGAGGTTAATTCACATGGTTTCAAACCTTCGGCAAAGCCTTTTTAATAGTTTCAAGCAAATTACACATCAAAACTGCTATTGGGGTTGCCTAGCAACAAAGCTAATTGTATAACACAAACTCACTGCAAATCCTTAGTAAAACAGATCTGTATTCAAACATAAAAGATTTTCCCTGCAAAAAAAAAATATTTTTTAAACTGTATGATGTGAAAGCACCGCACAGAATTTTCTATTAGACTGGCTTGTTTAACAGCCTCACGCGTGTGAAAGATCGCTCTCCTTGTGGCAATCACACGGCCATCACTTTGCATCTTTTTGTTTACCGCCTCCTGCCCCTGCATGTGGTACACGTCCTCTGGTCTGCGAAGCGGGGGTTGATTTCTCTAGAAACCAGGAGGGTCTCTTTCTGGTGCCCTGCATGCGGGACCTGCCCTGCTGGTCAGCTCCTCAGGGCCCGGAGTCTGAGGCAGAGCCTTCCCACCCGCCCCACGAGCATTTACCCCCCCTGGCTCGTTCGCATCAGGATGCAGACCGTGGTTGTGTTTATTCTGAGGAAGAAGGCACTTCCACGCTAACCTATCTACAATAGGAATCTAGAAGACGAGTCACCGCCAATGTCACCGGGCGGTTTTTCACCTAAGAACGAGAGACATCCCCGCAGCTCAGTAACTGTTCTGTCACTAGTGTTAATACATCACCCTCTCTGGGATGGTGCCTTCCTGTGTCCGGCACGCTTTAATGGCGTGTTTCCCACCATGCAAATACTAACGTAAAGAACAAAATTTTATCACAGCTTTCTACAGGGACATTTCGACAGGGACTCGTTCTTGTCCAGAAACTTGGAAGATAGGTTTTTCTCTCTCTCCAGTTTATAAAGTTCTGTTGGGAACCGTTCTGCCTGGTTTCAGGAGCTGTGACCCCCACCCCATGGCTAGGCTGCGTAAGAGCCCAGGGGACCCGTTTCGTCTAGGTCTGTTCTGTCTTGAGGACCTGAGCCACTGAGGAGACAAAGCTTATCTCCCTGGCAGAAGGGCCCCTTCTGCTTCATCCATATCTGGCCTCAACTCTTGGTTGGTTAGCCAAGGACGGGTAAGACCCCTCAAGGGAGGGGCGACCTAAGCCAGGCAGGACCACTTGGAAGACCCTCATGGAAGGACTCAGGGGGCTGTAGCAAAGAGGGGGTGATGGACCTCACCCCCAGGCTATTCTGACATAGCCCGAGTCCCCATTTCTGTCTGGGAGAAGTCTTCCTTATCTCTTGCTTCCTGGCTCTAATCCACAGAATCCTGAAACTATGACGGAGGGCGGTGCAGCCCTGAGCCGGCCAGAGCAGGTCCCCAGGTGATCGGCATTACGAAATAATTTGTAAAGTCCTGTGAAACCTGCTTTGCTAAGAGTGCTCTCATTTAAATGATAAGGGTCCAAGCGGGAAATGAGTTTGTTCCCCAAAGTTTTATTGATCTTTAGCTATCGGACCCTGACTCAAAATAGGCCCTCAGAGTTTTTTGTACGTTATCTATTGTTTGATTCTTACTGCCTGACAATGATTAATGAGCCTGTGTTCCTGTGCAAAATGACCCACTAAGAGCCATTGAGGAAGAGACTCTTGGCCCTTCTCCTTTCAGAGATTGGCCACCTCTCCCACCCAAGCAGATCATGTCTTGGTAGTTTTATTCTCATCCCTGACAGACGGATGGGGCTCTGCAGGCGGAGCCCCGCCACAAAGTTCCCCTCCAAGGCACAAGTGTTTAAGATACGAAGATAAATGATTTTAATGGCCTGTGACGTTACCGTGCTGAGTGCTCATTAGTGCTCGGTGAGTACTAATTGAGAATAGATTTTTTTCTTCCCCAGTACATATTATCATCAGATATTTTCCACTTCTTAGTATTTACTTGAAGAAGAATGATGATAAGTAACTTTAGCTCATTCCTCACAGCTTCAGATACATAAACACCACTTTAGTGGAAGCCCTACCGCTATTTTTAAAAATAAGCGTTAGAGTGTGATGGATTGTGCTTTCTGAAGCCTACACGTTGACCTGTGAGATTGTTTCTTCCGCCAACAATCATTTAATTATTTGTTTGAACCAGGACAGAAGCCTCTCGCCATGCTGCGTTCATTGATCGCCCCAGTCTGCACCGAAGGTTCGTATCACAAACCATCACCCGAATTCTGTCACGGCCGCTAAAAGCTTTAAATGACGGGAAAGGCCACCCTGCGCACCTGAGTCGGGGCCCACACTTGGGAGCCCATTCTGACGTGCGGAACTCAGGAAACCACGCGTGAGTCGGCCCTGTGACGTTTCAGAAACCCTCCATCCTTCACAGCACTTTGTCCTTGCAAACTGAACAAGGCACTCAGGAAACAGTCACCAAGACCCCAGCTAGACTGTGAAGGGCCAGGCAGGCGGAGAACAGACAGACCACCTCTGTGAAACTCCGGGGGACGCACCTCAACCCCCCTCCCACCTCCAGGAGGAGAATAAACTCAGCGAGCAAACTGGAAGTGACACAGTATTAGAGCTCCGCCCACCCCCCACCCCGTACGGCAGAGCTCGGACAAACACAGCCATGGCATTAAAAGGCCGGGGAATTTAAAATGGAAAAGCCGGTGTCATTAGCTACCGTTCTCTAAGGCTGTGTCCCTACACACAAAGTCTGAAACACCCTTGAAGTCCAAGCACGTGTAAGCCTATCTCCCCCTTCGGAATAACGACACCCTTTGCTGGGAGTCTGCCACATGCTGAGACTGGGCCGTCTCAGGGCTCCCGGCGGCCACCGCCGTCCCATCTCCACTTCAAGGTCAGCTGCGATCCCCACATGTCCCTGTCTCTTCTGCCTCGTGCCGGGCCTTCAAGAATCACCCCTTCTGTCACCCATCACAACGAAGCAAGAGGGCCTCACCCTGGCAGACAGCTGTGTGAGGGACCATCAGCAGCCGCGCCAGCAGCGGCCCCTTGAAGAGCAGTGAGAGGGGTTTCTGAGATCGAGACAGACCGATACGGCTTTTCGTTCGGCTCACCCCCGTATTTCTCCCTGGACACGCGTAACCTCAGGAGGGGAAGTCCGCGGGGGAACGCGTCGGCCTCGCCAGCCTGAGCGCTCCGCAGGAGGGTGGCTCTGTTTGGAATCCTGGTTCCGCCCCCTCTTTCTCCAAGATTTGGATCCAGCCTGTGCTCAAGGTCCTCTTCCGCAGAGTGGGAAGAATAGAAAGCGGCACCGTTTCGTAAGTCTGGTTTGAAAACCGAGAGCGAGCACCCAGGCTGGGGCACAGCGGCCGCCAGGTAGCGCTCGGACAGCAGCAGTTAGTGCCTCTGCCAGCACCGCGCTCCGGTGATGCTCGGAAGCTGGCGGATGGACGGACGCGTGGCTGAAGTAAAAGGAAACAGCTGGCAACTCGAGGCAAATGGCTCGACTGGTGTAGATGCGAATAACCGGTTCACCACCACCCATTTCTCGGAAAAGACCGAACACCAGAAATGTGGAGCCAGAGAAACACCGGCCTGGGAGGCAATAGCAAGAGAATTGGAATAATCAGGCAAGGAAATCAATCCTTCCAGTTCTGGGTCTAATTTGCTAAAGTTTTCAAGTTCACGCAATGTTTTAAAATGTCATTTCACAGAATTCCCTCCTCTCCTAGGAGTTTTCGCTTAGCCTCTTAACGTCGGAGATTTAAAAACCACTTAAAAATCTGCCAGGCTGATAATAACGATGCATGTCTCATTCTCGTCACGAAGGGCTGGCAGGTAGGTGCTGTGATCTCTGATTCATGGATTAAGAGGCTGAGAGGCAGGAGGCTGGGACGACCTGACCCGGTCTGGTAGCTAACGTGCTGTAGAGCCGGCGTGCAACCCTGGGCTGGGATGGCACTTTCGGTGCGGTTTGGCCATCACCTCAGCAACAGCACCAACCAAACACATTCCACACCTGTGTCTCAGGTGCTGCGTAAGCACTGCAGATATAAATACAAACCGTGCACCATGACCCCCCTCAAAATGCTTACAATTCCATATAAAAGACACAGACGAGCATTCAAATCACCCTGCTGTGCTCTGAGCAGCCCATGAAAACTGGATCCCCAGTCCCGTTCCACAGCTCTGACCCAGCAAGCCCGGGAACGGACACTTTGAGCAAGGCCCCTGGGGTCACTCACCGAACCCCACCCGCAGGAAGGGTGCACTAGAGGGAGTCCAACAGCAGAAAGGAAGACTTTCGGAGAAGATGATTCCTAAGCTGGGCATTGAAGGACCGGCGCAAGGTACCTGAGTGGAAAGAGTGGGGAGAAGACAGGACCAGTGCGAGAGAAAAACAGAATCGACCCAACTCTGGGAGACAAGCCTCATTTGGAAGGACGAGGCAGTAAAGTGTAACCAAGCCGAGAGAGGGCAGAGGGGATGGACCGAAAGGCAATAGCCACAGGCAGGTAAGTGGCTCCCTGGAGGCCGCGTGGTCTGGCGTGACCTGGGCCCAGAGTCATGGAGCAGCCCGGGGAGGGCAACCCAGCTGGGCTTGAAGCAGAGGGGCAAGTGACCGGACCGCGAGGTGCGGCCTCCTCTGGGCAGAATCCCCGACCGCGCCACACGGAGAGCTGTGGGTGCCTACTTCTCAACAACCGGATTTCCCTTGGCAGGGCCCGTTTCCACTAACACGCATCTCTACGGAGGACTTGACCCAGGCCAGTAGCTGTTTTCAACATATAAAGCACACATTTCAAGATGAAATGTTGAATCTTCAAATTACATCTAAGTCAATACAAGTCACAAAGCTAATGAGGGTGCAGCGGAGGCGAGGCCCAATTAGCAGCTCTTGATGGTCCGCACTTCGCCCTCCCCGGGCTGGCAGTTCCATCCCTCAGGGATGCTGAGCAAACATAAGGTCCCTAGACAAAGACCCTGTCCTGCTCAGAGGCCGCCTCCCTGCACGCCGGCCGGCGGTGCTCCCTGGACCGCAGCTGGGAAGCGCTGGCCTCTCCCACCGGCCGGCCCCGCCCCCAGCCCCGTTCAGTCCCGGAGAACGTCATGCGGGCGCTGTAGCTTCTGGTCCAAGAGGGGATGTGATGCAGTCCCTGTATCTAGAGGGCGGGGACATGACACCGAACGTGCCAACAGGAAATGTGGCGCCGTCACGGACGGTCCGGGAGAGACAGCAGGTGAGTGGAGGCGATGAGGGGCTTGATCAAGCCGCCTGCGAGGCAGGACAGGAGGCGGTTTGCCTGTGACCTTGACCAAGGTCTCAGCCTCTGTCCTGGGGCCCCCACGCCCACCGGGGCGCTGAGGGGAGGGGCCTCCGGGAGCAGAAGAAATCACCTCCCAAATGGCTGCTCCTGGGTCTCTGGGTGTCTCTCAGGGGGACACTTGCGGCGTTTTTTCCCTAGACAATTCCCTCTTCAGCAAGGCTCTCTCATTAGCTCTAAGAGGTTTGTCATCCCGGGCCCTGCACACCAAACGCCGAAAGTGACCTCCAGTCCTGATGACTCTGCGAAACCGCCTCCCCATCTCCAGACTCTCCATAGGGATGGTGGCTCCCCGCAGAGCATCACGGAGCAGAACTGGGACTCTCTGGCGGGGTCGGGCAGGGGGAGTGGGGGGGGGCACGGTTTCATTTTTTTCACCCTATGAAATGGTGGTTGTTGGCTGAACTTGCTGTGATCACTTCACAGCATGTGTGAGTCGAGTCACTGCTGCACACTTAGGCTGTGCGGTGCTGGGTGTCTATCCCAGCTCAATAAACCTGGCAAAGACAAGTTCAAGACGGAACTGCAGAAATCTATCCAGGAGGGGAGAAGGAAGGAAGAGAAGTCCATTTCTGCGCTGTGTCTTTGTAAATTCCCGAGCGTTAACGCCACCAGGGGCCCTGTGACCCCTCCTGGGCACCGCCCCTGCAGGACTGGAGGCAGCCCCGTGACGTTCGAGGCCCTGCTCAGACCCACGCAGGACCGGGGCGTCTGCGAGGACTCCAGGACTTTACAAGGCTCCGTCAGGTCCTCCGAGAATCGCTGTGTAAACCCTTGTTTGGACAACCCCCCAGGGGGGCCTGCCATCCGTGCATGAGTCTAGACAGCAGCGATTTCTTTCGTCCGGAGTCGAGATGCTCTGGCCAAGCAGCACTTCTCTCTGCGAGCATCTGTTCCTGGGCCCACGGCGGCCGCAGGGCCTCCCTGTGTTTACCCCCACACCTGCCATGCACGGGGAGGATGCTCCTCGGCAGGCCAGAGGGGCCCCACAGCAGGGTGCTCGGGTCCTCCGTACCGGCCCACGTGCCTCGCTACCGGAGTCTGAGTCCGCTTGCGTGGGCCGAACACTCAGGGGCAGCTGTCCTGCAGGGGCTCGGCCCCATCTTTCCGCCACGCGACTTCTGCTCCACCCGCATCGACACCCCCAGCTGCCACCCTTAGACCATCGACCTGACCGTGGTTCCAGTTTGATTTCCCCCAGGAGGCTCCTCAGCCCCGTGTCAGCCGCACACTGATTGTGTCACATAAGGGCCGTGCCCAGACACGCACAGTCAGAGTGGCTCACACAGTCGCCGCGAGGCTGTAGAAACACCCGGCGTGGAATCACCACGTAAAATGCCCTCTGGAAAAGTATAGTCTGCCTCCGCATGGGTAGGAAAAGCTACTGTGTGTGAAGATAGGAGACGAGACAAGCAATGGGACGGAAATTTGATTTCGCTTAGGCAAAATCTTCTTATTAGAAGAAGGGCTGCAGTTCCATATTCTCTGGCAAAAACAGCCACTTGGTGCTTTGTAGGAAAGGAGAAAGGAAGAAACCCACATGCAAATTAATCTATGGGACCTGCGTGGGAAAGAATGGACAAGCACGCCTAAGAAACGTACATAAAGGCAGGAGAAAATGCCAAATCCGTCGGAACGGAAGAGGAAACTTCAAACGCGATGGGCGGATGTGACAAGTGACCGGCCGGGGCCCAAGTCACCAGCACAACAGCATCAAGCAGAATTTTGTCAGACACGCCCTCCTGCCTCTGAGTGGGAACCACTTAACTGCCAACACGCGTGATTTAATTAAGAAAAACGTGACACTGGACTCCTTCAAATAGGAAACCCTAAAGGAACACCAGCATTCTTTGATATGCTTTGAAATTGTATCATTCATACCATGAAATCAAGAAATCCAAACCACGGGTGTGGGTAGCGAGAAGCAGTTTATCGCTGCAATACCATGCAAAAGAGGACATGGCCAGAAGTCTGGCCTCGTGTCTAATTGCAAACCCCCAAAATCTAAGAATAAAACACCCCCCCCAAAAAATAAAATTACTTCCCCTCAAAAAGACATGCGGACAGACAGCCGAGCCCAGGGAGGATGGGCAGCTGAATTTCCTCAGAGGTGGAAATTCCTCAGAGGTGAATTTGCCTCAGAGGCGTCAGTTCTCGGTGCTTTGGAGACATGTGTCTAAACCGCTCCAGCAAGAAAAACAAAAGCCTATCAGTGGACGGGAGGAAAATCCCAGAGAAAACGGTAGCAGGTTCTTGTAAGAAACCTTGCACCACGGGGGCTCCCGGTGGGATGGGCGGGGACAGCGCTCTCCGCGGAAACGGGCGCCGCTGCCTCTGAGCACCAGGCGTCACCAGGAGTCGGACCGTGAATGGGAAGTTTTAGGGCTGCTTTAACCACCCGGCGCATTTTTATATTTTCCTCTGTAAAGCAGAGTGCTAGGTTATTTTCTAAAAAACGGCCTTAAAAAATCTGAAAGAGCTCTTCCGCGTATCTAAGTGGAAAGTACATTTTGAGACGTCAGACAGAACCTTGGAGCCCAGTTTAGCTGGAAGTGGTCCGTCTTTCTCCCGGCACTTAAGTTAATGGGGGATCTGCCCACCGGCGGCCCCCCCAGCTGCGTGACGCTGGAAGTCCTTTTCGGCTCACCGCTTCCCGGGGTAGCTGCACCTGCTTACACAGCCACCGCACCGCACGTGTAATGGGGACCGCCATCCCCACCGGTGACAAACTGCACACCCTCCTGCCTAGCCTTGCCAGGACCCGCCAGCCTCCCGAGGACTGTGCCTGCACCCTCTGAAGGGGGCGCCATTCTCTCTCAGCACCAAACCGGGACATCTCCACGGGGCTCTCTCCCGAAGGGACGAAGGAGAGCGGGAATATTTGGTGACGAAATAACGAAACGGCCCTTGCATTTCCCACAGACATGCCCACCGTCCGACAAGCACCGCGGAGGGTAGTCCTGCGTTCTCGACGCTCCGCTGGCCACCTCTCACCTGCGGGAAACGTGCTTTGGGCGTGGGCCGGCTGTCGTTTCCCCTAGCTGCCTGCCTCGTCCAAACGTGAAACCTCACGGTGGTAACTGGGGAGGCATGTTTTCACAGCTGCACAATCCCTGTGAGAAACGTCATCACGCCTTCGTCGACCGCCGGGGCACTCCCAGAAGCAGCCTGCCGACAAGCGTGCGAAGCCTGTGTGTGGGACGTCACCTTCGCGGGACAGTTGTGATCCTTCGCTGTGGCCATTCGGGGCTCCCAGATGATGATGAAGGGGCAGGGCTCTGTTTCGGATAAGGAGGGTGGAGGTATCAGAAATACATCGCCGTGCGATCAAAGGGCGAAGCTGGCACAGGGCACGGTGCATGGTTTGTTTATCACACGCAGAGCCTTGGTTGTGAACGGAGCTTGGTGCTTGACGTCTGGCCACTGTTCCACCTGCCGGTCCAGTCTCCTTTGCGCGTGGCTTCCATCATCCTCACGGTGCTCACAGCCTTCCGAGTCTCACTTACAGTCCCATCAACGCTGTGAGTCCCTCGGGGTTCTAAGGCTCCAGAATCAGACACAACCCTGCCGATGGGAACGGTTTCCCACAGCCCCCAGCAGGCAGTTTTCCTTCAGTGGGGGCCTTCGGCACCCTGGGTCGCCCTGGTTTGCGCTCACGGCCAGCCACACTCCCGCCGGGGATCTCCCCTTGTAGACGTCTGGGGCCCCTCCTGCCCATCTATCGAAATGCTGCCGGTCCTTCACGATGCAGCTTAGATGCAAGGATCTGCCGGAGCGTGCGCCGACTTCCACAGTCGTCACCATTTTCTCCCCTGAACTCCAAGTGCAAACACAGGAAGCGCCTCATGGTGTTAAAGGGACTGTTCCCTGGTTACTGCAACAGCACGGCAAGGTTGCGAGCAACAGAGAGACAGCTGCCCTTCTGGGGCGCCCCCTGCTTCACCGAAAGGAATGAGAAAGGAAGAGTGGGTGGCCAATCAATACCTGTGGGGTGTCTGATTAATACAGAAATCATTTCCAGCAAAACATCCACATGATAACATTTGCAAGTTCATTCTCTTAAAGTGGAGGAAGCTGAATCTAGCAGCTGGTGTAGAATGTGGCCGGCTCATGTGATACATTGTCTCTTAGAAACGTGTCATTCTGCAAACTGCCAGGGACCTCCCCAGGCGGCAGGAAACTGAAGTCGGAGGTGCTGAGGACTGTGCAACCAAAGACAGGATTCTCATCTTTTGGAGCTACCAGTCATTTGTTGCAATATTCAGCATCCCGTTTCAGCAGGGACTTGGGTGTTCGCCAGTGTTTCAGCTATGTGTCCCTCACCTAACCCTGAGCCGTTCCTACCCGAGATGGATGAAAACCTCAGGAAAAGATACACATGCCCATATCATGAGATATAAAAAGTTACTTGGTAGCAAACTATTAGGAGGTCTGATCTGTGATAACGTGATGTACATTTGGAACACTTACATTTAGAAAACAAAAGTCTGGAAAGAGAAAGAAAAGAAAGGAAAGGGAAAGAAAAAGAAAAGGAGAGAGAAAAAGGACCCAAGCTTAAGGAGATTCCAAAAGTCCTATCAGTGACGTGGAAGGTAACTTACAAACCGCACCATCCCTTTGACACATTGTGTCCTGACGGATGATCTGTCTCAATGGCCCCAATTTGAGAGATGAAGGAAAGGCTTACAGTCCATAGTCTTCTTCCGGTGTGTGCATTCTTAACGTGATAAAGCCCAGTATGTGTGTGTGTGTGTGTGTGTGTGTGTGTGTGTGTGTGTGTGTGTTTGAGTGTGTGTGGCAATCCCTTATTTTGAACCGGGAATGAGAATGTGTGCAAAACACTCTGATTACAAAGGAGATGAAACTTCACTGGACAGTTTAAATTTGACAGCTGAAATGGTGATGGTGTGAAACCCCTCAAGTCAGATCAGTATTGCCAGGGACTTGACTTTCCAGAAGAGCTGCGGGCAAGAGAAGGGGGGATGGCCCACAAGTGCACCCTTCTCTGTCACACTCGCTTTTCCTCTCTCTGCTTCCTTTTTCCTGAGTGGCTCCAGTTTTCCCAAATGGTGTGGGCACGTCAGAAGGGAAACCTTCAAAATTCACCCAGAATAAGAATAACTGACGGCAACAGATAACAACCCTTTCCTGAGAAAAGCTGATCTGTTTTACAGCCGAATCCAGGCCCTGGGACTATTGGCGTTGGAAGGAGGAAAGGTCACGAACATCTGGGAGGTGTGGAGGACAAATTTCTGTCTGTTTTCCATTTACCAAGGATGGACGCTGACGAGAAAGCTGCCAGAATTTTTCCCCCAAGGCTCCGATCTGAAACCCCATCTTCCTAGCTAGTCGCTGGGGTCCGTCCAGTGAGAAAGGGTTGCCATTGACACCCAAACTGCACCTCAAATCAAATCTCTACAGGAACCAATGTTTGCCTCACGTACACTTATGCTTAAATGGCGTCTGTGTGACATTTCTAAAGCTCAATCCATGCTATGAACTTCATTGTTCTCAAAGCAGGTATTCATTTATTTATTTATTTTTAATGAGCCGGGAAAGAATAAACCAAGCCTCCTCCGATAGCCTTGAATTCAAGTAACACAGCCTGGGTCTTCCGCACTAGGGAGGCGCTGGAATCTTGAATGAATGAACGAATGAATGAGCAAATGAAGGGACAAAGAAACCAAATGAAGGGATAAAAATCGAGTAGAAGACACCCGGTGAGAAACGGTTTGGTAAGCCAAGGATCCGACTACAACGAAAGCACTTTCCATCGGGGATGTTCAACAGCTGCTGGTTGACCTGTAACTCAAGGCTCTTCCTCCGTGTCGGACCCCGTCACTTAGTGAGGGGTACCGTGAGGTCGGGGGTGCTTGGCAGGACGGATGACAGGTGCACGGAAAAGTGGCCTTTCTCAGCCTGTCTCCGCAAACCAGTGAGCGCGGGCAGCCGCCGGGGGCCTCTCGCCCTCCCTGCCCGTCGCCTCCAGAGCTGCGACTTACAGGGGGAGGCATCACTTGAGAAGCACTTGTGTTTCGTTGCGGTTGCCTCTCCCACCCTGTAGGAAGAGAAAGGGTGGCCACTGCGGGGGGCAGGGGGGGCGGGGCTGTGGTAAAACCTCTCACTCCCCAGAACACATGTGTGGGCTTCGGTCCGAGGAGTGTCTGCTGCAGAAGCGGTGACCGCTGCCTGTGACTGACCCTTGCCTTTATCGCATTAAAGAGCCAGGTCGCCCTCTCCGTGTAACACGGAGCCGTTTTTGGCAGCTGGAGTTTATGCTACCCAGGAAAATTAAAAGGAAATTTGTTAGAATTATAGCCAGAATATTCGAGCAAAGCAATTACTCAGGGTGAGGGATTCCTTCTCTTTTGGAATGGCTTTACCAGGGCTATTTAAATAGCCCGACCAGTATTTCTAGGTGAGGCAGTATTTTAAGGAAAGAAGGAAGAGAATTAATTTTAAAATTTTGAGGAAACACAGACTTAACTAAAAACAATGGAAGAAGATGTTGGACTCCACTCACGCAGCAGTAGAAAACGCTAAGTGGAGCAATGGCTCTCTCGGCACAGCTGAGTTCTCCTGGTCCGAACGCACGCGAAGGGACGTTCGCCGTCATTTAAAAGGCTTCCAGGTCATCCACACGAACCTCTCACACGTCCCTGGACCATTTTGTTGACTTTTGACATCCCACATACGCAAAACCATTTCCCGAAAGTGACTGGGGAAGTGGAAAAATTAGAGTTTCATGGTTTATGAATTGGAATTTATACAGATTTTACAGCTCCGCTTTGAGAGAAAGGGAAATGTGTTCTGCAGCTAAGAAATCACTCCAACAGATGGGCCCAGCTCCACCGTTTTATTTCTGGTTGGCTTACGGGTGAATTACCCTGGACATAGTTATAAATTTGAAATTACAGGAACTGCTGAGGGGCGATTTTTTTTTTCTTTTTGGCTATAAAATACAATGAGGGCACAGCTGCAGCATCTAGAAAACGAGAGGCGCTAAAACCATAAAAATAATACCGTTTCCTCTTCCTTGCTCTGAATGAAGCTCTGAAACAAGAACACGATTATCCGGTTCCCCATTATCTGTAATGATTAATCCACGGCCGCATTCCCAGAAGAGTCATTAGCCAGTCAATCACTTCAGCCAGGATCCAGAATTTCTGATGCAGCGCAGCCCCACCACCAGAAGCGGTCGAACGTTCAATAAGGCATTGCACGGGGTATCTTTTTACCTCCAGGGTGCGGAGAGTGTGAGAGGAGGCGGAAGTATGACGAAAACAGCTGGTCGACCTGATTCCACTGGAAAGAGGTCTCGGGGCAATGGCGACCCGCATCGAACACAAGTCAGCCAGCGCTGAAGTCCTGTCTGCTTGTCTTTCCATGCGTGTCCGCGGGGTCTTCGTGTTTTGCCTACCGCGTGCTCAACCTGTCACACTCTTCTCTGTGGGTTGTTTTTAGCAACTTTTTCATTGTGAGCTGACTCATGGCATTTCATACAGTTCAGGGCCGCCTGCTCCTCCCCATTTTGTCCCAATCACCTCTGTGCACGGGGGTCAGGAGTAGGGCGCTGGATTTTTGAATTTCAAACAATAGGAATCCTCTGCTACAATCCTTTACAAGCAGAGTCACCAGATGCTGCAAGATGAAGCCAAAGCTCCTTCACAGAGTGTAGGAGGCTCCTCCCGGCCTGAGTTTTGCCTGCCCTTCCCCTTGAGTTCCCCCCAACCTCCACAGTGCTACCCCAGATGCATCGTACTCCCCCACCACGTGGCTCAGCGTGGCCTTGTAATATTTCATCGATGTATGTAAACACCTGTCTCCTGACCAAGATGTGAGGGCTCTGCCTTAATCTTGAAAAAACCCAAAAATGTACCCATAGCCCTGGCTGGTGTCGCTCAGTGGATTGAGCAAACCAAAGGGTCATGGGTTCAATTCCCAGTCAAGGCACATGCCTGGGTTGCGGGCCAGGTCCCCAGTGGGGGCCACATGAGAGGCAACAACACATGGATGTTTCTCTCCTTCTCTTTCTCCTTCCCTTCCCCTCTCTCTAAAAATAATAAAATCTTTAAAAAAAAAACAGCTTAAGGAAAAAAAAGAAAAAGTACCCAAATAAATGTTCCCCGAATCAACAGGTGAAGGACTGTACCTCAGAGGACCATCCTTGCTGGGGGGCCTGGACCATCAAAGAGAGTCTCCGCAAATCGGAACAGCACTCAAGCACCCCCGGCAGGCACTCCTTGTGTGATCGCTGGTGTCTCCTGCCTTCTTTCGTTACCAGCTCCTGCCAACTTAGATCCCAGTTCTGACCAGGTTTTTTCCTGGGGCCCTTGGTTCTTGCGATAGTGTCACGCTTTTCTTCAACACTCTTTTCCACACCAGATGCCTGGAAAGTATTCAACTGTGAGTTATCTTCCCCTTTAACCTGTACATAGCTCAGGCCATCTCTCTGCACACATTCCAAGAATCTGACTTCCGTCTCTGTCAGTGAAAAAAATATTTCCTGTGCACCTAGTACGTGCTGGGACTTGCTGGGATGGGACAAGGCCTGCGTTTTTATGAAGCATATATTTTAGTGGTGAAAACAAACAGGAAGCATGGAGACAAAAGTAAATTCTGCAATTTTAGGTATACTTTCTATCTTCTATGCAAAAACATATCCCTCTCCAGCATAAACATGATTAATTAACACATTTAAAATAGTGTCATGGTAGGGAAATGAGTGAAACCGTAAAATGTAGGTTGAAGCACAGTTAGTCACAGCTGTGACTTTCTGTTTAGGATATTGGGAATCTTTATATTTGGGAAAAGAAAGCAATCAACTGGTTTCTTTTTATACATATTATGTTCTATTTCTCAGCATCAATACAAGAGTGACTACGTGACTGAGTCATGAGTCCTACCATCAAAATATATTCAGACTCCAACGGCTTCTCCCCGCCTCCGGGGCTCCCACGCTGCTCAAATCCTGTTGTCTGCCCCCTGTTCTCCCGCCTTCCTCCCATGCCCCTTCCTCCTGTGCCCCTCCCACAGCCTACCCCTAACGCAGCCGCTGAACACCTGGGGGCATCCTTGGCTCAAGACTTCCTAACAGCTTACTCAGAGAGGCCAAAGTCCTTGGCGTGGCCTTCAAGCCATTGCCAGTCCATACTCCAAACCCTGGCCACCTTCCTCCTTCGCCCCAACACGCCGGTCAGACATCTTCTCGGGTCCTCTGATCCGCTCTGCCTGAGACGTTGGTGCCCCGGACACCCGAGGGCTTGCTGACTTTTCTTCTTCAGAGGTTTACTCGAATGTCACCCACCTCCACCCGCTACCATCTTCTGCCTTGTGTTTCTACACAGCATTCACCATTGTCTGATATCCGACGGGTTTTACCCGTTTAATGCATTGCCCTGATTGTACTGATGACCCTAGTTATTGGCCTTTCTGTAGTTATACATTCTGCAAAGTGACTTAGCAGGTCCACCCCTTGAAGCTGCGCTGGCTTGTCACCTACTTTGTCCAGTAGAATGCAATGGAAATGACAGTGAGTCAGTCTCCAGTCTTCAAAAGGCATGGCACACGTCCGCTCTTTCACTCCTCCTCCCAGCCTTCACCAGGAGACAAGCCGGCCCAGATCTGACCCAGGCACGGCAGCAAGCCCAGAGGAGGCCGCCGAGCCCGAGGCCACCAGCCCTCAGACCCAGAGAAGCAACAGTAAACGGCTGTGGTCACGGACGGGCAGGCTTTCGGACGACCTGCTGCGCAGTGTTATCCCACAACAGAGAGCACGTGTTTTTCTGTTGTCTTTCCCCCCAGTTAGAATGTCAACTCTACGGGGGCAGGACGTCACCTCTGTTCGGTTCCCAGCTCCTATCCTCAGGCTCAGAACAGTGCCTCGTGAATATTCATTGATGAATACATTAATTCAGTAGAACTAATATCAGAGCGAGCACAGGTGCTCACGTGAGGGTGAGCGAGCTGAAGGATGGATTAATGAGCTTTGCTTGTCTGTTCTGTTGGAACTGCTGGGCCTAACGCGCCCGGTCTTAGTTCTTTATTGTCGTGGAAGGAACTACTCCTAAATTTAGCTGCTAAAAACAATAAACATTTATTATCTTACAGTTTCTGAGAGTCAAAAATCTGGGAATGGCTAAATCAGGTAGTTTGGACTTAGGGTCTCTCATAGGGCTGCAATCAAGGTATTGACCAAAGAGGCCCTTCAGGGGAGGGTCCGCTCCCAAACTCACTCACGTGGGTCATTTCATAGACCCACCTTTGACACGGCACCCAGCTGGCTTCTCCAGAGTGAATGGTGCAAGAGAAAGCTAGAGAGCACACCCAGGACATACGCCATGGTCTTTGCCACCTGCTCTCAGAAGGGGCATCCCCTCACTCTGCATGCTACTCCTCAGAAGCAAACCGATGAGCCCAGTCCACGTGCAAGGGGAGAGGACTTCGCAGCTCGTAAGTGCGAGGAGGCGGGGGTCACTGGACCCTACGGTAGAGGCTGCTGACCACGTGCACATGGAGGCCCTCAAATTCCACTTACTCTGTTTTACTTTTAGTTTTCAATTACAGTTTACATCAGGTATCATTCTGTATCACTGTCAGATGTCCAGCCAAGTAGCTAGAAAACCATGAACTTCACAGAGTGCCCCCCCGCTGCATCTTCAAGTGCCCCCCCCCGGCCCTGTGCACTGCTGTCCAGGAGGACATTCCAAGGGCCAATAGACACATGAAAAGGTGCTCAGCATCGCTAATCACCAGGGAGGCACAAATTGAAACCACACGAGATGCCACCTCAAACCAGCCAGAATGGTTATCACCAACCAATCGACAAACAAGTGCTGGCGAGGACGTGGAGAAAAGGGGACCCTGGTTTCCCATTGGCGGGAGTGCAGACTGGGGCGGCCACTGGGGAAAACAGTACAGAGGGCCCTCAAAACGTAAAAGCAGAACTGCCTTATGACCCAGCAACTCCACTTTGGGGGAACACATCTGAAGAAATTCAAAAGAATACATGTGCCCTACGTTCCCTGCGGTGTTATTGACAATGGCCAAGATCTGGAAACAGGCCACGTGCCCATCGGTAGATGGGTGGATGGAAAAGCTGTGGTCCACTCATACAACGGAACACTATTCTACCTCGAATTCCATTTTTAAAATGCTGGGCATGAAGTCATTTCTCCGCTTTATTTTTTAATTGGAGTCGCCTCAGATTTCATCGTGGCATTTAATAATAAAAGCTGTCAAAGCACTTTTTCAAACCTGAGGGAACTGGGAAAATCTGCACATGACGCTTCCTTGCACGGCTAGGATTTCAGGGCAAGGAGTTAATCCGGGGGCGATCGGAGCAGACGCGTGATTTAAAGATTTTGAGCAGAACATCCTGCCAAGAATGTTTATCTGTGTGATAGCTAAACGTTCACCATTAAACAGTCACTTAATTTGGTCCCGAAGCCTTGTGTTGAGAGTCACCTAACTCATTAGTTCATAGCCCCTACGTATGTCATCTTAGCTAAGTTCACAGCATTATGAGAACTAAAAATATGTTATCCTCCCTGCCTTCAAGAACTTAGAATTTAGTCATGATGAAATATAAGTCTAGTTTCACTTTCTGCGGTCTCAGTTACCCATGCTGAACCGAGGTCTGAAAAGTATTCAGTGGATCCCGAGTTCGAGACGGCACGCCAGTCTGGGTAGCGTGATGGAGCTGCCTCGTGGGGTCTCACTCTGTCCGCCTGCAGTGTGAACCGTCCTTCCGTCCGTCCAGCCTCTCTACGCTCTACACGCTGCCCGTCGCCCGAGTCACCTCGTAGCTGCCTTGGTTACAGATGAGCTGTCTCAGTATCTCAGTGCCTGTGTTCAAGAAACCCTGTTTTACTTCCTAACGTCCCCAATGTGCGAGAGTGGAAATGCTGTCCGTTTGGATAAGCCAACGGGAAGCTGTCTGTACCGACGCTTCTTTACACTTGAAGATGCGCGTGTATAGGCAGAAACAGTGTCTACAGGGTTGGGGACCACCCTGGGTTTCAGGCATCCCCCCACCTTATCCCCTGTGGGTAAGGGGGAGCTTTCGTAATGCCAAGGAAGAGGCGGACCCCCTAAATGACCTTCAGTGAAGTCGTCTCTTTTTAAGAAAATTAAATGGCTAGAAGTTACTAAATATATAACTTAAATAATTGACACATAACTCTCCCTTACCCCCACTCTTCCTAGAACTGCACTTGATTGGATCATGAAAAGACAAAAGATACTCGTTTAAAACAACTCTTCCATCAGCATTTCCGTCAACTCTTGTTTTCTTTTCTAAATCTTTAAAAATCACAGTTGACATTCAGTGTCATTTTGTATTAGTTTCGGGTGAAGAGCGTAGCGGTTGGACAGTCACACCCTTTACAAAGTGAGCCCTGATGCTTCCAGCGCCCACCTGGCCCCGTACACAGTAATGACCACGTTACTGCCGGTGCCCCCAGGGCTGGACTCCGCATCCCCGTGACTGTTCTGTGTCTGCCAACTGGCACTTTTCAGCCCCTCCACCAGCTCGGGCAGAAGGAGCGGACCGGCCCCCACCACTGGGTCCCTGAGCTCCAGAGCTAACTCGCGCCTGTTCTATCACAACCCTCAGTGAACTGCAGAAGGCTCAGGGAACCAGCAACATCACAAACAAGCAATGAAAAAAGAGAGAGCTAGAGAAAAGGAAAGAAGAAACGTCTCACCACTGCTTGTCAGTGAAACGATGCACAAGGCATTTCTCGCAGATAAACACGAGCCCACTCACACGTCAGCACGTGACCTTGTGCCGATCAGAGGAGCTGGCCGTGAGCGAGACATCACGTGGAGATTTGCCGGTGCCCTCTGCAAACCCCAGGCAGCATCGAGCTGGGACCAGCAAAGACCCCGCCATGACTAAGACTGTGAACCCAAACTACGGCTCCATGTCGATGCAGAAGCAGCGTCTTGGGCTTAAAGGGCAGGGGCCCGAGGGCGTGAGGCAAGAGAGATGGGAACTGCCACCCCTCCAGGTGACTTGTTTTACACACACACACACGCGCACACACACACACACACACTTTCTGAAAATGAGAAAAAGGAGAAAAGGATCACCATGTAAATTTTCTGGATATAAATGACATTATTTCTCTCAAGATGATAAATTCCCTCCAGAGGACAGCTCTATCCAGGTGCTGTAAAATCGTCAGTCCGGAGAGATACCGCGGATGCTGACAGCCCCCACGCGCTACGCTGCCACTTCCTAACGGAACACTGACATAAGCCCAAGGACACCCTTGTTCCGAGGTGTGATTGCCCAGGGGCCCCCCGAGCAGACCTTGGCATTCTCACCTCCGGGGAGTAGTGTCTGGGAGATTTTCCCCTTACGTTTTTAAAGAATTTATCTTACGGAATGAATCCATCCTGGAGGGAGAGAGAATAAAATAGACAAGTGAGCTCATTACCTGTGTAATTGAAGCAAAATTAAAACACCTTTACATCCATTGTCTGGATAATAGCCTTCATTCTCTCCTTCACGTCACACACCGAGTGCATTTGTTTTCCAGGGTGTAACATTTAAAAATAATAAAGTGTTAAACACACCTGCCTCGCAGGAGTTGATGAAAATTAATGGAACACAAGTTCAAAAGAATGCAATTAACATGCCCGGAATTTGGCTGGTCCGGCTACGTTAACACCACAGCTTATTCAAAAATGTGCCACGAGACCCACGAGCTCAGCAAAGACAATAGCTACCCGTGACCTCAAGTGCAAATCGCCTGGCGGAAAGGCCCTGTCCGCTCAGACCAGATCCCTGGTCCGATGCACATGACCCGTCACCAGTCAGAGTGAGAAGAACGCTCTTCACCTCAGTTACCAAATGCTCTTCAGCAATAAATCAGTGCAAATACGCCGAGTAGCTCAGGTGAAGGATGCCCGGTCCACCGTGCCGGGGCGCCCGCTTCCGTGGTGGGTTGTTGAAGCAAACTCGCTGTCCCTGGGGACCTGCATGAAAACCCTGACTTTCTTTTAGCTACATGTGTAGAAACTCTATAACCCTTAATACTTAGATCTGTGAGAATTCCCCAAACCTCAGCTGCCTCCGACAGTTTTGCCCTACAAAGTGGTGTTTTTGCTAACCTACCTATGACCGCTTAACAACCGGGGTGTGTGTTTATTTTTGTTTTTGCTTCTGTTGCGTGCGTGTGCAATTGTCCCGGTCCGGATGAGTGAAAGCACTCACTCCCCGCATGCTGCCTTCGGACCTCGGGCCAGGAATCTTCCTCCGAAACTGGGCACTGACGGATGGGGGTCCTGGCCTCCCTGGGTGTTGCCGGCGAAGCCTGTCTTTGACAGGTTTGCCAGGCAGGTATCCGTAGCCCTCGACATTCTAAGCAAAATGTGGGATGTTTTCCGTGAGGAGGGTTGAATTTGTCTGGGCTGTGTCCTGCGTTCCTGGCATGAGAGTCTAAAACTCAGAAATTTCAGGAGTATTCATGGCCTCTCAGATCACACCTGCGCATGCTAAGACCACGACTCCGGGGGGGTTGGGGGGCTTGTCACCAGGGAAACCAGCCATGTGAGTGCAGGTGGGGGCTTGGAGGCTGCCCAGCCTCCGGGGAGGGCGGGAAACAGAGATGGCGCTCAGCCAGGGGACGGATGAGTCCATCAATCATGCCCACCGAATAAAACACCAATTAAAAATTGAAAAAAAATTAAAAAACCCTCCGGACCTGAAGACTTAGGTGAGTCTCCTGGTTGTTAAGCACCCAGACATGGCGATGAGCGGAAGGCCGTGCCTCCTGACCCCATGGGGAGAGGACCATGGGGACTCTGTGTGTGACACTTTCTCGGGCCTTGCCCTGGGAGTCTCTTCATGTGACCGGGCCGCATTTGTGTCCCATCTGCCGAAACAATAGTTGTAAGTGCAACGCCTTCCTGAATTCTCTGACTTGTTCTGGTGGATTATCAATATCCTTGAATCTGTAGCCCCTTGGTCCGAAGCACAGGTGGCCCAAGGACCCTTGCACTGGGCATCTGAGGTGGGGACAATGTCACAGGGGACGGCGCCTCACCTGCAGGGACTGACACCAACTCCGGGGGGTTAGCGTCAGAACCACTCTGCAGAACCCCAAGGAGCCACAAAGTGCTCTTGGACCCCAAACCCTAACACTGAGAACCCCCGTTCCACAGAGCCCTAAGCAGCGCACCCCCCACATGAAAGGCAAGTCCCGTAAGTGAGGCCTTAGAGAGCCGAGTTAGCCAAGGAGAACGGTCAGGTGGCCGCCTCTGCCTTCAGACCTCCAGCAGCCGAAGCCGCCGAGGCTTCCTGTGCCCTCCAGGTCTTGCGTCCGTTGTCTAAGGCAGTGACCGACACTTCGTCACGCCTTCTCACAGTGGCCTCTTCAACCCCTTCACCGACCCAGGGACAGAGGGAACAGAAGCTTGACCCTGCACCAAGCCAACAAGGGTGCCTTTCCCGAGCCCGCGTGAGGCTGGGACTGTCACCGGGAAGGGGGGACTTTGGCTTCCTCCACGGCGCCCTGCCCCACCGAGCTCGCATGGGCACCGTCTGACCGATCACGGCCTACACTGGAGAAAGGACGGGGCTCACCAGTTCTTCTAAGTCACTCTCGGCTTCTTTAAAAGCCGCCGAACCTTTCTCTCCAAGATTGATGTTTGATTGGATAGATGATTACCAGTTTTGCAAAGTTAAAGAAAATTGATCCGAACAGTTTAAATGTAAAAATCTGTATGCACCACTATTGGACCGGGGAGATGAAACGGCTATTCAAGTGGAACAATGCGGAAGGAATTTCCCAGGGGTCACGTAAAACTTTACGTGGATATTCAGAATAAATCCAAGGACAAACCCCTACAGGAATTTGAATCCCAATTTACAAAGTTGTAGTTTGTCTTTACAGGAGCTGTATATAAAAATACAGTAAATAGCTCTGGCTGGTGTGGCTCAGTGGATTGAAGGCCTGCCTACAAAGCAAAGAGTCGGGGGTTTGATTCCCAGTCCCGGCACATGCCTGGGTTGCGGGCCAGGTCCCCAGTAGGGGGCGCATGAGAGGCAACTACACATTGATGTTTCTCTCCCTCTCTTTCTCCCTCCCTTTCCCTCTCTCTGGAAATACGTGAATAGGATCCTTAAAAAATAAATAAATAACTAAATAAATAAAGTGAATAGATAAATCTAAGCAAAGCACCTAAAAATTCATTGTGTTGAATGATATAAATATAAATAAAAATGAGATGAGAAGGCCTGACTATCCTTAAAAAAAAACAAAGACAAACCGACAAAAAATGCACAGACACACACAGAAGCTGGTTCTGTTCACGGAAGCGGTGAGGACGCAGTGAACCGGCACACTGCCCTTACGCAGGGGGCCTTGAAGTAACAGTTCACACGATCCATAATCAGCCGTGGGTGGTCGGTCCCGAGTTCTCCCGCCCCTGCCTCCCGGGAGGCTTATGCTGGTGCAGCCGCCACTCCCACCCGGAGGAAGCTGCCTCAGCCAGGTGGGGGGTGGGGGAGGACCGGAGCCACCTCTGCACCAGGGCAGCCCAGCGCACAGCCATCGAGGGCGCGTTCCGATTTCTCCGGCATGCAGCCGCCAGCTCCTCGGCTGGTCACTGGACGCTTCCGTGGACAAAGAACTCATCCACCTAACGGCTTTCATCCTCACAGCCGCGGCAGGAGAGAGCAATGTGCATCCTGACTTCGCAGAAGGCTATGCGGCTGGGAAACATGTCCCATACCGCCCGCTGGGTGAGTCACGTTGGGTGACCTGGAATCTTCTTTCCTCCTCCGCGCAGAGTAGCTCATCACACGGACACCGTGGGCAGAGGTCAGGAGGGGTCCCCCCTCCCCACAGGCAGCATCTCCTGCAGAGCCTTCAGCAGGAGCCTCATGTTACACGAAAACACGACAAGACCAGCTGCAGCAGAGACATCCCCCCATGGACTCCCTCTCAAAGTGCACACACCAGCCAACCACATTCGAGGTTCAGGGAGGAGGTTCTGCGAAGACACACCCGCAAACATGCCACCGCCTTTCTCTGGAACGCGTTCAGGAGGTGAAAATAACTAAAGGAATTGGCCCGTTTTCCTCACCCCACAATACCCCTCACCATCTGCCGCCTGCGTTCGGTCGGTGCTTAAAATCCTCATCAAAGACCATGTGGAGAAGCCGTTTACAACCTGGGAGAAGGGGAAAGCAGGCCTCCTTCCCGCCGCCCCAAGCTCAAAGTCACGGAGGGCGGGAGGGCGGTGCGGCCGTGGGCAGCTGCGCTCATTTCTTAAGAGACGGTAATTGCACACCCTCCCAAACAACCAAACAAAAGGGGAAGTGCACGTGGGAGGTGGGACGAGTGTTGGAATGATTTAATTACTGTCAAGGGGGGTTCAAGCTGTATTGGGGGGGCGCCTGGGGGGAGCCCTGAGCAGGATCTGTCACCCAGAAAACAAGCTGAGCTTCTCTATCTCTGTGACTTTTTATCAAACCAACCCAGTTCTTGAAGAATTTTACAAGTTTTAGGTTGATAGATGAATCGGTTGCCGTTTGCTCCAAGCACAAAGCCAACGAGGTGAGAGTCTCAAGTCCAGTGGAGGGTTTCAAGGCCAACAGCTTTCGCTCCGCTCTGTGACCACCAACCGCATGTTCCATGCCCCTGACACGGGGAGCACCACGGGTAAAGATAACTCGCTCGTCTCCTCTGCCAGCGTGGCAGCCCAGGGTTCAGACAGACTTTGGAAAATAGTCACTTATCTGTGCGATTTTGGAAGAAGGGCAGCACATCCTGCAGAAGTGATGAGGAATGTATTAGTAGCTATCATGACAGGCAAGACAGGCTTTGATCAGAGAGGAGACAGAGAGAAGACATGTCTCCTTGCTAAGTCTTGCAGGCAGTGCCCTCCGTCAGTAGCCTTGGGGTTTGCGGGTGGCCCCAGAATGCACCGTGGGGACGGCAGGTGGAATGCGGGGCCCGCTCACTACACTGTGGGGTACAGCAGAGACCGTGGGGCCCACGGTACCAAGTGAGGCACAGCAGCCACCAGAGCTCAGAGGCCCAGACAGGAGCAGCCCTGGGGGGCGGGGGTGAGGCCCCGTGAGCTGGAGCCGCACGGCTGTGAGCCCTGCAGCGTCAGCATTTCCTGTTCTGGTGGCAGCTCGGAGCGGGTCTCAGCATGGACATGACAGGTCCGTGATGGGGGCAGAAGTTGCGGCAGCAGTAAGGCTCCAGAGAGCCCAGGAACACGGAGCCTTCGAACAGCAAGGACCTGTCATGGAGAGAGGTGACGAGCCACTCGGGACAGGCCCCTGGCTAAGAAAGCACAGGAGGCTGAAGTCAAACCACCTTCAGGATGACAGCTGAACAGGCCAGCTGAGGAAGTCCCAGGAGCACTGACTCTCTCCCCACCCCCCTCCAGGGCCATCGAAGTTGAATCCAACTGAAGATGAAAGAAAGGAAGAGAGGGGGGAGGGAGGGGGAGAGGGAGAAGGAGAGGGAGAGGAAGGAAGGAAGGGAGGAAGGAAGGAAGAGAGGGAGGGAGGGAGGAAGGAAGGAAGGAAGGAAGGGAGGAAGGAAGGAAGAGAGGGAGGGAGGGAGGGGGAGAGGGAGAAGGAGAGGAAGGAAGGAAGGAAGAAAGGAAACTGAAACGTGATAAACACATCTGTCGCTGTGAGCTGCAACAGAAGCACTGATGTTGACATTAGCCATCAATGCACCGCAGTGACGTCACATAACTAGTTAGAACACTGAGGCCCGTGAGCGTCTCTGAATGAACGGAAAACTACGCCTGTCATCTTGATACATGGCAGGGTTGCTTAGGCACTAATAAAAGTCAACAGCAGTTACAGCCGAGCAGTCACTGAAATCCAAATGGCGTTGTCTGTTTGTGACTAACGGGATTAGCGGCACCAGGGCCAGAGAGTCTGTCCGCTTTGCTCCCTTCCCCGAGCCACAACCCAGCAGCACATCCTTCACTGCTCCGGTCGGTCAGAGAGCAAGCGGCGCTTGGGCTGAGCCGCGTCCCTTGGTTACAAGGACGTCATCAGCCACATTTAAACCAAGAAAAACAGGACTCTCAGGAAATGCACTTGATAATGAAGCAGAGAGAGACCAAATTAGCCAATCGTCAGTATCACTCTTCATCCCAAAATGATGCAATCACATTTTACAAGGCAGTCAGGTTGGGGCGCGGGGGTGGGGGGGCCGCGGACACATGAGACCCTTCTCCCGGCTTTCTCGCCAGCTCATGCGATTTTAAACAACTAGGTTTTAATGAGTTCCCTGCGCTTCAGCGTCTCTTTTTCAAATTTCAGAAGCAGCATCAGTAGGAAGATTTCCAAGTTCATACAGGAGGCACAGTTGCTGGACTTTAAGCTCTTTAAACGCTAGGGACCACGTTTTATTCTTCTTTCTATCTTCTGAGCATAATGCTTGGTGCAGTAGGCATTTAATTAACGTTTGCTAAATTATTAACAATGAGAAAACTGAATGATTGAATGAACCCTCTTAGTCACTAGCTAATTAGACAGGCTTCCTTGTTGCCAGTGCCACCATGAAGACACAGAGATGGGAAAGCCTGGCCTAGGACGGCCTATGGAACCACAGGGACAAGCCGGGGGTGGGCGTTGAGCCCATGGAGACAGGAAGCTCCCCAAACAGCACCTCAGTCAGGCCGGCTCTCCTCCCACCGAGGCAGAGGGGAGCGAGCTGTGTTCGATTCTCGGAGTCTGAGGCCCGCTCATTTCTGGCTACTTGCTTTTGTCAAGCACGGCATAAATACCCACAGAAGCAGTGCTGAAATTAGAGAGATTTTTCATCCTCGTTCCTAGAAAATTCACAAGCATGGTTATGTGTTGTGGTGGGTTGAGCACAGCCAGGATTCTCTCATCCTGGGAGCACACGGCAAACAAAGGCTGCCCTGGGCACTGTTCCCAAAGAGCTCTGGGACCCTCTCTCCGTTCTCCAGTGGCCTGCGGTCCAACGCCGAGGGACTCACAAAGAATGAAAGAAAGAAACCTATACTGTTCGTTAAGAAACATAAGGAGCATGTTGGCGCGCGCAGGCTTCGGCGTGAAGAGAACCCAGCCACTTACCGGCTGTGAGACTTTGGGCAAGTCACCGAACCTCTCTGAGCCTGCTCTCCCAATTCTTTCCATCTCTCAGCCTTCCCGTGAGACCCGGGTGAAACCAGATGCGTTCCATGAGGCTCTGGAAACCGTAACCCACATGATGCGTGGCACTCGGTGTTGCTTTTCAAGACGATTCTTTCCGTGTACGTAGAGGAGATGGGACACAAACTGCAGGGAAACGCTTAACGTACGAGCAGCGGTCCAGAGAGCTCCGACCGCAGGCTAGGGGAGAATTCCAGAGTAAGCAGGGCACCCGGGGGTGTCTGCGCACCGCTCTGCTTCCTGAAGGGCGGGCCCTCCGCTCTGCTGCCTCCAACGTCACGGTGATCTCTGACACCCCAACACCCGGGAAATCAGCCTTTCTGAACGGCAGTCGCGCTTGCCCGATGTTTGTGCTTACGTTTTAAAACTACTATCTTTGGCGGAGGCCAGGTGAGTGCGTATTCAGGCCTGAAAACCTAAGGATAAAGCCTTCCAGACGCGCGTGTGGTAGAACATGTTTCTGTTGGTGGAAACCAGTAAGAAGGCTGGAATGTCCGAGGAGCGAGACGTGGCACAAACGCAGGCTTTCGATGGATTTACGCTTTCCCATAAACCCATGTGGCGCCTCTGTAACATAAGCCGTTTGTCTGACATGTTTTACAAGGCCCAGTTCCTCTTGTCATTAAGAAACACCATTTTTATGGGTTTTAGTACTTTTGTATTTGGAACAACCGTGTGCTTTATAGAGGGGTATGTACGTGGTTACCGTGCAATTTTGGGTTTCTGGTCAGCATGTCCCCGGGCACAGTTGGGCTGTGGGGGTAATTTTGTTAAAAAACTCTTATTTTTCTTGTAGTTCTCTTCTACCCACCTCTCCCCGGCTCCAATGGGTCCTTCCGACCATTGTCCTGAGTCTCCTGACACCGAAACAAGGGAGGCAGAAGTCACCCCATTGGCGGGTTGGCCCAGCTGCACCTGCAGAACCCCCCAGAGGCAGGAGCTGAGATCCCCGATCCATTTAGGCGTCTGTATAAGACAAGGCGGCCGCTCCTTCCCGCACTGCTGACTAAGAGAGGCCGTGCCCACCGAGAGTCCAGCCTGGTTCCTGACTGGACACAGTGAAGGGCTCCTCCCTCACAGCAGTCTGTTTCCATGGAGACAGACACGCACAGGAGAATCGCAAGCAGGCCAGGTGGGGACCAGAAGCAGCGGGGGGCGGGGGGGGGGGG